>CM076607.1:95780269-96217221 GCA_038502775.1 Hippodamia convergens
AAAAGTTTCATCAATATTTATTCGCCAATGAGAATATAACTATTGAAACTGATCACAGACCATTAATATCAATTTTTTCAAAGCCTCTAGTTAAAACACCTCCTCGATTACAAAGAATGTTATTGAAACTCCAACCTTACCATTTCAAATTAGTCTATAAACCAGGAAAAGAACTGAAAATTGCCGATGCATTATCAAGGGCCTATATCAATGAGGAATATGAGTTCAACAAAGATATTGATTTGCATATTTGTTCATTAATTAAAAATTTACCAGTTTCAGATTCGAAAATAGAGAAGATAAGACAAATAACAAAAAATGATGACCATTTGCAAAAATTAGTAAAATTAATAAGTTATGGTTTTCCTAGTAACAAGAATAATTTACAAGATGAAATGAAAATTTATTGGACATATAGAGATGAATTGACATTTGTTGATGGTTTGATTTTTAAAGGTGATAAAATTTTGATACCAAAGGAATTAAGGGAAGATACATTAAAACAATTACACATAGGACATATGGGTAAAGAAAAAATGAAAAACAGAGCTAGGGAATTAATATTTTGGCCAGGTTTATCTTTACAAATTGATAATTTGAGCGACTCTTGCAAAACGTGTAATTTATATAGAAAGCAAAATGTAAAAGAACCATCACTGATTAATCATGATATTCCTACTGAGCCTTGGATTAAAGTTGGTCTCGATTTATTTCACTTCAATAACAAGAATTATTTAATAGTGGTAGATTATTATTCCAAGTTTATAGAAATATCCAATTTGAACATGAACACTACGTCTAGTAATGTTATAACTAATTTGAAAAGTATTTTCTCCAGACAAGGAATACCAAAAGAACTTTGTTCAGATTCTGGTCCACAATTCACTTCTTCAGAATTCAAAACATTTGCTAACAGTTGGGACTTTAAACATACTTTATCAAGCCCACACCATCATCAGTCAAATGGAATGGTTGAAAGAACCATACAAACAATCAAAAATATATTGAAAAAATCTCTACACAGTGGTAATGATCCATATTTAGCCTTACTAGAATATCGTAATACTCCATTGTCGAATATTGTTGGGAGTCCATCACAACTTCTCAACAGCAGACGACTGAGAGGAATTCTACCAATTCTTGAAAAGTCATTATCTCCGGAAGTTTATGATAAAAATAAAATAAAGAGTTTTCATAAGAAAAGATTATCAATGCGAAAATATTATAATTACTACCTAAATTAAGAATAAATATGAAAGTATTGGTAAGAAATATTTTGAATAACAAATGGGAAGAAGGTATTATCGTAGATTTACATAATGATAGGTCATATATAGTGAAGCTAGAGAAAAATGGCAATTTGGTGAGACGAAACAGAAAATTCCTTCGTCCAGTTAAATGTAATTTTGAACAGAACGTTATGAATTTCGGAAATGTAAATGATAGGAATTATTTACAAAATAAGGACAATAAATGCAGAACTAAAGACACTAATTCATTAGTTGATGTCAATGCAGGTACTAGATCTAGTGGCAGGAAAGTAAATAATCCAAATTTTCTGAATATAAAAGATTTCAAATCTAAATCTTATGATTGAATTCCATTCATAATAATATATTGTAAGACTTAGGATTAAGATGAGATATGAATAGAATTGTTGTACAATGTTTTCATTTGTATTATTGAATTTATTGGGTTTTCATTTTTATTGTTAAAATTGAACAATTAATTTTGAAAAAATTTTACACATATATTGTAAAATTTAATTTTGTAACAAAAAAGGGAGATGTTAGGAGTCGAAGTATTTATGTGCGCATGCTCAATTGTATTTGTACATAAATGTAGGTGGAAGAATTTAGTGAGCAGTTTTTCTAATAAACCAGCACCTTGAACACGTCTTATGATTGAACCCCAACTGATTTTTAGTGAAACATATCAATTTAGAGTATCGAAATTTACCTTCATTCCGTGTGGCTGCACCGTGAGAAGTTTTACGGTGCGCTGAGATATATCTTGTCTATGGCTGAGATTAGAAACATAGAGTGACGATTGCATCAAGACGGTAGATCTCAGTGTTTTGAATAATTATTGTTCTACAATATCGAAAGGCGTTCTCCTTGAAGAACACATATACCGCGCAAAAAAATTAACGCACATTCTGAAAATCTCAATTTTAATGAAAGTTAACCCTACATTGACTTTATAACTCATTTTTTATGTTCACATATTCGCAGGGAGACAACTTTTTATTTTATGAAAACCCTATCATAACATATCAATTTAGAGTATCGAAATTTACCTTCTTTCCGTGTGGCTGCACCGTGAGAAGTTTTACGGTGCGCTGAGATATATCTTGTCTATGGCTGAGATTAGAAACACAGAGTGACGATTGCAACGATTGCATCAGGACGGTAGATGTCAGTGTTTTGAATAATTATTGTTCTACAATATCGAAAGACGTTCTCCCTGAAGAACACATATACTGCGCAAAAAAATTAACGCACATTCTGAAAAACTCAATTTTAATGAAAGTTTACTCTACATTGACTTTATAACTTATTTTTCATGTTCACATATTCGCAGGGAGACAACAACTTTTTATTTTATGAAAACCCTATCATAACATATCAATTTAGAGTATCGAAATTTACCTTCTTTCCGTGTGGCTGCACCGTGAGAAGTTTTACGGTGCGCTGAGATATATCTTGTCTATGGCTGAGATTAGAAACACAGAGTGACGATTGCAACGATTGCATCAGGACGGTAGATATCAGTGTTTTGAATAATTATTGTTCTACAATATCGAAAGGCGTTCTCCTCGAAGAACACATATACTGCGCAAAAAAATTAACGCACATTCTGAAAATCTCAATTTTAATGAAAGTTAACTCTACATTGACTTCATAACTTATTTTTATGTTCTCTCGGGAAGGTTTTGAACGAAACAAGACACATTAAATAGAAGAAAAATTCAGGATTTCACCGAATCTTATGTGAAAGAAGAGAAATGAACAATTTTCAAAATACTGAAATGCTGATAAGTGATTTAATACTTGGTATTTCCACCCCTTGCGTTAATTACAGCTCAGCAATGACGGTTCATACTCAAAATGAGTGATCTTAAAATGTTCTGATCTGATCCTTCCCAGATTTCTCCGAGTTGGATTTCTAAGTCATTAAGAGTAGCTGGATGACTTCCTGAACTTCTCAGAATTCTATTGAGGTTGTCTGGACTTCTTGCTGGATATTCCATTCAAGAGACTTTAACCTCTTCAATGTACTCCTGAACGATCTGGCATTATCGTCCATAAAAATGAAATTTTCAGCAATATATAGGGCAAATGGCACTACATGCTCTTCAAGAATGTTCCTTATATACTTATCAGCCTTCATAGCTCCATTATCAACGACCACTAGGTCTGTGCGAGCAGTCAAAGATATTCCACCCCATACCATAATCGATCCTCCCCCGAAACCAGTAGTATTCAGGAAATTGCACTGAGCATATCTTTCATGTGGACGTCTGTATACAAGGGAACGTCGATCACAATGGTAGAAGCAGAATCTAGACTCATGTGTGAAGAGAACTCTTTCCCAATCGGCCTCTTCCCAATGGATACGCTCTCTCGCAAAATCCAAACGCGCCCTTCGATGGGCAGGGGTAAGAGCTGGGCCTCTTGCCGCGACACGAGGCCTTAAATCATATTCTCTGAGGCGATTTCTTATTGTCTGAGTGCTAATTTGCACCCCATGAGTTTGCTCAAGCTAATTTTGAAGGAGGCGAGCGGTTGCAAACCGTTGTCTCAACGAAGAAACTCTCAAGTAACGTTCTTCAATGGCAGTTGTTACCCGTGGTCTACCCTGTCCTGGTCTTCGGACATTCATACCTATCTCCCTGAATCGCTGCAAAATTCTGGACACACTTGTATGGGAAACTCCATACCTTTCTGCAATTCTTGTGTATGTCCACCCTTCTTCTCGCAAAACTACCGCTTGGGCACATTCCTCTTGGGTCAAATTGCGTGTTTCGCGTTGCATAGCGATCGAGTGTAGAAAAACTATTGATCACTAGAATTGATCGAGAACAACTGATTTTAGAATGGAGCCAATACATTCAAAATCTGATAATATCATCTTTTTTTATTCCTGCTGGAAAAAAAACATCTGTATTGAAGAAAAACGTTGAAAGTGGATAACATATGCATGCATAATTCTGATAAAAATAATTATCATTGAGAACACCTTCACTTGTAGAATAAATTTGAGATTTCCATAATGTGCGTTAATTTTTTTACACAGTATATAAGCTCATTTGCTGCATGCTCTCAAATGTCGTTATGGGTTCCTGCCCAGTGGTAGTTCCTCTTCACATCTCTTTCAGATCTGCTGGCCATTTTCTTTTCAGTCGCCTATCGTTTCGCACTTCAGTCAGTGGGTGAAGTAAAAGATTCATGTGGCTCTCTAGCTTCGTGCGATGTTTCTCGCTTTTTTCCTTGATGACGTCTTTCACGTATGGTACTTTCAAGTCTTCATGTAATGTTTGACTTGAAGCATACCATGGTGCATTTGTGATCATTCTGAGGAATAATTTGGAAAATGTTGAAAATTTTTTATTTATGATTTATCCAAGGATTGATGTAAACTGTTTATTCTCGAAATAAACATTTCTTATTCTTATTATTGCATACCTACCGCTAATCTGAGAAATTTTTGATCAATAAACTAAGAAACTATAGTCTTCAAGCTTCAAAAAAAAGTTTCTTTGTTTCCCATACCACCATTTTTCACTGAGATACACCTTGTTGAAAATCACCGAAAAATGTTGAAAATTTTTCTGTTCCTTCAATTCTTGCACGAAGTATATGATCCTCTCATCGGTGTTTTCTTTTTAGTTCCTCAAGGTAAACCCGATTGTTCTGGCCAATCTCTGCGTGTCCTACATCATGACGATCCAAAACGAAGAGGCTGAGGAGCTCATGAGAAAGGTTGAGAAGGAAGAAGACCAATTGGCTTACGATGATCCTGACAAGAAGTGTTTTCATCACTGCATCATTAATTTAGTGATAGGGTAACGATCATTGCTCGACTGTTAAAGTTGGGTTACTTCTTCGAACTATTTTTCAGGACGCTTTATTGTTCGAAAGGCAATTACGAATTCGGAATTTCAAGGGTGATGAAATCGCTAGAACCGTACAACAAGAAGCTTGGTACGGACACTTGGTTTTACACGAAAAGGTGTTTCTTGAGCCTTATTGAAAATTTCGCCAAACACATGATTGCTCTTAAGGACTCCACCATTGAGGAATGCATCGCGTTTTTGGAAAATTGCGAACGTAAGTGAAAAAAACTTCTCTGACAAGATATATCTTGGGATGGTATATATTTATTCGAGGAGCGGAGTCAAGTTAAAATTATTATTAATCTGGACGTTAGTTCAGTCTTTCGGGAACTTCTACTACGACTTCTTCATTCAAATCCCCAGGAGGCCGTCAATGGCATTGATAAATCCAACGACACCCTTAGGAGCTTTAGCTGTTACCTCATGACTATCCAGAAACGACTTCCCATGTGAATCGTTCTTAGTTGCTCCAGCTCTGGACACTTGCACAACATGTATTCAGCCTGCAAATTTCATCTGCTGATTTTCCCATGCGATACAAATGATATTTATATCGACAGTGTCCCGTCAGCAGACCCACCATTACTCGAAGCTCAGCTCGTGGCAGCTTTATGAGCTTCCCAGTGTAGGTCGGCGAGAATTCCACAAATTTCTTAGCTTGCGCAAGTCTAAGAGTATTTCTCCAGGCTCAGAGATCTTTTATAAAAGATCTCTGAGCCTGGGAATTAAAAATGGTATTCATTTCGATGATTACTATTTTGAATTCATCTATGTTTCAAAAATGTTCTCGATGTGGCCTCCGTAAAGGCAAAGAATTTTCTTTTTCTTAAAAAAACAGTTAAAGCTCCTAAGGGTGTCGTTGGATTTATTAGAGCCATTGACAGACTTCTTAGGATTTAAATGAACGAGTTAGGTAAAGAAGGAAAGATCCTTGCGGTCGAAGTTCCCGGAAGGCTGAACGTAGCCACAACGACCCCTGTTCAGAATAATATTGCTGTCCCAAGATAAATCTTCACCAAACCAGTATACAATGAAAATTGACATTAAGAGAGTCTTCCTTATTGGCCGTGGTCTATTAGGAATTATTTCACCTAACGTTTCGCCCACAACTGCGGTAGGCATCTTCAGAGGATTCTTGGTCTGAGGTTGTAACTCGACCGCTGAATTTCCGAAAGTAATGCTGGATTCGATCTGTTTGCCCAACTTATACCCTGATCATTGGCGGGAGAAGGTAGTGGGTTTACGCGCGCGATGTTGATTGGTCCATCGCTCCCACTTCGTATTGGTTTGATTTTGGTCTTTTCCAACACCGGCAACCATGCGCGATGTACCGAAGGAGTTTCTTTCCTTCTGTTCATGTTGTTCTTATGATTATATATCTCAATGGCTTCCATGTTCATCCTTGGATAGAAACTTTTGAGGTTCGAAATAGCATCTGCCTTTGAGAAAACAGTATTGTGTCCATCTGTTAGAGCATGTTCTGCTAGTGCGAATTTCTCTGTCTGATTGAGTCCTTAATTCTCGTACTGATACTTCGTTTCGTTGTTCCAATACAAGAATTAAGGAACACGAACGGTGCTGTCGACTGAATCAGACAGAAAAATCCGCACTAGCAGAACATGCTCTAACAGATGGACACAATATTGTTTTCTCAAAAGCAGAGGCTATTTCGAACATCGAAAGTTTCTATCCTAGGATGGACATGGAAGCCATTGGGATATATAAACATAAGAACAACATGAACAGAAGGGAAGAAACTCCTTTGGTACATAGCGCATGGTTGCCGTGTTGGAAAAGACCAAAATCAAGCCAATACGAAGTGGGAGCGATGGACCAATCAACATCGCTCGCTCAAACCCACTACCTTCTCCCGCCAATGATCAGGGTATGAGTTGGGCCAACGGATCGAATCAAGCATCACTTTCGGAAATTCAGCGGTCGAGTTACAACCTCAGACCAAGAATCCTCTGAGGATGCCTACCGCAGTTGTGGGCGAAACGTTACCGCCTATAAGCCCGGAAGACTCTCTTAATGTCAATATATCCGGTCGTGAAAGCCTGAAACTATTTATTACATTGAAAATGTTTCAGTGCATGGTAAAACGGTCAAAAGCGTCATCTGCCCCAAACTTTATGATGAAAACATGAGCGGGAAGTCGGATGGTGAGGAAACAGTGACATACGAAGCCAGGAAACTGAAGTGTATATTATTGAAATTACAGAATTACTGATGTACCTTATCACTTCTAGACATATGAGCAAAAGTTTTCAACCTGTGAATAACATTAAAAAATGTTAAAAATATCACAAGAAACGTGTCATGATGAACTACCCATTAGCTGCTGATCAAATTCATGGTTAGCATTTCGAGATTAGTCTCATTAAAATAATTTAAATTAACAATAAAAAATTAGAATTCTATAAAATATTAAACTTCAACAATAACTAAATAAATTGCTTTAAGATATTGCGAATAACACCTTGATTCATATAATTTTGTTCAATGGGAAATATATTGTTAGATTCCCAATAATTAATTATTAACAGGTAAGGGACAATTAATATTATTAATAATTAGTGATTATTTTAAAATAGCGCTTGAGGGTGTTTGATTCACGCCACAAGTACCATCTCCTCTGTATACCCTGTAGTACCCCTGTTCGCCCCAAGAAGTCCCCCAAGAATTCTTAACAATCCAGTATGGTAGCGCTTTCTTGAATTTGGGATATGCTAGAAATAAAAAAATAATATAACACACCATACGCAATCCATGCATTTTATCTTCTACATTATTCTTCATTCGTCATCAGAGGTTTTTGCAAATTTTACGATGGTCCAACTATTGGTTGTTTTTGAGCTCATCATATAAATGTAGTCTACTCTTAATCTTTTTCGAATAGAAGATGAAAGGAATTACAGTGTTGTGCGAAATAATGTGATCACAGTTAGATTATACAGGTATATTCACGAATATGGGCTCTATGGAATATTTGTAGGGAAGACACAAGATTCAGGATAGGAATTTTAAAGGTGAGAATCAAGTAAGAATACGACTTCTCGTATATTTTTTTAAGGTTCTAGGACTTTTCCGGAACTGACATCAACTTTCGTTTTTCAAA
The DNA here is from genome assembly GCA_038502775.1 of Hippodamia convergens. NCBI lineage: Eukaryota > Metazoa > Arthropoda > Insecta > Coleoptera > Coccinellidae > Hippodamia > Hippodamia convergens. Next base: position 95,788,507 of record CM076607.1, read on the forward strand.
TGGAAAGACCTATTTTTTATTGCATAAATAGATTCTTCATTGAATTCTGAGTCTTTTTGTTTCCAAAAGTTTGAATTTTTCCGAGAAAATTCTCTTTAAATGAGGAAATACGAAAAAAAAATCTCAAAATTAAACTCTGTTGAAATACAGACAACTTCGAGGTTTTTTCATTAAAAATTCTCATTTTTGAGAATCTCCGAGAAGAAAGGCTGATGCTTCTTTTCCGATTGCGTGATTTTCAGATTATGATTCACAAGGTCACAAATTCTTTGTCAAAGTTAGAAGTGACGAAACATCAAAAAATCGTTTTTTTTTCGAACCCCATATTTTCGAAGCATTATCGAAATCTTCGTCAAAAAATAATAGGGGTATACGTTCAAGCCTTTTATCCCAAAATGAATATTTTTCGAAATATTCAGGAAAAACGATTTTGTCTTCAATTTTGAATCTCATTACAAATGTGTTTTTTTACTGGAAAATAATTAGCGGTCAAGTGAAATTTTTGGAAATCTCTGTTATCGAAAAAATATTTTTTATAGTTCAGACAAGTTAAGTTCTTGAATTACAATTGGTTGAAAGTTCTCAATGTGAGTATAAGTGAATTCTTAGGAATGCAGAAAAAATTAATTTGTAATAATTTTTAATGCTTTTGAAAGAATAATTAAAAGAACATGTAAAAATTTCATTACCGATAATTCAAATTTCCCTACCATGACAAAAAAGAAATTCTTCAGAATTGAGAATTTGCGGAAATCATCCTAAGTTTTAAAAAATAAAGAAAAACTGAAATCGTCTGAACTATAGAAAATATTTTCTCGATAACAGAGATTTCCAAAAATTTCACTTGACCGCTAATTATTTTCCAGTAAAAAAATACATTCGGAATGAAATTGAAAATTGAAGACAAAATCGTTTTTCCTGAATATTTCGAAGAATATTCATTTTGTGATAAAAGTCTTGAACGTGTGCTCCTATTATTTTTTGACGAAGATTTCGAAAATGCTTCGTAAAATGGGATTTCCAATTTTAAAAACGATGTTTTGATGATTCGTCACTTCTAACTTTGACAAAGAATTTGTGACCTCCTGTATCATATTATGAAAATTACGCTATCGGAAAAGAAGCATCAGCCTATCTTCTCGGAGATTCTCAAAAATGAGAACTTTTAATGAAAAAACCTCGAAGTTGTTTGTATTTCAATTCAATTTTGAAATTTTTTTCTCGTATTTTCTCATTTGAAGACAATTTTCTCGAGAAAATTCAAACTTTCGAAATCAAAAAGACTCATAATTCAATGGGGAATCTATTTATGCAATAAAAAATGGGTCTTCCCATTTGAAAAACGAAAGATGATGTCACTTCCGGAAAAACCAGAAGTCGTAGAACCTTAAAAGAATATACGAGAAGTCGTCTTCTTACTTGAAGTTCACCTTTAGAATTTCGTAAAATTATTCTATAGAGCCATATTCGTGAATAACCCTGTATAGGAATGAATTTCACATGACGATCTACTCAAATAAATTCTCTAAACAAGAGTGAAATTTTCATCTAACAAACACACTTAGACACATTTAGAATATTCGTATGCATAGAAGGAAACAATACAAACACAAAGTTTATGAATATTTCAGTACTATTTAATAAGCCCTCCTTTGGCTGTTATTACAGCTTCAATTTGGCAAGTATCTGTCATAATTTGCCTGAAGCGTCATCTACAGTTGATTAATCGGAACATTCCTCATATTCCCGAATTGACGCAACAAAATGTATTCAGTGCAAACACCAGGTATTAAAACATCTTAGTTACCGACTATGTAAAAAAAGATATTTCAGAACTGTCGCCGCAGTGTTGCCAACTTCGAGGAAATACAGAAATCTTCCGTTTCCATATCAACACCTCAGAGGTAAAGTGTGTTGAGTCACATTTTTTCTGACACGAACTATCTACAATATTGGTTTCACATTAGTAAATTCTAGCTAGTGGAAGACATTTTTGAGTCGCAAGGTATATCAAGTCTCCAAATAATGGCAGAAAACATTCTTTGAAACAATAATCGAACTGAAAAATCTCTCTTTTGTCTAATTTTCATATTGTGACTTAACACACTTTACCTCTGGGGTGCTGATATTTCGCACAATACTGCAGATAACACGGATACCTTCATATTTTGTGAGATGAAAGAAGTTGTTTACTAGAATTCGAAGTCAGGATCATCTTGTCGTTATCTCTTATTTCATATTTCAACAAACACTAAAACAAACAAACACTAAAAAAAGTAAAATAAGAAGTTCAATATTTGCATGAAAGCATTCGTTCATGCAACTACACTGCGCAAAAAATTAACGCACATCAAGGAAATCTCAAATTTATTTTACAACTGAAGGTGTTCTCAATGATAATTACTTTTATCAGAATTATGCACGCATATGTTATCCACTTTCAACGTTTTTCTCCAATGCAGATGTTTTTTCCCAGCAGGAATAAAAAAAATGATATTATGGCTAAGCAACGCGAAACACGCAATTTGACCCAAGCGGTAGTTTTGCGAGAAGAAGGGTGGACATACACAAGAATTGCAGAAAGGTTTAGAGTTTCCCATACAAGTGTGTCCAGAATATTACTGCGATTCAGGGAGACAGGTATGAATGTCCGAAGACCAGGACAGGGTAGACCACGGGTAACAACTGCCATTCAAGAACGTTACTTGAGAGTTTCTTCGTTGAGACAACGGTTTGCAACCGCTCGCCTCCTTCAAAGTCAGCTTGAGCAAACTCATGGGGTGCAAATTAGCACTCAGACAATGAGAAATCGCCTTAGAGAATATGATTTAAGGCCTCGTGTCGCGGCAAGACGCCCAGCTCTTATCCCAGCCCATCGAAGGGCGCGTTTGGATTTTGCGAGAGAGCATATCCATTGGGAAGAGGCCGATTGGGAAAGAGTTCTCTTCACAGATGAGTCTAGATTCTGCCTCTACCATTGTGATCGACGTTTCCTTGTATACAGACGTCCACATGAAAGATATGCTCAGTGCAATTTCCTGAATACTACTGGTTTCGGGGGAGGATCGATTATGGTATTGGGTGGAATATCTTTGACTGCTCGCACAGACCTAGTGGTCGTTGATAATGAAGCTATGAATGCTGATAAGTATATAAGGAACATTCTTGAAGAGGATGTAGTGCCATTTGCCCCATACATTGGTGAAAATTTCATTTTTATGGACAATAATGTCCCCATCGAGCGCGCATCGTTCAGGAGTACCTTGAAGACGTTGAAGTCCCTCGAATGGAATGGTCAGCAACAAGTCCAGATCTCAATCCAATTGAGCAGGTTTGGGACAACCTTAATAGAAGGCTGAGAAGTTCAGTAAATCATCCAGCTACTCTTAATGATTTAGGAATCCAACTCGGAGAAATCTGGGAAGGATTAGATCAGAACATTTTAAGATCACTCATTTTGAGTATGAACCGTCGTTGCCGAGCTGAATTAACGCAAGGGGTGGAAATACCAAGTATTAAATCACTTATCAGCATTTCAGTATTTTGAAAATTGTTCATTTCTCTTCTTTCACATAAGATTCGGTGAAATCCTGAATTTTTCTTCCATTTAATGTGTCTTGTTTCGTTCGAAACCATCCCGAGAGAACATGAAAAATGAGTTATAAAGTCAATGTAGAGTTAACTTTCATTAAAATTGAGATTTTCAGAATGTGCGTTAATTTTTTTGCGCAGAGTAGAAGTCCTGATCATCTTGTCATTATCTCTTATTTCATACTTCATCATTTAACAAACACAAAAAAAAAGATAAGAAACAAAAGTAAAACAAGAAGTTCAATATTTGCATGAAAGCATTCGTTCATGCAACTATTTAACTCTTATTCAAACACTGACAAATGATAACTCCCAAGTATTTTCCTCTAATTGTTAACAATTGGTTAATCTCCACCCTTGAGCTACTGAAAAGTATCAAGTGTTTTAGAATGATCAAAAAGTCCTGCCATAAATAACTTACTGTGGACTCCATAACCAACGATTAAGACCCCATGATCCAAGCTTTTGGGGTTGCACAGTACCTTCCAAGGATGCGACACACCTCCCATGTAGAATTGCATCGCGTTGGCGTTGATAGCGATGGAAATAGGTCCATTTTTCACCAGCCATTTGGCCATCTCGGTCTCGTCTTGACTGATGTTCACAGCGCCCCCTAGCTCCACATGTACCAGAGCTTTATTAAAATGGCATTTTTCATCCCTTGCGTCATACGGGTAATCCTTTTCCTCCTCTAGTCCTCCCAGTTTTTCTATTTGTCTGCGGAAAATTTTCACATTTAATGGAACATACGGAAACTCTGAGAATCTCATACAAAAACTGATAGAATGAAATTTGAATCCTTGGTATGAGTTATGCATGAATTCTAACCTAACACAAAGTGTTCAATTTCGATAGAGTACTTTTGGATTTTCGGAAAAGATTTTGTTGCGCTGAATTATGCTAGGTTTGTGCCGTTGAAATTTAATTCAATGTAATTCTCGAGATATTTCAAATACAGGAAATAGCGGCCATTCCAGCACTTTCCGAAAAATTGAATTCCAATGATTGAAAAAGCTGTGCTACACATGTACCGAGTTTTGCCGTTCGAATTTTACAGAAAGTCCGTTTAATTTCCCGAAAAATCGAAATTGAAAACAAAATTAGCCCAGTACTTTCGTTTTTTCTTCTCACAAATGGATCTGAAACTTTGCGCTGTATTGTGCCGTGAATGATTGTCCGCAATTGTGCCGATCAGAATTCTAGAAAAAATCAATAGGTGTCCTCTCATAGAGGGAAAATAAGAAAAATTAATAAATTTTAGGAAAATCAGCATACTTGGCAACAGTGTGTGAAAGGTTGGCCCAGCATTCCTCGATTTTCCAGAAAATTTTTGTTCTGCTGAATTGTACTAGGTTTGTGCTGCTTTGTGACGTTGGAATTTTTCTTTTGATATGGTTCTCAAGATATTTCACAAAATGAAGCATACGAAGCACGTGTTGGTTCAATATATTTTGTAAAATATCTCGAGAACCGTTTGGAATAAAATGAAAATTTCAACGGCACATAGCAGCACAAACCTTGCACAATTCAGCAGAAATCCAGAAGTGATGGGCCAAGTTCACACACACTGTTGCCAGATATGCTGATTTTCCTAGAATTTACTAACTTTTCTTATTTTCTCCATACGTTGATAACTTCTGAAAATCTGACCGGCACAAGTTGGCACAATTGCGACACAATCATATGAAACAATTTTCGTCGGAAAAAGAAGAAAAATTTTCCTGCAGAATTTTTGTGAAAATATTCACGGTACAAGACAGCGCTTTCGTTTTTCCTCTACACAAATAAATATAAAAGTTTGTGCTACATTTGTGTTGTCTCATTATTTTCACGAAAATTCTTCAGATTTTCTGGCAAATTATAAAAGTGAAAAAAGTCAGCACAGCACTTTTCTTGTTTTATATGATTGTGTCGCAATTGTGCCAACTTGTGCCGGTTAGATTTCCAGAAAAAATCAACTGGTTTTCCCTCATATACGGAAAATAAGAAAAATTTATAAATTTTAGGAAAATCAGTATACTTGGCAACAATGTTTCTGAAGTTGTCCCAGCTTTCCTTGAATTTCCAGAAAATTTTTGTTCTGATGAATTATACTAGGTTTGTGCTGCTTTGTGATGTTTGATTTTTTCTTTAGATATGGTTCTCAAAATGAAGCATAAGAAGCAGGTGTTGGTTCAATATATTTTGTAAAATATCTCAAGAACCGTTTGGAATAAAATCAAAATTTCAACGGCACATAACAGCACAAACCTTGCACAATTCAGCAGAAATCCAGAAGTGCTGGGCCAAGTTCAAACACAGTTGCCAGATATGCTGATTTTCCTCAAATTTACAAACTTTTCTCATTTTTTCCATATGAGGGAAAACATTGAAAACTCCAGAAAATCTGACAGGCACAAGTAGGCACAATTGCGACACAATCATATAAAACAGTTTTCGTTCATCGGAAAAAGAAGAAAAACGATGGGCTGATTTTTTTTCATTTCTTAATTTTCCAGAAAATCTGCAGAATTTATGTGAAATATTCACAGTACAAGACTTCACATACATTTTTTCGTATCGTCGCATCGTTAAATTCTCAAATTACATTCTTACTGTCTTATAATTTTCACGAAAATTCTTCAGATTATCTGCCAAATTATAAAAGTGAAAAAAGTCAGCACAGCACTTTCCTTGTTTTTTATTGTGCCAAATTGTGCCGGTTAGATTTCCAGGAAAAATCAACTAGTTTTTCCTCATATAGGGAAAATGGGAAAAATTAATAAATTGTAGGAAAATCAGCATACTTGGCAACGGTGTGTGTGATGTTGGCTCAGCACTCCCTGATTTTCCAGAAAATGTTTGTTCTGCTGAATTGTAATAGGTTTGTGCTGCTTTGTGACGTTGGAATTTTTCTTCTGATATGGTTCTCAAGATATTTCACAAAATGAAGCATACGAAGCATGTGTTGGTTCAATATATTTTGTAAAATATTTCGAGAACTGTTTGGAATAAAAACAAAATTTCAACGACACATAGAAGCACAAACCTTGCACAATTTAGCAGGAATCCAGAAGTGCTGGGTCAAGTTCACACACACTGTTGCCAGATATGCTGATTTTCCTACAATTTACTAAATCTTCTTATTTTCTCCATACGAGGGAAAACATTGATAACTTCTGAAATCCGACAGGCTTAAATTGGCATAATTATGACACAATTATATGAAACAATTTTCGTCGGAAAAAGAAGAAAAACGATGGGCTGATTTTTTTTTATTTTATTAATTTTCCTGCATAATTTTTGTGAAAAATTCACGGTACAAGACAGCGCTTTCGTTTTTTCTTTACACAAAGGAATAGAAAAGTTTGTGCTACATTTGTACTGTCTTATTATTTTCACGAAAATTCTTCAGATTTTCTGGCAAATTATAAAAGTGAAAAAAGTCAGCTCAGCATTTTTTTTTTCTGACGAAAATTGTTTTATATGATTGGCCCGGAATTGTGCCAACTTGTGCCGTTTAGATTCCTAGACAAAATCAAAAGGTTTCACCTCATATGGAGAAAATACAAAAAATCAGTAGATTGTAGGAAAATCAGCATTCCTGGCAGCAGTGTGTTTGAAGTTGGCCCAGCACTCCAGGATTTTTGTTGCGATGAAATGTGCTAGGTTGTTGCTCTTTTGTGCAGTTAAAATTTTTTTTATTACAAAAAATGGTATGGAATGAAAACAAAATTCCAATGGCACACAGCAGCACAAACCTAACAGAACATCCAGACGTGATGGGCCAACTTTACCCACACTGTTGCCAAGTATGCTGATTTTCCTACAATCTACTGATTTTTTGTATTTTCTCCATAAACGGTGAAACCTTCTGATATTGTCCTGAACTTCTGGCGGGGGTTTCTTTCAACATCTCAGGACGTTTACTGAAGGCAAACCGTTTGTTTTACATATCGAAAGGAACGTTGAGACTGATTAATGCTAAGAATCTTGATATTTCTTTGACGCACTTCAAGAGGCACATAGACGCTCTATAGTTCCGTTATTATTTTTGATTTGTGCGGGTATTGTATGTTTGTTTATTAAATTGTTTCTGATAATTAAAGTTGAAAATTTTATGTGTAACATGGTCTTTTGTAATGGGGATGATCCCGTATAAATAAATAAATAAATTTACTTATTTTCTCCATACGAGGAAAAATCTGTTGATATTTTCTAGAAATCTGATTGAAAAAGAAGAAAAATGCATGGCTGATTTTATGTCATTTTCGTAATTTTCCAGAGAATCTGAGGAATTTTCGCCTGTAAAAAAGTGTATTTTTGACAGATCACCATCGCGCAACAGCGAATTACACTGGAAATTTTTTTGTAACTAAATCAACGAATCAACAAAACCTTCTTTGTTTTTCAAGTACCTGATGAAGACGAAAATTAACATCTTTGAAATTTGGAAAATAAATTTTATTGTGAACACAATTTGGTGTGGAACTTTCTTACCGAATACCATACGAAGTCAAATGAAATGCGTCTACAACTCGGGATAATTTACTTAAAATATTCATGAGCCAGAATAATTTGAAGTTGGGTTTCACAAACTTTGATTGTGCCATCAAAAAACCTTACGTAAATTCCAACCAACAGAATCACTCGTTATGAGATTTCAACGAATAACGGTGGCTTGAATTAATTTGACGGTACAATCAAAGTTTTATAAAACTGACCCTAAATGTCAATACCTGTAAGCGTTATCCATTAACCCTCCATTGCACCCTTGATCAACCTTGTCACAATCCACCAATTCTTGCTCGGAAAACTCCAGTAACTTCCCATTCTTGATCGCATACTGTCCCTCAACGTTACCGGTAACACTAAAAGCCCAGCAACTGCCACAAGAGCCTTGATTCTTCACTTCAGTCACAGCATTCTTCTCTCTCCAATCAAAAGAATCCGGCAATGTCACATTCGGCACTTCAGCCTTCATAAAATCCACCTCGTTCTCATTCTTAAGGTCGCTCCTATAACCCAAACCTTTGGAGAACTCCTCCCTGGTTAAGTCTGCAAATTTCGTTGCTCCGTACCATGCAGTACCCTGTTCATGTTCATTTAGCAACTTTACGTACCGCATATTCTCTTGGAAGATCGAGAACCTTCGTACTCTTTCAGCCGGACTCAAATACTTCCTGTTGTAGGTCTTTACGAACTCCTCAAACTCTTCAGAGCCTTGAGGCTTCTTCGTACCCTCAGATTTGAAGGAATAAACATCCTTATCGTCGCATGTGATGTTAGTTGAGCGACCTTGAGAGATCCAAGGTCTGTTCCAAACCTTTATCAGGCAATATTTCGGAGAAGAACCTTGGAGTTCTTCGCATTGTACCCATTTCGTCGACTCAGTCTTGTTGCAGTCGGAAAGAACGATAACAGCCTTGATTCTCCATAAAAGACCAGATACCACTTGTTTAGTCGCTGAAAGAACTTCCCTAACCTTAAATTTACGATCAAAAGTTGATTGTTCGTCCATATGTTTCAAACTCTCAGATACGAATTCAATAACTTCAGGCTCACTTGTATCTACAATACCCTGACCCCCTCTTATAACTTTCTCAGCTTCCCTCTTGCTTCTAAAATTCAACTTTGGATCTTCGCATTCTATCTTAACGTTCTCAAGTTTTCTCAATCCTTTTTCGTCGGGGAGTTTCTCCCAAAATTTGAACACGCAAATTGTTTCATACTTATCTTCGTTCTTCCCGCAATCAATTGATGGTTTATCGTCTGTTTTCTTGCAATCGGATAATGAAACACTCGCTTTAATATTCCAGTTTGTACCGGCTACAACTTGACTGGTTGCTGATATTACTTTGTTAATTTTCAACTTGTGCTCTTTATCGGATAAGGAATCTAAGTTGTTGAGAAGATTGTTTAGGTGCTTGGTGATCCTAGGATCATCTTCAGAAAGAGGGTTATGTCCTCCGACTAAAACATCTCGCTTACTTCTGTAATTTAACTTAGGGGAGTCGCATTGTATTTGTATGTTGTCCAACTGTCTTATTCCATTGGAATCTGGGAGTTTTTCCCAGAATTTGAAGCTGCATTCAGATTCAAAAGTCTCTTTATCTTCTCCGCATTCAACAACTGGTTTTCCACTTGTTTTCTCGCAATCAGAACGAGAGACCAAAGCTTTCACCAACCAGTTTGTACCGGCAACCACTTGAGTCGAAACTGACAAAATTTTCTTTATCCTCAGTTTATTATCCATTCCGGATTGCGAATCTAAATTACTCAAGAGTTTACCTAAATGTTCCATCGCTTTAGGATCCTCACTCTCTTTCTGATGCCAGCCACCAACTAAAGTCTCTCTTTTAGAGCGACTCTTCGTCTGTAAATCATCAAAAGAATAAGTTCCTCCGTTCAATTTAACAGTGATGATTCTGCTTTTCAACCATGGTCGGTACCAAACGTTGATGTCGCAGAGTTGAGGAATGTTCTTGCAGCCTTCGATTGAGTTTTCCTCATTCGTACATTCGACGATTTGGGCTTTGATGTCGTAAGAAACACCTGCGACGACTTGCGATGTTGCCGATATTATATGGTCGATTTTGATTATCGAGTTGCCTCCGCTCAGTTTGGTGTTCAGGAAATCTATCGCTTTGCCTGAATATTCCTTGATTGTGGGGTCGTTAACGTCTATTTCTTTCTTTCCTCCTACTAGGCTTCTTTTGTCTCTTTTATTCGTCTCTGGATTAACTGAAAACAAATTGTAATTTGTGATCATCAGGCCTCACAAAAGATTCAGAAGAGATAAAGGGGGAGTTTTATGGTGCCAGTGTAATATAAACCTTTTGAACAAGTCAAAACATAAAGCATACGACAAAACAAATAATAAGAAATAGGTTAAGACTTTCACCACTAAATAAAATAACATTAAGACTACTGCTTATAGCTGATTCAATTCTGGAAGCAACTTATGGCTTAGAAAATTAGCTAGTTAATCAATATGTCTACAGATTGAGAAAACGGAATTGGAAACATCACAGTTTCTGTAGTAAATTTGAACAGGGCAATATTCTAGTGGAACAGTGGCAGAATAAAAACCTCAGAGGGAAGTGATATCGAATAAAAGGCTGGGACGACAGATTCGGTTAGGTGTTGATGTAGAGAACAACGTATGGTACGCGAAGTGTCGAATCTAATCAGAAACACTCCAAACGCGGTATGGGTGATTTCATATCTGTTGTAAATGAATACGACAATTTTATTCCACTCTGGCGCGAGGAATTTATTTGCCTCAATGAATGACACAAATAATTTCCTGTGGAAAATTAGTATTCAGGTTCTTTTTCGCCAAAACTGGTTTGAAAATAAAATAACTTCTAGAAAAAGAAAAAATTGAAAAACAAAAATACATTCTACGAGAAGAAATTAAAAAACAAAAATTAACCCTATGAAAATAAAGAGAGGAAAACAAAACAAAATTCTAAAACATGCAAAATTTAAGATCGACAACTTCAAATTAAATGTTCAAATAATCCACCTTGTTGTGCCAAACAGTAGCTAAATCTATTATAAAGAGATAATCTCATATCTCTGAGAAGATTAGGCATACTTGCTATTTTGGCACAAATTTGGAAGCCGAACGTGAAGGTACCGGCCTATCTCCAGAAGCAACAATGAAAGTAGTGTTTGTCTTCACAATAGATTGACCACCGAAGTACCATTTTATGATTTGATTTTTTTTTTCAACTGTAAACATTTTGATTTACACGAATCTAATTTATTTTCAAACCGTCCAGCTATCACATACATCTTACGTTCGGATGCGACTAATCTGCATTGCAATTCGCGGCAGCCGAGACTTGCCATTCCAACAGTCCTGTGTCTTATTTAATATCGAATCGAAATGAGATTTCGATTCTTCCACTGTTCCACTAGACTTGGAGCGCATTCGAATTTAACATTAATATTTCTATGTTTCCATAAGGATTTTCTTTATCTGTATATGTTTTTCATTCAAACTTGTTCTTGACAAAGTGATGCAAGAATTAATATGGAGCATTTCGATTATTGATATCTTTTCAAAGTTTTGTTTGGGAGAAGAATACCCTAAACTCATCTCAATCGATATAGGGCAGTGAAGTATTCCTTAACTGTTTATACAGGGTGTGGAACCAAGTAAATATATTTTGAACGAAAAGGACAATATTCAAAAAGGTAAGTGCAATTGCGCAAAATGCATATGATGTAAAATTTTCTGTTGATAATATACTTCCTGTTGAACCGGAAACAACCTCAACTTCTTTAATTTATATGGGACTTCCTGTATATTTTAGCAGATGTTGAACGAGCTTGCAATTTCGAATTGGTACATATTGAGTTTATTGTAAAAAATCTGTATACACTAGGAATTATCGCACGTTGATTAACTTTTTTTGAGTTGTTTACATTACAAAAAACATTCAGAGAAACAAATTGATGTGTGTGAGCATAGTAAGTAATAAACGAGTACGATCTAGAGGTAACTGTTGCCCAAGTGTCGAATTCGAATTTAGAGAACTCATGACGAAGTACACTTCTCGCAATAATTAAAGGAACAGAAAAACTACTCGCATGGAATTTTTTTTTTTTGGGCTAGACCGATGCAAAGCCCGAGAGCCTGTTTCTCTTTCTGCAGAAAACTTCCTACAAAAATTTTCACCTTTAACGGTAATGTGAAAAAAGAGCAAGAAAATGCCATTTTGCCATTTTTTGGTTAACGGACTGTATCTTCGTCAATATTGGAGGTAAAGCCAAGGTTATAAAAAAATTTTACAGCCTAATGTACCCCAAAGGCCCCCTAAATCGGTAGATCGATCGGTGAAACGGTTTTCCTGGACAAAGCGATTGAAATTTTGGATAAATTGAGAGAACAAGGTGTTCCTTAAACTTGAGCTAATCTTTTTGAAAATTATTATTTTAATTTTTTCAGTCATTAGTTAATTTTGCATATTTTGAAGATCGAAAAAAAAAAATGAGGTCAACTTTAAGGAAAGAAAACGTTGTTCCCTTAATATTTTCTGAATTTCAATCAATCGGTCCAGGAAAACCGCTGAATCGATCGATCTACCGATTTGTAAGGATCTTTTGGGTACATTAGGCTGTAAAATTGTCTTATAACCTTAGCCTGTTCCCCAATATTGATACACTCCGTTGACCAACAAATGGCAAAATGCATTTTCTTGCCCTTTTTCATATTAAAGTTACTTTTGAAAAAAAATTTTTTTTATCGAACATAAAAGATTTGTGTGAGAAATTTTATGTAGTTCCGGAGATATCGGCAGTTGAGTGAGAAACGGGCTTTTTTGTATTCAAAAATCGATATCTCGAAGACAAAAGGTAATTTCCGAGGGTATTGAAAAACATCGGTCTACATCAAAAAAAAGTTTCCATGCGCGTAGAGCAAAAAAAAAATTTGAAAAATAAAAAAAAATTTCTTCGTGCTTTATACGAGGATTGCATGGCTACCTGTACTCTGAAAAATTGTCAACCGATAAATTCAGAAACTAGAGTCTACAAGCTTCAAAAGTTGATTTTTCTATTACTCATACGACCATTTTTCACTGAGATACAGCCTATTGAAAAGCACCGAAAAATTTGGAAAATTTTTCTGTACCTTTAATAGTTGCGAGAGGTATATGTCCTTTTCGTTCAAAAGATATATACTTGGTTCCATATTTTATCCCAACTCTGTATATTCCTTACATGTACACTAAGGCATTCCATTAGTCTCGTTTAAAAGCAGTCCTCAATTTCTCCACTATCAAACGAGTAAATTGCTTGCTAAGTGAACGATTGAAGTAGATATCACATTTCCCAATGAATATTTAATATCAAGAAATAATAGCTCGTGCTCGAGAAACAAAAATAAAGTTACTATGTAGAATCTAGAACACTCCCAACGTCGTTTCAACATTAATCCGAATGATAAGATTCGAATAAATTTAGGGAACAATGTTACCCATTTTGCAACCGACAGTTCTCCAGAACAATCTCAAATGCATCGTGGATCTGATACTCTTGACGATGGACTCCTTCTACCCCTTACTCCTCACCAACGCACCAATAACAGTCGATTTACCCATGGTGCGTATGCAAAAATTCCGATGGCAGGCCACAAACGTAATAAAGTACACCCCAAACACCAATCTAATCTATGTCAACAACACAGAATCCCTATACAACTTCCTAGCCAACTTCAGAACGACCAAATTGATGAATTCCACCTCCAAGTACTTATTTTACGGGAACATAACCTCAGATATCACCTCGACAGTTCAGAAGTTCTACGTCAACGACGCTTTGTTCCTCAACCAATCCACAGGCGTGATCTACACTTACTTCCCGTTTAAAAACAGAGATATACGACGAGTGGAGGCTAGATTGGTGCAAGTTGGAACCTGCAACCGTTCGAGAGACTTGAAACTTCCGTTCGATAGGCATTACCGACGATTCGAAGGGTGGACCTTGTCTATACGAGATTTAGATTGCGATCCTAATTTTGTAGGGTATAAAATAGTGGAGAGGATACTCAAGCATTGGAGGGTTAATTATACCTTAGCTTGTGTAACAGGTGGAATTTCGAGATTCAAGGAATTAATGGAGCGACACGAGTACGACATTTGGATCAACACGTTTCAAATCGCCAGCTCTGCGATCGTTGATGTTACCATGCCAGTTCACTTTGATCTACTCTCAGTTTTTACCGCATTTCACCCATCTTCATCACCTTGGGTCTTCTTAACGCTTGAATTCTCCACTACCGTTGCGTTTATCATCGTGGCAACATTCGTATTGACCTTAACCTATACAGTCCTTGCTCAAAATCAACAAATATCCCTCATATTTCGATCCTACTTGATTCTAGTATTGCTGCTTGTACTTTTCAAATTTTTCATCGGTCCTTTTCACACGAGAAATGTGTTCGATACGAGCAAACCGAGAAAGGTAGATGCCGAAGTTCCCTTTGACGACTTCTTGAAGCTCGGTTACAAGTTAGGTTACCACTCAGGGTTGCCCTGGATCCAAAAGCCTTTAATACCCGAGCAATCAAGAATTCTGTGTGGAAAATCTAGAAATTGTATACGAAACGCTGTAAAGAACGGTAAAACAGGCGTTGTGTTGTTCGAGAAAATTTCGGAAAAATTGCTGAGGGAACACGAGAACGAAACTGTCAAGTTCTTGAAAGCGTCTACCGTAAATGGCGTCAGGCTTTGTCTGTTATTCGCGAAGGGACACCCTCTTTTCGAAATCTTCAACAAATACTTGCAACTATTCAGGGAAAATGGCATTTTGGATCTTTTAGAGAAAGCTTACGATTCCGGACCCGTAGAGCGAACAAGACAGTCTACAAGGTTGAGTTTGAGGCATGCGCAAACGGCGTTCCTTCTATTCGGCGTAGGAATTTCAATAGGGCTGATAGTGTTTGTCATTGAGCTCAAAACTCTCGTTCGACTACGTGTAAGAGTTGAGGACTAACAGAAATACTACGTCGTTTAAAATGCACTCCAAATCTTAAAGAATGAAGAATTTTAGATATTCCCCCCATTCTCCGTAGAAAATAAAATAACAGTGTGAAAAAATTATTTAGATTCGTCAAATAGCGTCCGAAATATCGAGTAATAAACATGAGGGCCCGACTTAGATTCTCAGGCTGGTGATGGATCCCTGTGACTACACAAGTATGCAAAGAAGATGTCAAGCTGTTATTGATGCCCCTGGATGCCACACATTGTATTGAAAAGAATAAAATTTAGTTATTTTACTCGATTTTTCCTAACCAGCCTGTATACGCTACAGACCTACAGGCTAAAATTAATTTTATTTCCTGCAACTTGAAATCATATTAATTTGAATTTTCATCACAAAATCTCAATTAAACTATATTTTTTTTGCAATTCAAGTCAATATCCCTGACTCATGTGGAGCAGTTTACTTGGTTCCATACTTTATCCCAAATCTGTAATTCCTCACATCTACACTAAGGCACTCCATTACTCTCGTTTAAAAACAATCCTTAATTTAACCACTATCAAACGTATAAATTGCTTCTTAGTAAGTGAACGAATTGAGTGGATATCACAATTTTCCAATGAATATTTTATATCAAGAATTAATAGCTCGCGCTCGAAAAACAAAAACCATTCACTTTCTACAACACCTCAAACGTCGCTTCAACATTAATCTAAATTACAACGACGTAGGGAACAATGTTACCCATTTTGCTACCTACAGTTCTTCAGAACAATCTCAAATGCATCGTGGATCTGATACTCTTGACGATGGACTCCTCCTACCCCTTACTCCTCACCAACGCACCCATAACAATGGATGTACCCACGGTGCGTATGCAAAAGTTCCGATGGCAGGCCACAAACGTAATAAAGTACACCCCAAACACCAATCTAATCTACGTCAACACCACCGAATCCCAATACAACTTCCTAGCCAACTTCAGAACGACCAAATTGATGAGTTCCACCTCAAGGTACTTATTTTACGGGAACATAACCTCAGATGTCACCTCGACAGTTCAAAAGTTCTACGTCAATGACGCTTTGTTCCTCAACCAATCCACAGGCGTGATCTACACTTACTTTCCGTTTGAAAACAGAGATATACGACGCGTCGAGGCTGGTTTGGTGCAAGTTGGAACCTGCAACCGTTCGAGAGACTTGAAACTTCTGTTCGATAGGCATTATCGACGATTCGAAGGGTGGACCTTGTCTATACGAGATTTAGATTGTGATCCTGGTTTTGTGGGGTATAAAATAGTTGAGAGGATACTCAAGCATTGGAGGGTTAATTATACCTTAGCTTGTGTAACAGGTGGAATTTCGAGATTCAAGGAATTAATGGAGCGACACGAGTACGACATTTGGATCAACACGTTTCAAATCGCCAGCTCTGCGATCGTTGATGTAACCATGCCAGTTCACTTCGATCTACTCTCAGTTTTTACCGCATTTCACCCATCTCCATCACCTTGGGCCTTCTTAACGCTTGAATTCTCCAATACCGTTGCGTTCAACGTGGCAACATTCGTATTGACTTTAACCTATACACTTCTTGCTCAAAATCAACGAATATCCCTCATATTTCGATCCCACCTGATTCTAGTATTGCTTCTTGTACTTTTCAAATTTTTCATCGGTCCTTTTCACACGAGAAAACTGTTCGATAAAGACAAACCAAGAAATTTAGATGCCGAAGTTCCCTTTGACGACTTCTTGAAGCTTGGTTACAAGTTAGGTTACCACTCAGGGTTGCCCTGGATCCAAAAACCTCTAATACCCGAGCAATCAAGAATTTTGTGTGGAAAATCTAGAAATTGTATACGAAACGCTGTAAAGAACGGTAAAACGGGTGTCGTGTTGTACGAGAAAATTTCGGAAAAATTGCTGAGGGAACACGAGAACGAAACTGTCAAGTTCTTGAAAGCGTCTACCGTTAATGGCGTCAGGCTTTGTCTGTTATTCGCGAAGGGACACCCTCTTTTCGAAATCTTCAACAGATACTTGCAATTATTCAGGGAAAATGGCATTTTGGGTCTTTTAGAGAAAGCTTACGATTCCGGACTCGTAGAGCGAACAAGACAGTCTACAAGGTTGAGTTTGAGGCATGCGCAAACGGCGTTCCTTCTATTCGGCGTAGGAATTTCAATAGGGCTGATAGTGTTCGTCATTGAGCTCAAAACTCTCGTTCGACTACGTGTAAGAGTTGAGGACTGACAGAAATACTAGGTCGTTTAAAATGCACTCCGATTCTTCAAGAATGAAGAATTTTTAGATTGTCCCATTCTCAGTAGAAAACAAAAATACAGTGTGAAAAAATTATTTAGATACGTCAAATAGCGTCCGAAATATCGAGTAATAAACATGAGGGTCCGACTTAGATTCTCAGGCTGGCGATGGATCCGTGTGACGTCACAAGTATGCAAAGAAGATGTCAAGCTGTTATTGATGCCCGTGGATGCCACACATTGTATTGAAAATAATAAAATTGAGTTACTTCACTCGATTTTTCCTAACCACCCTGTATACGCTGCAGACCTACAGCCTGAAATTAATTTTATTTCCTGCAACTTAAATTCATATTAATATGAATTTTCATCAGAAAATCTCATTTACACTACATTTTTTTGCAATTTAAGTCGATATCCCTAACTCATGTGGAGCAGTTTATTCACTTGGTTCCATACTTTATCCCAATTCTGTAATTCCTCACATCTACACTAAGGCACTCCACCAGTCTCGTTTAAAAACAGTTCTTAATTTAACCGCTATTAAACTTATAAATTGCTTCTTAGTAAGTGAACGAATTGAGTGGATATCACAATTTTCCAATGAATATTTTATATCAATAAATAACAGGTCGTGCTCGAAAAACAAAAACAATTCACTTTCTAGAACACTTCAAACGTCTGTTCCACATTAATCTGAATTACAAGATTCGAATAAAGACGTAGGGAACAATGTTAACCATTTTGCAACCGACAGTTCTCCAGAACAACTTTAAATGCATCGTGGATCTGATACTCTTGACGATGGACTCTTCCTACCCCTTACTCCTCACCAACGCACCAATAACAGTCGATTTACCCACGGTACGTTTGCAAAAGTTCCGATGGCAGGCCACAACCGGAATAAAGTACACACCAAACACCAATCTCATCTACGTCAACACCACCGAATCCCTATACAACTTCCTAGCCAACTTCAGAACGACCAAATTGATGAGTTCCACCTCAAGGTACTTATTTTACGGGAACATAACCTCAGATGTCACCACGACAGTTCAGAAGTTCTACGTCAACGACGCCATGTTCCTCAACCAATCCACAGGCGTGATCTACACTTACTACCCGTTTAAAAACAGAGATATACGACGCGTCGAGGCTGGTTTGGTACAAGTTGGAACCTGCAACCGATCGAGAGACTTGAAACTTCCGTTCGATAGCCATTATCGACGATTCGACGGGTGGACCTTGTCTATACGAGATTTAGATTGTGATCCTAATTTTGTAGGGTATAAAATAGTGGAGACGATACTCGAGCATTGGAGGGTTAATTATACCTTAGGTTGTGTAACAGGTGGAATTTCGAGATTCAAGGAATTAATGGAGCGACACGAGTACGACATTTGGATCAACACGTTTCAAATCGCCAGCTCTGCGATCGTTGATGTAACCATGCCAGTTCACTTTGATCTACTCTCAGTTTTTACCGCATCTCACCTTTCTCAATCACCTTGGGCCTTCTTAACCCTTGAATTCTCCACTACCGTTGCGTTCATCATCTTGGCAATATTCGTATTGACCTTAACCTATACAGTCCTTGCTCAAAATCAACGAATATCCCTCGTATTCCGATCCTACCTGATTCTAGTATTGCTTCTTGTACTTTTCAAATTTTTCATCGGTCCTTTTCACACGAGGAAAGTGTTCGATAAAGACAAAACAAGAAATTTAGATACCGAAGTTCCCTTTGACGACTTCTTGAAGCTTGGTTACAAGTTAGGTTACCACTCAGGGTTGACTTGGATCCAAAAGCCTTTAATACCCGAGCAATCAAGAATTTTGTGTGGAAAATCTAGAAATTGTATACGAAACGCTGTAAAGAACGGTAAAACGGGTGTCGTGTTGTTCGAGAAAATTTCGGAAAAATTGCTGAGGGAACACGAGAACGAAACTGTCAAGTTCTTGAAAGCGTCCACCGTAAATGGCGTCAGGCTTTGTCTGTTATTCGCGAAGGGACACCCTCTTTTCGAAATTTTCAACAAATACTTGCAACTATTCAGGGAAAATGGCATTCTGGATCTTTTAGAAAAAGCTTACGATTCCAGATCAGAAGAGCGAACAAGACAGTCAATGAGGTACAGTTTGAGGCATGCGCAAACGGCGTTCCTTCTATTCGGCGTAGGAATTTCAATAGGGCTGATAGTGTTCGTCATTGAGCTCAAAACTCTAGTTCGACTACGTGTTAGAGTTGTGGACTGACGGAAATACTATGTCGTTTGGAATGCACTCCAAATCTTGAAGAATGAAGAATTTTAGATATTCCTATTCTCCGTAGAAAATAAAAATATAGTGTGAGAAAATTATTTAGATACGTCAAATAGCGTCCGAAATATCGAGTTATAAACATGAGGGCCCGACTTAGATTCTCAGGCTACAGATGGATCCGTCTGATGTCACAAGTATGCAAAGAAGATGTCAAGCTGTTATTGATGCTCTTGGATGCCATACATTGTATTGATAAGAATAAAATTTAGTTATTTTACTCGATTTTTCCTAACCACCCTGTATACGCTGCAGACCTACAGGCTAAAATTAATTTTATTTCCTGCAACTTGAATTCATATTAATATGAATTTTCATCACAAATTCTCATTTAAACTATATATTTTTTTAATTTAAGTCAATATCTCTAAATCATGTGAAGCAGTTTATTCACTTATCCCAACTCTGTAATTCCTCACATCTACACTAAGGCACTCCATCAGTCTCGTTTAAAAACAGTCCTTAATTTAACCGCTATTAAACTTATAAATTGCTTCTTAGTAAGTGAACGAATTGAGTGGATATCACAATTTTCCAATGAATATTTTATATCATGAAATAATAGGTCATGATCGAAAAACAAAAACAATTCACTTTCTAGAACACTTCAAATCTCTGTTCAACATTAATCTGAATTACAAGATTCGAATAAAGACGTAGGGAACAATGTTACCCATTTTGCAACCGACCGTTCTTCAGAACTTCAAATGCATCGTGGATTTGATACTCTTGACGATGGACTCCCCCTACCCCTTACTCCTCACCAACGCACCAATAACAGTCGATTTACCCACGGTACGCATGCAAACGTTCCGATGGCTGGCCACAAACGTAATAAAGTACACCCCAAACACCAATCTAATCTACGTCAACACCACAGAATCCCTATACAACTTCCTAGCCAACTTCAGAACGACCAAATTGATGAGTTCCACCTCAAGGTACTTATTTTACGGGAACATAACCTCAGATGTCACCTCGACAGTTCAGAAGTTCTACGTCAACGACGCGTTGTTTCTCAACCAATCCACAGGCGTGATCTACACCTACTTCCCGTTTAAAAACAGAGATATACGACGAGTGGAGACCGGTTTGGTGCAAGTTGGAACCTGCAACCGTTCGAGAAACTTGAAACTTCCGTTCGATAGGCATTATCGACGATTCGAAGGGTGGACCTTGTCGATACGAGATTTAGATTGTGATCCTAATTTTGTAGGGTATAAAATAGTGGAGAGGATACTCAAGCATTGGAGGGTTAATTATACCTTAGCTTGTGTAACAGGTGGAATTTCGAGATTCAAGGAATTAATGGAGCGACACGAGTACGACATTTGGATCAACACGTTTCAAATCGCCAGCTCTGCGATCGTTGATGTAACCATGCCAGTTCACTTTGATCTACTCTCAGTTTTTACCGCATCTCACCTTTCTAAATCACCTTGGGCCTTCTTAACGCTTGAATTCTCCACTACCGTTGCGTTCATCATCGTGGCAACATTCGTATTGACCTTAACCTATACAGTCCTTGCTCAAAATCAACAAATATCCCTCATATTTCGATCCTACCTGATTCTAGTATTGCTTCTTGTACTTTTCAAATTTTTCATCGGTCCTTTACACACGAGAAAAGTGTTCGATAAAGACAAACCAAGAAATTTAGATACCGAAGTTTCCTTTGACGACTTCTTGAAGCTTGGTTACAAGTTAGGTTACCACTCAGGGTTGACCTGGATCCAAAAGCCTTTAATACCCGAGCAATCAAGAATTTTGTGTGGAAAATCTAGAAATTGTATACGAAACGCTGTAAAGAACGGTAAAACGGGTGTCGTGTTGTTCGAGAAAATTTCGGAAAAATTGATGAGGGAATACGAGAACGAAACTGTCAAGTTCTTGAAAGCGTCCACCGTAAATGGCGTCAGGCTTTGTCTGTTATTCGCGAAGGGACACCCTCTTTTCGAAATCTTCAACAGATACTTGCAATTATTCAGGGAAAATGGCATTTTGGATCTTTTAGAGAAAGCTTACGATTCTGGACTCGTAGAGCGAACAAGACAGTCTACTAAATTGAGTTTGAGGCATGCGCAAACGGCGTTCCTTCTATTCGGCGTAGGAATTTCAATAGGGCTGATAGTGTTCGTCATTGAGCTCAAAACCCTCGTTCGACTACGTGTAAGAGTTGAGGACTGACAGAAATGCTAGGTCGTTTAAAATGCACTCCGAATCTTAAAGAATGAAGAATTTGAGATATTCCTATTCCCCGTAGAAAATAAAAATACAGTGTGAAAAAATTAGGGCCCGACTTAGATTCTCAGGAGGGCGAGGGATCCTTGTGACGTCTCAAGTATGCAAAGAAGATGTCAAGTTATTGATGTCCGTGGATGCCACAGATTGTATTGAAAAGAATAAAATTCAGTTATTTTACTCGATTTTTCTTAACCATCCTGTATACGCTACAGACCTACAGGCTAAAATAAATTCTATTTCCTGCAACTTGAATTTATATTAACATGAATTTTCATCACAAATTCTCATTCAAACTTTATTTTTTTGCAATTTAAGCCAATATCTCTAACTCATCTGGAGCAGTTTATTCACTTGGTTCCATAATTTATCCCAACTCTGGAATTCCTCACATCTACACTAAGGCACTCCATTAGTCTCGTTTAAAAACAGTCCTCAATTCCTCCACTATCAAACGTATAAATTGCTTCTTAGTAAGTGAACGAATTGAGTGGATATCACAATTTTCCAATGAATATTTTATATCGAGAAATAATAGGTCGTGCTCGTAAAACAAAAACAATTTACTTTCCAGAACACTTCGAATGTCTGTTCAACATTAATCTGAATTACAAGATTCGAATAAAGACGTAGGGAACAATGTTACCCATTTTGCAACCGACAGTTCTCCAGAACAACCTTAAATGCATCGTGGATCTGATACTCTTGACGATGGACTCCTCCTACCCCTTACTCCTCACCAACGCACCAATAACAGTCGATTTACCCACGGTGCGTTTGCAAAAGTTCCCATGGCAGGCCACAACCGGAATAAAGTACACCCCAAACACCAATCTAATCTACGTCAACACCACCGAATCCCTATACAACTTCCTAGCCAACTTCAGAACGACCAAATTGATGAGTTCCACCTCAAGATTCTTATTTTACGGGAACATAACCTCAGATATCACCACAACAGTTCAGAAGTTCTACGTCAACGACGCTTTGTTCCTCAACCAATCCACAGGCGTGATCTACACTTACTACCCGTTTAAAAACAGAGATATACGACGCGTCGAGGCTGGTTTGGTGCAAGTTGGAACCTGCAACCGTTCGAGAGACTTGAAACTTCCGTTCGATAGGCATTATCGACGATTCGAAGGGTGGACCTTGTCTATACGAGATTTAGATTGCGATCCGGGTTTTGTGGGGTATAAAATAGTTGAGAAGATACTCAAGCATTGGAGGGTTAATTATACCTTAGCTTGTGTAACAGGTGGAATTTCGAGATTCAAGGAATTAATGGAGCGACACGAGTACGACATTTGGATCAACACGTTTCAAATCGCCAGCTCTGCGATCGTTGATGTAACCATGCCAGTTCACTTTGATCTACTCTCAGTTTTTACCGCATTTCACCCATCTTCATCACCTTGGGTCTTCTTAACGCTTGAATTCTCCACTACCGTTGCATTTATCATCGTGGCAACATTCGTATTGACCTTAACCTATACAGCCCTTGCTCAAAATCAACAAATATCTCTCGTATTTCGATCCTACCTGATTCTAGTATTGCTTCTTGTACTTTTCAAATTTTTCATCGGTCCTTTTCACACGAGAAAAGTGTTCGATAAAGACAAACCCAGAAATTTAGATACCGAAGTTCCCTTTGACGACTTCTTGAAGCTTGGTTACAAGTTAGGTTACCACTCAGGGTTGACTTGGATCCAAAGGCCCTTAATACCCGAGCAATCAAGAATTCTGTGTGGAAAATCTAGAAATTGTATACGAAACGCTGTAAAGAACGGTAAAACAGGCGTTGTGTTGTTCGAGAAAATTTCGGAAAAATTGCTGAGGGAACACGAGAACGAAACTGTCAAGTTCTTGAAAGCGTCTACCGTAAATGGCGTCAGGCTTTGTCTGTTATTCGCGAAGGGACACCCTCTTTTCGAAATCTTCAACAAATACTTGCAGTTATTCAGGGAAAATGGCATTTTGGATCTTTTCGAGAAAGCTTACGATTCCGGACCCGTAGAGCGAACAAGACAGTCTACGAGATTCAGTTTGAGGCATGCGCAAACGGCGTTCCTTCTATTCGGCGTAGGAATTTCAATAGGGCTGATAGTGTTCGTCATTGAGCTCAAAACCCTCGTTCGACTACGTGTGAGAATTGAGGACTAACAGAAATACTAGGTCGTTTAATATGCACTCTAAATCTTAAAGAATGAAGAATTCTAGATATTCCTATTCTCCGTAGAAAACAAAAATACAGTGTGAAAAAATTATTTAGATACGTCAAATAGCGTCCGAAATATCGAGTTATAAACATGAGGGCTCGACACAACGTTTATTCATGTCGAAAATTGAGCATTGCACCCCTCAGACCTCGTCTGCATCTACGCCTATGGTTACGTCTCGCAGCGCTACGTCCACTCCAGCAAGTACAGCTCTACGGTCAGCTGATTGACTGCCTGCGTCAAATTAACCTACCTCTATGCACTAACCAGCTGACAGGTTAACTCATGTTCATTAATTGAATCAATTAATCGTTATTTTGTAATCCAGCTCTGCCTGTGAATAGACCTCCTCTTGTGCTACTCTTGTAAATTTGAATTTTCAAAAAGTCACCTCGCATAATCACTGTTCATCTCGTTCATTTCTTGAAGTGAATATTCAAACAAAAGGTATGTGAATTCTCAGAATTATGCATTGTTGCATTTTCCATGCTATTTTCCTGCTTTTCATGAAGTTTGAAAATTTGTCCTCGTTTCAGATCATGAAATCTATAAAAATATTGGTAATTCCCTCTCACTTTATTCTAATAAGATCTCTATTGGATAAACTAATGTATTTGAATCCTCTAAGATATATATTTTGGTATATTCTTGCAGTTCTCATAGATTTTTCAGATATCTCTAGACTCCTCACATGGAAATGATTACTTGCTCCAAGAATGAACATTCTCATGTTTCTCTGGTAATAAATACCGATTTATTATATTCTCACGTGCATCTCATTCTCTTGATCAGTTCATCTCATTTCTCAACTGTTCACTTCTCATAACACTTGCTAATTATTGTTCTCGAGTTTCAGATGAATGAAAATCCTCAAACGAAAAGGTGAATCATGGAATCAGTTTTCTCTCCCAATACAACCAAGTGAACTTCTCTGAAATATGTACACGATCAAGTTATTTAAACATTGAACCAGATTGACAGTCTTTATCCCTGCTTCACCTTGAGCGGTCTCCTCAAATATTGATGAAACCAAGTGGTATGATCTCCTAATTATAAATAGGAAATTCTCAATTTCATTCAACTGAACCACTTAGCAAGTAAGATCTCAACTGTAAATGTCGTCTCAATTGATTAATTAGCATTCTCTTATTGACCAACGTTATAGATTATAAATATTGATTTCTTGATCATGATATCCTCGCATTGTAATAATCTCAATGAAGAACAAATTCAGACTACTAAGTTTTCAATACACGTATCTCCTCTAAGGCCTGATCCCACTTTTATTACAACTCAGTCTACTTTAATAATTCATTTTTCAACCTTCTGTTTTTCTGATGGAATAACGAGGCTCTCGCAATCAGTTTGGATTGTTCTATCACTGTAAACGTTGTGTTTAATTTTGAATTAATGGAACTATCTCAAAGTCTAAGTCTGACTTCATCTGACCTCTCATTTTGAACTTCTCTAGATTACCTCTGTTTTTAGTTGAATAATGTCACTCTGAGTTTATAGATGACTTTAATATTTGTATTTTTGCTGTATTGACTTCATGGCGGGTGACTTATTCATTTTATGATTGTGAATAATGTCAATAAATATTTTTACACTACCACCTTCAACTCAATTATGTGGATACAGTCCTAAACAGTAATTTTACAAAATCAGAACAACCCCGATTTTGAACATTTGTGTTTCCTCATTTAAAGAGAATTTTCTCGGGAAAATTCAAACTTTCGGAAACAAAAATACTCAGAATTCAATGGAGAATCTATTCATGCAATGAAAATGGGTCTTTCCATTTGAAAACCGAAAGTTGATGTTTACGAGAAGTTATCTTCCCACTTGAAGCTCACCTTCAGAATTTAAATCCTGAATCTTGTGTCTTTCCTAAAAATATTCTATAGAACCATATTCGTGAATAACCCTGTATATACCAAAAAATTTCAAATTTCAACAAGCCAATCTAACGTTGAATGTTGTATGAAAGCGTCAAAATGACAGTAAAATTAGGCTAAGGAAATGACAACTATCATCTGTAGCCGTCCAGCCAATGAATTGGCTTTGTTGCACTAGACTAGGGTGAAGTTTCCCAACATGAAAACCTGAAATATCACTATATAGAAATATTTAATGGCGGTATTCTGCTTTTTCTCTGTAAGCTACAAATCTGTAGTGTACGATTGATCTGTATCTATGTGTCTGACTTACAGATTCGTAAATAATAAAATTCTGGAATTCTGTCCTATTAGGAGTGTTAATTTTGAACTACTTCCTAATAAGATCATAGAATAGAATTTAATTCTCTGTAAAATTCGTCCGTAAGTATTGAATATTGGATATATTTATGGTTAAATTGTGTTCGTTTCAACAAGAAAGAGAAATTTACAACCAAAGTGCGAAAATGAAACTCAAAAGTAGTTGGGTATAGAAAAGTATTTTATATTCGGTGACAAAAACAAACCATTCAACATAACCTCACAATATACCTTTCGATATGTTTCCTGAAAGCTAAAGATTCATAGAAAGAGTCGAGAATCGTAATTTTCCTGTAATTTTATAGAAAGTTAGATTTGTTTACAGATAAAAGCAGAATATCGCCATTAGGCTCCCTTACTTAAGATTCTGTCAAGGGACTTGTGCAACTGTCAATAAATTTAGGCGACCATTAACTTCAAGAGACGCTTTGTTGAATAATCATTTCAAGGGAAATTGGTGCAAATGGACTGAGAGGAAACTAGGACCACAATGAAAGAAAATTAGCATGTATCTTCTCTACAGCGAATTTAAAAATTTTCAAACTAATCAATTGTCAGTTGCATAGACTCACCAGCGGATTTTTCTTCTTCTTTCAAATCAGAGGATACGGAACTGACATCTAAGTTACCATCCAATAAGACCTGTTGTTCCATATGATTCGTTGTACTTCCTCTACCGATTTCTTGTGGAGATTGGGATTTACCTTCGGTTTCATCTAGATTCACGCCAGTATCAGTTCCAACAGATATCGGCTCATCTTCCGTGGCTAAAACCTCTTGGATTGTACTGGAGGGAACTACCGATTGACCACTCTCTTCTAAAAGGTTATTAGCCGAAGATGTCTCAAAGCTTGGTTGCAACTTCCCTACATCTTTTGTTGATTCAAATTCATCTGTAGGTATGATTTGAGAATCTAATTCCTTCAAAATATCGTTCTCGCTGAGTTCAGATTTTTCCTCAAACTTATTCTTTTTAATGTCCGAACCATCAATGGTGTTGGATTGGTAATCAGTCATTATAGGGATGAAGGTTTGAGTGCTGGTGCAGTTGTTGGATATGATATTTTTCGGTGCTTGGTAACCTGGTTCTTGGAAAAACTTTACCGAGCAGTACATATCTTCTTTCGTATCCCTGTTGCATTCTTCAGCCGGAAGGTTACAACCATGAGGAATACGACCGATGAGTACAGTCAACAAGAAGTTCACCCCATTTGTCACCTTTAACAAATGAACATAGCTTTACTTTGAATTTGTGTTTGAATACGAAATTTAATACAGGGTTATTCATACTGACAGTTTTTGTAACTAAAATGTCACTGAAACGATTTCGGTTGGTACCCCTGAAATATTGTTAATGTCAAAGCGACGTTGCCAGTTTGCTGTAACGTCCAGGAATATGCCAAAATCTGTTGACTATGATTTCCTACCGTATACAGGGTTATTAATGAATATGGCTCTATAGAATATTTTTAAGAAAAACACAAGATTCAGGATTGAAATTCTAAAGGTGAGCATCAAGTGAGAAGACGACTTCTCGTATATTTTTTTAAGGTCCGGAAGTGACATCAATTTTCGTTTTTCAAATGGGGAGACTCATTTTTCAATGCATAAATAGATTCTGCATTGAATTCTGAGTCTTTTTGATTCCGAAAGTTTGAATTTTCCCGAGAAAATTCTCTTTAAATGAGGAAATATGAGAAAAAAATCTCAATTGACGAAGATTTCGAAAATGCTTCGAAAAAATGGGATTCCCATTTGAAAAAAACGATTTCTTGATGTTTCGTGATAAAGAAGAAGAAAACGCATGCGCATTTAACCGCTAAGCACGTTAGTGAAACGTCAAAATACCAACAGTTAACATGTAAACAATAATTTTGAATTCCTCAACAAGTGTCCGTTTTTGTTTTAAGTTTTTCTTCAGAGAGTGAGTGATATATTTGTTTTCGACTATGGCGAGTAACATTAAAATGTGTATTGTATGTGGGGCTTCCGAGACAGAAGTCCAGAATTTTTTCTGTTTTCCAAACAATCCTGAAAAGTAAGAAACGTTCGACACCTTTTTAGAATTGAAATATTGAGAATCTTTTTACTCTTGCAGGAATCAGTTGTGGATACAAATTCTGGGTTTGGGAAACGTGAAAGAGCAACACAGAATTTGTAGCAGGCATTTCAGTAAAGAATCTTTCACGAATTCGACTATGACGAAACTGAACAGAAATGCAAATCCCTTGCCTTGGGTATCTTCATCTTCAGGTATTTATTTAAATATTATATTGCTCTTTCCTTCAACATCTTGTGTGAATTCTTCATGTATTACAACCTTCTTTTTTGAAATTTCAGGGAATAAATTGGAAAACTTATCTTCCTCAATCAAGGAGAAACATGACAGTGCATCAAATGATTCCACATTACAATCATCAGGTACCTATACTATTTATGTTTCACCAAAAAAAAATTGTAATTTAAACAGCTCATTCTGGGTTTTGCAGTTTCTTTGTCAGTCATTATTATATTATACAGGGTATTCACGCATATGGCTCTATAGAATATTTTTAGGAATTTCTAAAGGTGAACTTCAAGTAAAAAGACGACTTCTCGTATATTTTTTTAAGGTTCTAGGACTTCCGGTTTTTCTGGAAGTGACATTAACTTTCGTTTTTCAAATGGGAAGATCCATTTTTTATTTCATAAATAGATTCTCCATTGGATTCCGAGTCTTTTTGATTCCAAAGGTTCGAATTTTCCCGAGAAAATTCTCTTTAAATGAGGAAATACGAAAAAAAATCTCAAAATAGAACTCTGTTGAAATACAGACAACTTTGGGGTTTTTTTCATTAAAAATTCTCATTTTTGAGAATCTCCCAGAAGAAAGGCTGATGCTTCTTTTCCGATAGTGTGATTTTCAGAATATGATGCAGTAGGTCACAAATTCTTTGTCAATATTAAAAGTGACGAAAAATCAAAACATCTTTTTTTTTTCAATTGGAACCCCATTTTTTCGAAGCATTTTCGAAATCTTCGTCAAAAAATGATAGGAGTATACGTCCAAGACTTTTATCCCAAAATGAATATTTTTCGAGATATTCAGGAAAAACGATTTTGTTTTAAATTTTCAATCTCATTCCGAATGTGTTTTTTCACTGAAAAATAATTAGCGGTCAAGTGAAATCTTTGGAAATCTCTATATTTTCTATATAGTTCAGACGAGTTAAGTTCTTGAATTATCATCTCTAATGCGAGAGCAACAATTGGTTTAAAGTTCTCAATGTGAATATTTGAGAAGTCAACGTAAATAATTCTCAGGAATGAGGAAAAAAATAATTTGTGATAATTTTTTATGCTTTTGAAAGAATAATTAACAGAACATGTAACGATTTCATTACTGAAAATTCAAATTTCCCTACCATGACAAAAAAGAAATTCTCCAGAATTAAGAATTTGCGGAAATTATCTTAAGCTTTAAAAATGAAGAAAAACTGAACTCGTCTGAACTATAAGAAAATATTTTCCCGATAACAGAGATTTCCAGAAATTTCACTTGACCTCTAATTAATTTCCAGTAAAAAAACACATTTGGAATGAGATTGAAAATTGAAGACAAAATCGTTTTTCCTGAATATTATTATTTTCCAGTAAAAAAACACATTCGGAATGAGATTGAAAATTGAAGACAAAATCGTATTTCCTGAATATCTCGAAAAATATTCATTTTGGAATAAAAGTCTTGGACGTATGCTCCTATTTTTTGACGAAGATTTCGAAAATACTTCGAAAAAATGGGGTTCCAATTTGAAAAAACGATTTTTTTATGTTTCGTCACTTCTAACTTTGACAAAGAATTTGTGACCTCCTGTATCATCACGCTATCGGAAAAAAAGCATCAGCCTTTATTTTCGGAGATTCTCAAAAATGAGAATTTTTAATGAAAAAACCTCGAAGTTGTCTGTTTTTCAACAGAGTTCAATTAATGAGAATTTTCTCGGGAAAATTCAAATTTTTGGAATCAAAAAGACCCAAAATTCAAAGGAGAATCTATTTATTCAATAAAAAATGGGTCTTCCCATTTGAAAAACGAAAGTTGGTGTCACTTCCGGAAAAACCTGAAGTCCTAGCCTAGAACCTTAAAAAAATATACGAGAAGTCGTCTTCTTACTTGGAGCTCACCTTTAAAATTTCAATCCTGAATCTTGTGTCTTTCCTAAAGATATTCTATAGAGCCATATTCATGAATAACCTTGTATAAGGTAGGAAATCATAGTCAACAGATTTCGGCATATTCCTGGACGTTACGGCAAACTGGCAACGTCGCTTTGACATCAACAATATTTCATGGGTACCAACCGAAATCGTTTCAGTGACATTTTAGTTAGAAAAACTGTCAGTATGGATGATTGATTCTCTTTCACTTCAAAACTACAGAAAGGATTCAGATGAAACTTCATAGTAATATAGTTTATCTATCAGAATAACACATAGGGTAAAATTTATAAAGATTTTGTGTAATTTGACCATAATACAAGAAGTACCGAATAAAAGTCTACGACAGCATATATCTCTCTTTTGTATGGAAACCATTATATCCGAAATAGTGAGCCATGAGTACATTTGAATTGGATACGCTTTTCACAGGAAAATCCTTTACTGAACGGAAAAAAAAATTCAAACAAAATTCTGAAAACATAGATCAAGAACACACTGAAATATATGAGTCCAAAAGTTCCTTTATTTTGTGTCAAGGCATAAACTATTAGGGTCATTATCCAGAAAAGTTTATTCATTGTTGGAAATAATCTATAGAACATTTGGCCTTAGCTCTCAAAACAAATAAACTCTACTAAATTCACAATCTCAGTATTGATAACCTTAAAAATTGACCTTCATATCAGCTTATAAATATTTGAAACGCATATTCTAAAGAAATTTCAAGATATGAAAGCAAAAATTTTTTCAACATGTAAATGAGAACAAATCAAGAAAACAACTTGAAAAAAATTATATTCATTCGAGAATAAAAGATATTGTTACTTTAATACAGGGTTGGCAAATATCATGATATTTATATAAATATCAAAATATCATAATATCGGATATATATCCGATATATATCTGATATATATCAAAAATTTTGTTCTTTAGCTAAACTGCAAAAAACCGTTCAGTAAACATACATATGTATTGAAACATCATTATTTATAGAATTTTGATTAAAACAAGTAACAAAACAGAAAAACAAGACAAAAAACAGAATATTTTTTCTAAATAAAAATAAAATAAATAACTTCAATAAATATAACAAGAAAGAAGAAACGAGACAAAAAACAGAATATTTTTTCTAAATATAAATAAAATAAATAACTTCAATAAATATAATAAATATTTCAAGCTAGGACAAAATCGGACCAGAGGAATATCATCACCTTCAACTTCATCATTTTTATTTTTTTATATTTCTAAACTGTGACTGAACCCCCTGAATCACCGAGACGGGAGATCTAACCACAGTTTCAATTTTAACCAAATTATCAAGGATTTTTTTCTGCGGTATTTATTTCGTAAAAAAAGTGAATGATATACTCGATGATATATATCATGATATATATCAAGTCAATAAATATCAGATATATATCAAGATATATATCATGATATATATCACTCGATATATATCGGCCAACCCTGCTTTAATATGCATCAATTTTCATCTTTCTACTTCTTGATGAAATCTTTATATCAAAAAGATTCGATATACTGAAAATCGGTCGAAGCAATACGATTAAAAAGAATCAACCAATGAAATTCATTCAATCTCTTAATCTCCACTTTTTTTTCAAACCTCGAAAGATAAGATATTCTAAAGATGGTTTGATACATTCTATATGATAAAATGAGATACAACCAATGAATTTCACAATTCATTGATTATTCCTTAATCGTATTATATCATATACAAACCGCAAGACTATTAAAATAGTTTTCTTACCTCCTGTTGTACTCTCGTTATTTTGATTAAGTTATACTTCTTCCCTTTATCGGATTCTATATGTTGTATCACATTCTTAGCCAATTGTTCCACCCCTTTGGCATCAGGATTGATATCAATCATGCACCCTTCGCAACGTACATCTTGTATAGGAAGAGCGATAGGTTCCTCTATCGGCAGAATTGGGTTGCAATCTACAGAAATCACCTGGAACTCTGAATTCGGTCTGACAAACAAAAGACCTCTGCAGTCTGCACTTTCATAGTTGCATTGGTCACTTGGGGATTTACATGTAACCGAAGCTATGATGTCTACCTCTAATATGTCTCCCTACAGATACAATAAATATAAAATATTAAAATCAGTAACAGTGGATGCTGAGAGATCCTTACCTTCAACTGAGTACGTCTTATTTCTCCAGAATTATAACTGATAACTGCTTCACTGTCATCGTTTAAAAACTTCAATATCAAAGGGAGACTATCACCAGCAACTCTGTTTGATGCATCTTCATTAATAACAAACTGACACCGAACACTTAGAATAGTCAAACACAAAAAAACACAATTTGTAATAGAGATTTTCCCCATTGTTTACTTTAGTTGGCTGCTGTCATCACCGTCAAAACAAACTTCACAGTCTCACAGTTAGCGAAGGATTAGTTTTAATTATAAATATAGATTACCGACGAATATCGTTTCCGTTATCTTTACAATAAATTAATTCTTGAAGGTCAACCTAATCTTTTCATAGATTACATTTTTAAACATTACTCATTTCGAAAAAGTATCGAAAGGAATTCAATTCTCATCTGTAGTACAGAAAACATCGTCGAGGGGGCGCTAATGGCTTGATGTTTCATTTTCAGAAAGTTCCAGTACCAAGGACCCGTTTAATTAAAATTCTTTGGATAATGTTCTTAATTATCAGAAATCTCTCCATCGGATTCTAAAACTCATTAAAACCGATTTCAAGCGAATAACCTGGTCCTCATTGGTAATTACCAACTAGGACCAACTGCATTCAAGCGACTTCGGTCATTGTCGGTTATAATCATTTTACAAGGAATATCGCTGAAGGCTATAACCGTAGATAACCGCAGGCAGGACCGTGGATAACCGCGGTCATTACTGGTTATTCGCTTGAAATCGGTTTAATTCCTCTCTAATTTTCATCTGTGTTCTACTCGAACTTGACAGTCGTACTTTTTGTCTATGGTTCAAGTTTCTAACCAACCTTCCTTCAAGTAAACAAAAATAAATCATCTCCGGTGTTTCAATTTTTCAATTTATATATTTACCTCACGTATCTTAAATATATACAATGGATGTAACTCCTCAAGAACCGACTGTGGAGATTCAGAATTCCCTGAATAATGAGACGAAACTAGAAGATAAGGTACCAGACAGTTCTGAAAACTCCGTTGCTCAAGCAAACAAAAATAACAAAGGGAAAAAACGTAAAAAACCAAAAGACAGCACAGCACCCAGACAGCCGTTGACTGGTAAATTAGTTATACATCTGTTAAAAATGATATTGAAGTGTTGAAATTTCAGGTTATGTCAGGTTTCTGAATGATCGTCGTGAAACTGTCAGAACGGAAAATCCAAATTCTTCTTTCGCGGAAATTACGAAACTTTTAGCGAGCGAATGGAGTAATTTACCGGTGGAAAAGAAGCAGCAGTACTTAGACGCTGCCGAACAAGACAGAGAAAGGTACACTAAAGAGTATAATGCGTATAAACAAACAGAAGCTTATAAACTATTCACCGCCCAGCAAAATGAGAAAAAAATGAAGGAAAGCCGGGAAGAACCTAAGGTAACCTAGGAACGAATGGTCTAAGATGAAATATTAAGCGTCTTGTGTTTCTAGGTTCAACCAAGTCCGGTTATAGTTCCTAAGGAAACTAACGATTTGGATTTCAACAATTTCGACATACCGATATTTACTGAAGAGTTCTTGGATCATAACAAAACTAGGGATGCCGAATTGAGGCAATTGAGGAAAGCGAATACGGATCTCGAACAACAGAACGCGGTTTTACAGAAACATATAGAAAATATGAAATCTGCTATAACCAAGTTGGAAAATGAGATGTCTCAACAGGAAAAAAATAACGGAGCTTTGCAGAAACATTTGGATCATATCAGAACGACCCTAACCAGTGGATTTTCTGCTGCAAAATTACCAGGTAAGTTTTAAATATTATTAAGGGTGCAATGTACGAAATCTCATCTTTTTTATTTCAGGAATCAAAGAAAAACCAACAATTCAAAGTATCGACTCTTACATGACAAATCTACATTCCATTTTGTTAGAAAATAACACAAACGATGCGAATTTGTTGCAAACTGTCCGAGACGTGGTAGCACGGTTAGAATTCAATGGATGACAGGGTGACAAATCTGCCAAGCGAAAGAGAAAGAGTAAACGGCAGACTTAAAGTACTAACAAAAATTTTTTAATGCATTTGAAAGTTGCTTTTGTAAATATGTAGTTAACTTAATATATTAATTCTGGTTGTATATTTATATAGATTATATAGTTTGGATGTGGATTCATCTGAAAAATTTGTCGGATAGATTGTGAAAATGTTGTACGATCAGTGGCGCAGCCAGGATTTTTTTTGGGGGTACCAAACAATCGATGATGCTCCAGAAAAAATTTTTAAACCCTCCGTAGCTGCGCTAGTGTGTACAATGTTGTATTTCTGAAATGTATGGTATTCCTGTGTCGGCATCAGAATATTTTATAATTTTTTTCAACTATATTGTAATTCCTTGGAGATTTTTTGTACTAGTTTTGTCGACCGATAATTGGTTTGAGTGTTTAGCAATGTTTTGCTACATTTGAATAGACTGGGCTCGTAACCTGTTGTTTATTATATCTAATTTTAATGTCAGGATTTGTGAAAGTGGAAGTATTTTATATTGTATATTCTCTTTCTAATGGTAAGAAGAAAAAATAGAATAAGATAATCTGATTTCTTGTGTTTCACAATATATCGTCAATACTGAATATAATTGATACAGATTGAAGAATCCTTATATAAAATAAAATGAATTTTTTCAGTTAATTTTTCTGCAGAAGTTGACAAAGTATCAAAGATGCCATATTTGAATCAAAATTAATTTTTCCTCATATAAAATTAAATTTCTGCAGAAATTGATAAAGTATCAGAGATTCATTATATGAAATTAAATTAATTTTTCTGCAGAAGTTGATAAAGCATCAAATATTCCATATATAAAATAAAGTCAATATTTATGTAGAAGCTGATAAGGTATCAGGAATCAAATTAATTTTTTTGCAGAAGTTGACAAAAAATCGGAGATTTTTAAATAGAATGAAATAATTTTCTTTATTTAGTTTTTCTGAAGAAATTAATAAAGTATCAGAGAATATAATAAATATTTTCTCTAAATTTTTCTGCAGAAGTTGATGACGCATCAGAGAAATTAATTTTTCTGTAGAAATTGATAGAGTATCAGAAATTCCTTATATAAAATTAAATGAATTTTTCTGCCGAAGATGACAGAGAATCGAAGATTTTTACATAGTATGAAAAAAATTTTTTTGATTAATTTTTCTGCAGAAATTAATATAGTATCAGAAAATATAAAAAATATTTTGTTTAAATTTTTCTGCAGAAGTTGATGAAGCATAAGATATTCCATATATAAAATATAGTTAATTTTCATGTAGAAGCTGATAAGGGTTGATTTTTCTACAGAAGTTGACAAAGAATCGAAGATTTTTACATAGAATGAAAAAAACTTTTTTGGTTGATTTTTCTGCAGAAATTTATGTAGTATCAGAAAATAAAATAATTATCTTCTCTAAATTTTTCTGCAGAAGTTGATGAAGCCTCAGATATTCCATATATAAAATAAAGTTAATTTTCATGTAGAAGCTGATAAGGTATCGAAAACTTCTTATATAAAAAAAATAATTATCCCGATCAATTTTTCTGCAGAAGTTAATAAGGATCAGAGATTCCTTACATAAAATCAAAATGATGGATTCTGAATAGAAAATGAAATTAATTTTCCTGTAGAAACTGGATAGAGTAGGTATCAGAAATTCCATATATGAAATTAAATTAATTTTTCTGCAGGAGTTGATAAGCTATCACCTACTCCATATATAAAATAAAATTAATTTTTTCGGCTTAATAGAATAAAATTCATTTCTCAGGTTAATTTTTCTGCAGAAGTTGACAAAGAAGCGGAGATGTCTAACATGACATGAAATGAATTTTTTGGTTAACTTTTCTGTTGAAGTTGATAAAGTAGATATCAGAGATTCTTCAAATGAAATGAAATCATTTTCCGTGGTTAGAATCTGCAGAAGTTGATAAAATATCTAAATAGCCCTCATATAAAATATTTTTTTTTTGTTAATATGATAAAGTACTAAATAAGATTTCTCATATAAAACAAAAATAAATTTTTCGGTTAATTTTTCTGCAGATTCCTTTTATATGATAAAATTATCAGAGATTTCTCAGGTAAAATAAATTTTTTCTGATATTTTTCTGCAGAATTTGTTGAAGTTTTAGATGTAAAAAAATGGTTTTTCAAGAAGCTTAAAAAAAATTTAAATTATACTTTTTTGCCAGCATGCTCGATATTGGACAAGATAGACAGTTTTTATGCCCTGGTGCTGAACATGGCAAAAAGCTAAAAAAAATAGTAGTAGGATGAAACCTACTGAAAAAGGAAGAGATCGAATATAACAAAAATGAAATCTTATTAAATTTTTCTCATATAACCTCAACATTTATGTGGAAATCTCAAATAATCTAGTTTCTTGTTTTTATCTTTCACAAAATATATTAAGTTTTTCACGATTTTGGTGAAAACTTACTCTTTCAAATTATTATTCGCTAAAATCTCTACTTGTAAAATAAATATTGATACCTTACTATGGTAATAGAATTAATGTTCTCAGAAAACTCAAATGAATTCTCTTTTAAATTTTGCATCTTCATTTGAGAACTATTTGAAGCATGTTTTTTGCAGTCTTTATGTATTATCTATAAGTATTAGTTTTTTGTTTATATAAATGTAAATATGTTATGTTACGTTTTACAAGATAATGAATTCGTGAATTTTTTGCATTTTAGCTGCAGCTGAAGTTCTTTGCATTTTTCTGAGAACACTTAATACCATGGAAACTATATATATTTTTAATTTTATCCAGAGTTTACCTCCATAGGCATTATTGCGAAACAAATTTTCAGATGTCGAGTGAAAGTTGATTGAAACAATGTAAAACAATAACTTATCCGAAATTTTCAGTAACGTAAAAACGTTTAAAACCTTCATGAAAGTTTTGAACTTCTTCAATTCCTTGAAGCTAGTTCTTCAAATTTTTTCAATCTTTGTTCGGCATAGAGGAATTATAGAAAGGTTTTAATCAAATATATTCATTCAGTTGCATCATCATTCGATCAGAGCATGATAATCTCTGTTTGATTCAACATATGGCCGACGATAAGAGAAAAAGCTTCAATACCGCCATAAATCTACCTACAACCAAGGAGACCATTGACAATACTACATGTTTGTTCAAGTTTTACATTAACTGATAATTAGTGATAGGTAACATGCTGACGGTGACTCTTTTCATCCTTTTGCACCCTAATTAGTGGTCCAGATAACATAAAACAATGTTTACAGTGTGCAGACGATTCGATATCAGTAGCGTATTTGTGATGTATTCTATTTAATTACGATTTATACCGGATGTCCTAGGTTGCCAATACTTATGTTTCATTGCAGGACAAACTAACTTTTCGATAGACGAAAATAAATACTATCTCCGTCAAAAAGAGTGTCTTCCGGGCTTATTGGCCGTGGTCTATTAGGAATTATTTCACCTAACGTTTCGACCACAACT
Source organism: Hippodamia convergens (assembly GCA_038502775.1). Taxonomy (NCBI): domain Eukaryota; kingdom Metazoa; phylum Arthropoda; class Insecta; order Coleoptera; family Coccinellidae; genus Hippodamia; species Hippodamia convergens. Next base: position 95,826,767 of record CM076607.1, read on the forward strand.
GTAGTAGGCATCTTCAGAGGATTCTTGGTCTGAGGTTGTAACTCGACAGTTGAATTTCCGCTAGTGCGGATTTTTCTGTCTGATTGAGTCGACAGCATCGTTCATGCTCCTTAATTCTCGTATTGATACTTGATTTTGGTCTTTTCCAACACCGGCAACCATGCGCTATGTACCAAAGGAGTTTGTTCCCTTCTGTTCATGTTGTTCTTATGTTTATATATCTCAATGGCTTCCATGTTCATACTAGGATAGAAACTTTTCATGTTCGAAATAGCCTCTGCCTTTTAGAACACAATATTGTGTCCATCTGTTACAGGATGTTAAGCTGGTGCGGATTTTTCTGTTTGATTGAGTCGACAGCATCGTTCATGCTCCTTAATTCTCGTATTGATACTTCGCTTCGTTGTACCAATGTAGACTTTGCCGCAGTCACAAGGTATCCTGTAGTATCAATACGAGAATTAAGGAGCATGAACGATGCTGTCGACTCAATCAGACAGAAAAATCCGCACTAGCGGAACATGCTCTAGAAGATGGACACGATATTGTTTTCTCAAAGGCAGAGGCTATTTCAAACATCAAAAGTTTCTATCCTAGGATGAACATGGAAGCCATTGAGATATATAAACATAAGAACAACATGAACAGAAGGAAAGTATCTCCTTTGGTACATAGCGCATGGTTGCCGGTGTTGGAAAAGACCAAAATCAAGCCAATACGAAGTGGGAGCGATGGATCAATCAACATCGCGCGCGTAAACCCACTACCTTCTACCGCCAATGATCAGGGTATAAGTTGGGCCAACGGATCGAATCCAGCATCACTTTCGGAAATTCAGCGGTCGAGTTACAACCTCAGACCAAGAATCCTCTGAAGATGCCTACCGCAGTTGTGGGCGAACCGTTAGGTGAAATAATTCCTAATAGACCACGGCCAATAAGCCCAGAAGACTCTCTTAATGTTAGTATATCCGGTCGGAAAAGTCTGAAACTGTTTATTTTGAACAAGGTCAAACCAGAATGAAAATTCAGAGTGGTTTTGCTTAGGGAAAATATTCTGCTTCACAAGAGTTAGGGATGTCGTATTCAATCGTTCTGAAAAGTATGTAATCTTCGAGAAAATCGCTGTAATATCATTTAAAACTCAATAACAACTTGAATCGATCCGATGAAAACCAGTACGAGACATTTCGTCAATCTGGTCGCCTTTTTTCTGAAGTTTGGTTCTTTGAATATGCTTCATGAATGTTCTTATTTTGAAATGGAGTCAGTTTATCAACGGCTTCGATTTTAAACGAGTTTCCTGAAAATGCCAAGACGTAAATTAACAAACGCTGAGGCTAATAGGGCTAACGGAATGCTACAGGGTGGCCTAACTCAGGTTGTTGTAGCGGAAAGGCTCCAAGTCAGCCAAAGTGTGATATCTCGACTTTGGAATAGGTTCAGGGAGACAGGTTCCGTGTTGGAAAGACCAAGGCTTGATGGGCGACTAAAAACAACAGCTGCTCAGGATCGTTTCATCACCGTTTCGGCGAGAAGAAAGCCTACATCAACGTGTAGAATGCTACGGAATAATCTTAAAAATGCAGATGGGGTCCAAATTTCCATCGAAACCATCAGACGACGTTAGGTTCTAGACGTCCATTAAGGGGAGTTCCATTAACACGTGACCATAAGCGTCAAAGACTGGAATGGGCAAGGCAACATATTAATTGGAACGATCAATGGCGTAGTGTCCTTTTCACTGATGAATCCAGATATGGACGATTTTCAGATTCTCGAAGAATAAGGGTATGGACAATCCCACGCATACCCCGTAATCGTCGCTATGTCCAAGAAGTCCATCCATTCCGAGGGGATAGTGTTATGGTATGGGCCGGGATATGTTTCAACAGGCGCACAAATCTAAACATTTGTCCTGGGAATATGACCGTTTTACACTATAGGGAGCATGTCATTGACAATGTTTTGCCAAATTTTCACGCTGCTATTGCTGAAACTTCATGGGCGCCCGCAGGATTTTTTCTCAGGGGGCGGCAAAATAAAAATGTTCGAAAAACGATGAGGCTTGGGCGACATCAGTGCTTCGTTTCTTTCTATTTTTTTTTTATATTTATGCAGAGGCGCCCCCAGAATGTATTCTCAAGTGCGAGGGGTCAAAGTAAAATTCATAAAATTTTCTACCTCAACATTTTCTTTAATGTCAACAACATAAGGTTATGTGTATAAAATGAAACGGTTACTGTTTTCGAAACTAATAACATTCCATGAAAAAATATTAACAGGAAAATAAGGAAAATAAAATATAAATAATATGGAGGAAGGAATGGAATAAATATCATAATTGATAATGAATGAGGACGAGTAATAACGAAAAAAAAACAAATAGACATATACGCTCGATAAAACAATATTCATAAAAACCATATATAAATAATAATGGACTATTAAATGAATCAAACAATGACTTTGGAAATAAGATAATATAGAACTGCTCCAGAAAATGAAATCAACGAATAATTCTCAATTAAAAGAGACACACACATACAAATATTTTTTAATTCTGCGGGTGCCCATTTGAAACTTTTCAATTTCTAGACCATAACAGCCATAGTTTAGAATGCTCGCGAGGTGCTTGGTGTTCCACATTTACCAATACCTCCGCACTCACCAGATTTGAATTGCATAGAACATGCATGGGATATGCTCCAAAGAAGATTAGATAATCATCAACCTACCCCAGAATCCTAAAATGATCTGAGAGAGCTTCTGCCCCGTTTATAGAACCAAATTCCTCGAGAAATGTTCAACAACCTCGTGTGTAGTATGCAAAGAAGATGTCAAGCTGTTATTGATGCTCATTGTATTGATAGTCTTAAAATGCTTGAATTCTCTGAAAATAAAATTTCGATATTTTACTCGAATTTTCTTAACCATCCTGTATACGCTGCAGACCTACAGGCTAAAATTAATTTCATTTCCTGCAACTTGAAATCATAATAATATGAATTTTAATCACAAAATCTCATTTAAACTATATTTTTTTGCAATTCAAATCAATATCCCTAACTCATGTGGAGCAGTTTATTTCAATAGATATCGTTCTATATTGGCCTTTCGCAATTGTTTTTTAACACCTTGTGAATCCCTCGATAAATGAATGGTAGATAAAGAACGAAAGCTATCCATCTGAACGGTTCTCCAATTTGAACTTTTCCGAAGAATGAAAATTAGTTGCAAAATGGCGCATGCGCTAATTCAATGAACAGAGTCACAACAGTTACTATCCCTCATGTGCAGAGTGCAACAAGTGGCAGGAATATTTATCAATGGCTTACTGGCGGTGGATTTACCGCACACGCGTGCTGGTCTTAAATAGAAGAACAGAGTAAATAATTTTTCATTTGCGTATTGTTCTTCACCTGAACTAGTTGTGACCACCAAACAACAAATAGGTGCTAAGGTATTGAAGAATTTGTGACCATTAGAGAGAATTTCACAGGTGAGTCGAATTTATTTAGCTTATTTCAATCATGAAGCTTTTGAATGTTTCAAAATTTAATCGTTTTTGATGAAAAAAATTAGTATTTCATTCTGATGATTCAAGAAATTTTAATTTAGAATTCGTAAATTAAGTCTTTTATATATTGTAACGATTGATGAGGTCGAAAGCAACACTTTTTGTCTTTGAAATTTCCTTTCGATTTGGCTCGGTTCAAAAAATTGAGGATGTTGAAAATAAAAAAAAATAGTATTTTCGAATATATCTTCATTGATGTGGTGAATCTTTCTAGAACACAAAATTCCACTCAAGGGTTCTTTCAAGACTGGGTACCACTAAATTCCATAATCATACTAGAAATTGAAGGTACCTAACTCTTATGAGTAAGTTGAATACTATTCAATGAATACAGGGTGTTTCAGAATTAGGTTCCGACAATTCGGGATCTTAATCCTCAGATGATTTTATGATATAAAGTTTCTATGTACTATGGGTCTCTGACGCACTGTTTCTGAGATACAGGGTGTTGAAATGAAAAAAAATTAGTTTTATGAAATTATTTTCTACACGGTACACGATCTCTTTTTGCGTTTTGGCACGTTATGAGTACGCATTAAGACACATTTTTCTCGATAAGATACGATGTTTAATTTTCACCAGTGGCGTCCGTACAGAGTTCTGTTCCATATAATTCACAGTAAGAATGGTCTCCTGAGTTTTTTACCTACGACGAATATTTTCTCAGAAAAAAAAATAAAATGCAAATTCAGTATGTGCTTCAAGGCCGACTAATTGTCAGACTAAGGTCCAGTGAAGTCGGAATCTTAATCCTCACATGATTTAATGATATAAACTTCCTATAGACCATGGGTCTCTGACGCGTTTTTTCTGAGAAACGAGGAGTTGAAATAAAAAAAATGTTTTTAGAATTTATTTTCGACACGGTACACATTTTTTTGCGTTTTGGTAGGTTATCAGTACGCCATAAAACACATTTTCTGAATTTCGTGAAGTTATCAAATAATTTCGTAACTTTCCTAGATGAAATTGCATTTTGGAAGTAATCAAAGAATTTCGTAACTTTCCTAGATGAAATTGCATTTTATTTTTTTCTCAGAAAGTATTCGTCGCAGGTAAAAAACTCAGGAGACCTTTCTTACTGTTAATTATGTGATGCTTACGAAAATAATTTAAAATTTTAAAAAATCATTGGCGTACCAATTTTTTTACCAAAATTGTTCGTACGGACGCCACTGATGAAAATTAAACATCGTTTCGTATCGGAAAAAATGTGTTTCAATGCGTACTCATAACGTGCCAAAACGCAAAAAGAGATCGTGTACGGTGTAGAAAATAATTTTATGAAACCAATTTTTTTTTAAATTTGAACACCTTGTATCTCAGAAACTGTGCGTCAGAGAACCATAGCTCATGGGAACTTTATATCATAAAATCATCTGAGTATTAAGATTCTGAATTTACGGAACCTTATTCTGAAACACCCCGTATATGGCTCATTATCAAAGTTCAAAATCATTTTCATGGTGGAGATTCAAGAGATAATTTAAGAACAATCGGACCTATATTTTTTTTCATATTTCAACTAACAGCTTCATATACTGAATTAGAATTTCATTTAAAGCTGATCATAATCCTGAATCTCGATTTTATGAAATATTTAAATTCAATAGGCTAGAATTTTGGCTTCAGACAAAAATTTCAGATTTATTAGAACAAAGATCGGACTGAAAAAATTCTTACTATTTTTTCAATTGTTCGAAAAGGCCGATTCGATTGAATGTAATTGTTTTTGTAAGTTATTATATTATTGCGACACAAAAATGCAAAATTTTCTTGAAATCCTCTCACAAAAAAACAAATTATTCAGTTGGTACATTCTTAATAATTCTGAAAATGCTCGTACGATGAAATTAAAACTTGAGGGCGAGTTCTGAAATAATAACAAGAAGTTTTTTGCAAAATTTCGTCGGTATCCTACTACAAGAAGAATTTTTCTGAATGAACAAGTGTTAGAATAAGTCTTCTGTACGAGTATAATACGTTATTTTTTTTGATTAATCAATTTTTATTGAAATTAATGGAATATTTCCATAAATATCGTTTGGTGATTTCTGTATTGAAAAATATTGATTGGCAGAACTATTTTTTCTCTCGTAAATTTGACAGATAAATAAATCCATGGCAGAGAACTAACATATAATGAATAAATATTACCAAGAAAACTGTGCTAAAATGAAATATTCTCGCGAAATTTTTTTCTACAAGATGTGGCGGAGGTAACGTATTCGACACACTGTTAGCGAAAATACAAATATAACGGTACAAATCGAATTAAAAAAATTGAATCCTTCTGACCCTTTGAATTTTTCTTACTTCATGCGAGTTATTTGAAAATTGTTTATAAAAACATCTGGAGTGAATTTCCTGACTTCGATCCGGTGGTGTTTTTGCCAATTTTTCCATTATTATAACATAATAATAATATATTTTTCCATTTGGAGGTTGAATAACAATTTTGTTTTGAAGCATCGGAATTCGATTAATTTTCAATTTTTTCAATTTTGAATTGCGTGCAACAGGAGCTCTTGTAATCGAAGGTCGCCTTACTCAAACAGTTTACTTATTGAATACAGGGTGTTCCATCTCAGACGAGCCTCCCCGTCTATTTTTTATCTCATAGTGATTGGAAAAATTTTTGAATTTTTTTTTAAATTGCAAGTCCCTTTTTTTTGAATTTCCTAACTCAGAATATGGTAAAAAAATTATATAACACAATACAAAGTGATTCTTGGATAGGTGGTCCTAATGGGATATAACATGTAGAGCAGTTGAAAACAGACAAAAACCTTACTAAATTTCAATTAATCTGGTATCTAATAACCAGTGAATGTACTTTTTTCATTTATTTTATTTTCAAAGTAATTTAGAATAACAGATCAAAACCATTTTTTGTACAACTGCCATTAAAAGTAACACTTTTAATGGCAGCAAAAAATGTTGAAATTGATTGTTTACGTGGAAGCGTGTTGAAAATATTTTTAACATTAGTGTTAAAAATATTTTTAGCACGCTATTTTCTTGTGATGATATCAGATGTGAAAAATTCAGCAATTGCAAATTTTTATTATCAATCTTTAACAATCATTACTTACGAACATTAATATTAATCGTAAAACTAGACCAATTACTAACATTAATGCCCTGTGACGTTAGGGAGCTTCGCAACACATTATTAGAATCCTCAGCACCATCAGTACTTGTAGAAACCGGAAGTACAATATTGGATGATGATGATCCAAAATCTGTTGAGGTTGGGAGAATTTTTTCAGCAATGACATTTCTATATGCAATGGAATGATCAACATAGACCTCGGCTACCGTCGTAGACTTCCATCCACCATGTTTTTTTGTATCCGTAATATTTGTTCCTGATTCTGCTAGCAATGAAGCGGAGGATCTTCGAAAACAGTGTCCTCTATATTGCTCTGGTACTGGCAGTTTGAGGAATTAGGCAACAATAGATGGAATTTTCCCAAATGTATCAATACCAACTGGATTGGCAGTGCATTTATTATTCATGTATTTCAGGAAAAAACGACGATGTTTGATGACAGAAGGGCGCAGTGCAAAGTACTTATGAAAATAGTCTACATAATTCCCAATAATACTGAAAGAACGACTGACTTTCGTTTTTGTATTTGGAAGTTGTATAACCAATGATTTATTTGTTATTTCGATGTCTTCCAATGATAAATTACACAATTCTTCACGCCGACAGGCTCCAGATAATCCGAAAATAGTTGCAACCTTAAACATCAAGTATTTCTCATCTGGTGCCTCCTTTATAAACTTTTCAATTTATTCACGAGTGAAAATTTTCGATTTTTTGCGACGATATCCTTCACTTTTCCGTTTTAAATATGCTTTTACCTTAAAATATTTATTAACATCTACACCATTTTCAACAAGGAAGCTTGACTTTATAATTGAAAATTTGCTCCACAAAGTTGATGAACTCCATATTTTTGATCTTTCTTCTGAGTATGCTAGGAAAACAGTTTCACTGAAGTTCCCTTCTACATTTTTCAATTTACACCAGGCCAGGAAATTGTTATATGCAATATCGTACTGCTGAACAGATTTTTTAGGTAGGAGTTCCAGATTTGCTCTTCTTGTAGACTCTTCAATATCCAGAGGAACACCCAAATCGTCACTTTTATTAATAATTTGACTCTCGACAAACATATTAACCAGTTAAAAACCCAAGATGAAAATTGGACAGGAACGAAATTCAAATGACAGCGTCTTTTCTCATTTGTTAGAAATCATAACGTTGGTAACGTTTGCCATTTACAACAACCTTTTGATTATTTGAATATTAAAATGCATGATTTTATTTTGATCAATTCGCTCCGCTCATTTCACTCACAAAATAAAACGTCACTTTTAACAATCACATGAATAATTATTTTACAGCACATTCAGGCACTATCTTGCTTGAGGGGAACTCGACAGAAAATCTATAGTACGTTTTCGTAATCTTCTAATAGCTTCTTAAATGTTGACCACCTCTTTCAAAATCACCTTGTATAATATCAAACCGGAATTTTCCACACTCATTCGTGACAATAAAAGTAGAAAGTTTTGTCCGAATTATTTTTAAGGGGTGACTTTTTTTGCTTATCTGTCCGCTTATCATAAACATGCCTTCATTTCTTTGTCTTAATCAAGCCTTCCTGTGTTGGCAATTTGCTAATTACCTCTTAGCAGATTTTTATCCCGTTCAGCTAGGAATTCCTCAGGGTTAATCTCTTCACCGGAAATTCACGAAATTTATGCATCGTCTATTTAAATACTTCAGACTGTTATTCAATTTCATTACGAGTCATATGCAAGGAAGAATTTCCATTGAAAACTTTTTTCATTAGGGGAATCCAGATATTACAGTTTTATCAACATAACAATAATAAAACGTCTATTGCAGGTAGAAAATGAAAGATATCTTCAGAAAATTATCTCATGTGTGTGAAGTTGGCCAGTATTTTTAGGTTTTCGAGAATCGTATTTTTGCTGCTGATTTGTGCTGATTTGTGCTTTTTCTTTATTCCATATGCGGTTCTCGAGACTTTAAGAAAACTTTGAAAATGGGCCAGCTCAGCACTTTTCGAAAAATTGGATTCCAAATGACTGAAAAAAAATTGTGCTACACATGTACAGGGTGGGCATATTTCGTTGTTTTAGCACTACAACTTTTGAACCAGAGGAGATAGACAAAATCTGATACCCCATTCTCGATCTCTTTTTCGGAGAAACTGACAAGAGTACTATTCATTTTTGGCTACCTTCTTTTGTTTTCGAGTTATAAGCGAAAATTGGAAAAATGGCGATATCGAAAAAAATTTATATCTCCGCCAATACTCATGATAGAGCTCTGAAATTTAAACATTATACAGGCACTTTTCTACGTAGAATCCAGTGGCATGCCCGCTTTTTCTGCAGTATTTTTAATTACGAAGCTATGACACGAAGTTATGTTTTTTTGAAGAGGAACACTAGATTTCCGTGCCATTTTCTGAAACCTTAATTTTTTCTGTTTTCTAAAATATATAACATCGTATGGTTCGTATCGATAAATCAATATGAGTATATAAATTGATCAAGAACCTATATTCATCTGAGTCCCAATACTTTCTATGGTTTCAATTGTCGATAAGCACAGAAACATTTAGTATCGTATAATTAATACAATTTCTTTCTAGTAGTCTTTTCATTTTTATGCTCTTGTTATAGAAAGCTACATTTTTCTGGGCTCAGCAACAGTCGAAACCATAGAAAGTATTGAGACTCACATGAAAATAAGGTTTTGACCAATTTCTATACTCATATTGATACAAACCTTACGATGTTATATATTTTTGAAATCAGAAAAAATTGAGCTTTCAGAAAATGGCACAGAAATATAGTGTATCCATTTAAAAAAACAAAACTTTGGGTCAAAAAGTGCCCGTAGAATGTTTTAATTTCAGAGCTCTATCATCAGTATTAGCGGAGATATAAATTTTTTTCGATATCGCCATTTTTCCAATTTTTGCTTATAACTCGAAAACAAAAGAAGGTAGCCGAAAATGAATACAATTCTTATTAGTTTCTCCGAAAAAGAGATCGAGAATGGGGTATCAGATTTTGTCTATCTCGTCTGGTTCAAAAGTTGTAGTGCTAAAACATCGAAATATGCCCACCCTGTACTCAATTGTGCCCTTCAAATTTTTCCGAAAGTCTGTCTAAATTCCCGAAAAATCGAAATTGAAAAAGAAAAATTAACCCAGTACTTTCATTTTTCTTCTCACAAATGAATGAAAAACTTTGTGCTAAATTTGGGCTGCCTTGGGCTGTAAATATTCTCACGAAAATTATTCAGATTTTCCGAACAAATACGAGAATAAAATTCAATTTCAGTTTTTTTCTGTTTCCGACGAAATAGTTATTTATGATATGAGTGTTAAAAGTGACGTTTTATTTCGTGAGTTAAAAAAAGTTTAAAAATTTCACGAACAAAATGAAATCACTTTTAACACAAATACCATACAATGTTTTTGTACAACTGCCCTATTTTGATAATGAAATGGGCGAATTTGCAATGACAATAAATTCCAAAATGCATTTTAATATTCAAATTATCAAAAGGTTGTTGCGAATGGCAAACGTTGCCAACATTATGATTACTAACAAATGAGAAAAGACGCTGTCATTTGAATTTCGTTCCTGTCCAATTTTCGTCTTGAGTTTTTAACTGCTTAATTTGTTTGTCGAGAGTCCAATTATTATTGAAAGTGATTTGGTTGTTCCTCTGGATATTGAAGAGCCTGCAAGAAGAGAAAATCTGGAACTCCTACCTAAAATATCTGTCCCGCAGTTCGATATTGCATATAACAATTTCCTGGCCTGGTGTAAATTGAAAAATGTGAAAGGGAACTTCAGTGAAACTGTTTTCGTGGCATACTTAGAAGAAAAATAAAATATATGGAGTTCATCAACTTTGTGGAGCAAATTTTCAATGATAAAGTCAAGCGCCCTTGTTAAAAATGGTGTGGATGTTAGTGAATATTATAAGGTAATAGAATATTCAAAACGGAATAGTGAAGGATATCGTCCCAAAAAATCGAAACCATAGAAAGTATTGAGACTCACATGAAAATAGGTTTTTGACCAATTTCTATACTCATATTGACACAAACCTTACGATGTCATATATTTTTGAAATCGGAAAAAATAAAGCTTTCAGAAAATGGCACAGAAATATAGTGTTTCCATTTAAAAAAACATAACTTTGGGTCACAGCTCCGTAATTAAAAATGGTGCAAAAAAGACGAACATGCCACTGGATTCGACGTGAAAAGGTGCCTGTAGAAAGTTTATATTTCAGAGCTCTATCATCAGTATTAGCGGAGATATTAATTTTTTCCGATATCGCCATTTTTCCAATTTTCGCTTATAACTCGAAAACAAAAGAAGGTAGCCAAAAATGAATACAACTCTTGTTAGTTTCTCCGAAAAAGAGATCGAGAATGGGGTATCAGATTTTGTCCATCTCCTCTGGTTCAAAAGTTGTAGTGCTAAAACATCGAAATATGCCCACCCTGTACATCTGTTCGATGCCACGTTGAATCATGGCTTCAAACCATAGCACGTACGAAACCCCGTGAGGTATGGACATTTCGCATCTGGTAATTACCGGAAATTATGATCATACACCGGGTGATATTGGATACCCCTCCGTCATAATTCAAGATCGATACTGAATTAGTTTAATATCTCATTCACTTTGTTCGTGCCCTTGAAATATTAGAAATAAATATTCAATAAATTTGACTCTGTCGAAGGAAATAGTCGAAATGAATAAGAAAGTTAAGAAACGAACAACTTTCTTGAAAGTTGTATAATTTTGTTAGTGGTGAATCATAAGAACAATCTCCAAACATAGCAAAATAACAATTATAGGTGGAGGTATAATTAAAGGATTTATAAAATGAAATGAGTGGGTGGAAGAGTAAAGTTTTTCACAATATTTTCCTCTGTCGCAAAAATCATCGTTAGATTGGGATATAACTGGTCCATTATTATCTCGTTATTTTTGAAAATAACGTTTCAATTTTCCTCTTAGCGACTCTGAGGATAACGAGATAAGCGAACAAGCTTTCTACGATCTAGGGATTTATTGGGTAAGGTTACGAGAGGGATAGTTGAACCTACTGTTATAGGATAAATACCTGTGTGAAATTGAGGAAAAAAACGTTTAATAATGCGTGGGAGTACGATTCTAAAAGATGAAGTAAATCTCGTCACTAGAATACGAGTTGCAATTTATGATTAAGTCGAAAACTAGAAATGAAGACTGCAAGTCTTATAGGAGAAAGTTAAATGTCAAAGTTGTAGGTAATAAATAGATCTACAAGTTTTGTATTAAATATTCTTTATATAACCTCAATTTTTTTTTTATTTCAGATAACTGTGTTTTAGGTTTTTCACTTTCATCTTTCATATATTTTACCGAAATTTGGTGAAAACGCGAACTGTAATTTTCTTGATTTGAATGAAATATTCATATTTTATTATGACTTTCTCTGATATATCTTCAAATATTCATTTTATGTATGATGCCCTATAGCTATCTAGAGCCGTTTCCGAGATATTCATTGTTTTTTGAAAAAAAAATATACAAATTGAGGCTTGTAGAACACTGAGGATTCAATGAAAGCGCAACGCACAATCTCAGATCTGTTTCTTGAAATGGGTAACCGAAAAAAAAATCGACATCACTGTATGGGAAATAACTTTTTGATATACTAGAAGGAAAAATGAGAATATCTAAGTTGGAAAAAAAGCCAAACATTCGGTTTTTTTCAAATGGAAATCGAATTTTTTTCAACCACATTCGTGAGGAAAAAATAAGTAGAGTCACGAAAGGATCCCCATATCTAAAATGTTCCGTTTCCAAAATATCCAGAAGATATTTCCGAAAAAATGATAATATACAGGGTGTTCCATAGGAAATGAGAAAGTTGTCACCATTTCCGGCGCAAGCGGAAGTCATTGATATTTGAAAATATATCATAAACAGAAGTCTCTTGGCTTATCCTAATGTATAAAACTAAGTTGGCCATTTTGTTGGTTACACCATTTATAACTCAAGATTGGATGAACTATTTGTTATGAAAGATTTTTTTTGGATTCTTCTACGACGGGGTTAACATAAAATACACTCTGAAAAATTTGATGAAAAGGAAACAAAATAGGAAATAATTTTCCTTCTTGCGAATAATGCCAGTAGGTTTCGCTACGGTTTATATCGATTTCGTGAAAGTATTATATTTGATATTAATTCGGTGAACTACATTTTCTAATGATATTAACGCATCTGAGTCCATGTGTTATTACACCTATCTTTCTTCCGAACACTACGGAAAGTTTTATGACGAAATATTTTGGACAAATCTCCATTCTACTATTATATATGTAAACAATTACTGTGTATTTTGAGTTGCCTAAACGGATGTTTTGGGGGCGCATTGATTCTTTTGTCTGGTGATTTCCGACAACCATTACCGGTAATTCCAAAATCGACGGCTGCCGATGAAATAAATGCTTGCCTAAAATCATCAACTTCAAATTTGGCTAGGTAATAAAGCTCTCAATTCAGTTGATTGCTGTTGAAATAGAACCAATAGATATTTGCAGCCCACAAAAATGCAAAAAACAACTGCACCACAAAAATTGTTGAAAAACTGCAAGAAAAGATGCAATGCGTCATGTACCTGCAGAAAACTGAGTCTTTTTGTAATGCTACATGTGGAGAATCTGTAGGTGTTAACTGCCAAAACAGTAGTCCAATCTTTGGCAAAGATGAAGAAATAATTGACAGTGGCGATAGCCACTCAGAATCAAATTAATTTTTTGAAACAAAAAGTAATAATTTCACGTGAATAAAGTGATGATAAATGAAATGTTTAAATGATATTTTCATTTTGTTATTTTGAACAGATAGGGGCTGCTTTTAGGGGTTGAAAAATAAAAATAACTAAAACTAACATTGATCCAAAATACTGTTATAAAATTGATTGAAATTAATTAATTATATTAATGAAGACCCATTTTCTCACATTTTATGCTGGAAAGGGGTGGTTTATACGGTCTTGAAGTATATGAAGACCTTTATTAAACTTCATAAAATGCTACTGGGGCCCAAAAATTACTTTGATTGACGTTAGAACAAGTTTCTTTTAATTTTGGATAAAGGGGTTGTTTTCACCCCTTAAAAATAATAAGCATAAATCGGCATAGGGTAGGAGTAGGAGACAAGTATAGCTCATATCCAAAATTTCATCAAAATCGAAGCATCTTGATAGACTTCGGAGGTAATGCTTAATTTTCGCCCTCATTGACTGGACTAATTGTACAGGACAATTTTATCTCCACTTTCAAAGTATTATACCATAATAGTTTATTATAATATTAAAGTTGTTTTTTTATTTATCGATCGAAGCAGTACGAAGTTTGCCGGGTCAGCTAGTATGTCATAAATAGAAGTCTACTTGGATACTTGGCTTATATCTTCACATAAACTTCAGAAGAGATCTAATAATTTTTTCTCCATCAACTTCTAATGGGCACTCTTGGATATACAACCTGTATAAATCGCTTAATTTACAATCGAAAATTCTCAACCCAAAACATCTGCTTTTCTAAAATGTATTTTTATTCGATGATATCTCAACTTTCTGATGGTATGAACAAAATTTCACTACTTAGGTGAATGTTCCCAGAAAAATCAAAGAATTTTGCTGTAACTGTGATGTAACAGTTTAAAATGTGACTGCCAAGAACATTACAGCTCAATTACTCGAAAAACGTAAGATTCTATTGTTACATTGCTGCAGACAAAAATCTAAATCCAATCAAACATAAATAACATACACCCTTTATACGTAAGTCAATGGTGAAATCGTTTCTTACACTGTGAAATTTTTTTAATGACGTAGCCTGACATCGCAACGTGATATTTTTGTCAGGTGATAGATGGAAAACATTTATATGCATCTTGCATAACTCAATCTTTCTCTCGTAGATTAAATATGGGAATATCAGACGGGAGAAAATGTCATTCAGTAGATACACATCCTATATTGGAATTCTTGTACATAGTTCTGAAATGCGGAGATGAACTTTATCATTCTAAAACTTTACTCTTATCGATATTTCATTATATCTTTGCTAATTTTTGTCGTAAGATTCTGAACGAAAGCTTGTTTTTCAATAAACGTATTTTCAAGAAAATATGAGAGAGAAGGTTCTTTTTTTGTGGATAATATAGTGTTAATCTCCTTTTCAATTTATATTCTTGTGATATTCCAACTACATCTTCAGGAAAATTAATTCAAGCTAATAATATTGCTTTCCATCATTCTAATTTTTAGTAGATTTATAAAGTCTAAAAAACTATTTTTCGAATCGACATTTATTCCCTAATGTGGTTACATGTTTTCGTTCAAACAATCATCAAAAATATCCGCTCCGCTACATAATATGAAAAAAATCATATTTCTTCTTTTGAAATTTCTCTTCCCACGCTTCTGAATGAAAAGATACATATTCTGATTAACACCAAAAATAGACAGCCACAGTCCATTCAATTCTCCACCTTTTTGTTGCACTTTCTCGAAAAAGGGGGGATGGCTGAAGTAATGAAAATAATGGTTTTCTTTTCTCGGCCCGCACTATGAAATGATTGAACTCTCTGGGTTTTCCACGTCATCTAGAGCATAGTTCAATTGAGACATATTTTGAGTTATAATATCACAAGATCATGAACAATTTCAGATTATACGTTCAGTGAAGGGTTCCCCCAATCAAAATGAAGTTATCTACAAAAGTAAAGGAAAATTAGAAATTTTGAGACTGTTACATAGTTACTAACAAATGAGAAAAGACGCTGTCATTTGAATTTCGTTTCTGTCCAATTTTCGTCTTGGGTTTTTAACTGCTTAATATGTTTGTCGAGAGTACAGTACGATATTGCACATAACAATTTCCTGGCCTGGTGTAAATTGGAAAATGTAAAAGGGAACTTCAGTGAAACTGTTTTCCTGGCATACTTAGAAGAAAAATCAAAAATATGGAGTTCATCAACTTTGTGGAGCAAATTTTCAATGATGAAGTCAAGCGCCCTTGTTAAAAATGGTGTGGATGTTAGTAAATATTTTAAGGTAATAAATAGCATATTTAAAAAGGAAAAGTGAAGGATATCGTCCCAAAAAATCGAAAATTCTCACTCGTGAACAAGTTGAAAAGTTCATAAAGAAGGCACCAGATGAGAAATACTTGATGGTTAAGGTTGCAACTATTTTCGGATTATTTGCAGCCTGTCGGCGTGAAGAATTGTGTAATTTATCTGTGGAAGGCATCGAAATAACAAATAAATCATCGGTTAGACAACTTCCAAATACAAAAACGAAAGTCAGTCGTTCTTTCAGTATTATTGGGAAGTATGTAGACTATTTTCATAAGTACTTTGCACTGCGCCTTTCTGTCATCAAACATCGTCGTTTTTTCCTGAAATACATGAATAATAAAGGCACTGCCAATCGAGTTGGTATTAATACATTTGGGAAAATTCCATCTATTGTTGCCGAATTCCTCAAACTGTCAGAACCAAAGCAATATACAGGACACTGTTTTCGAAGATCCTCTGCTTCATTGCTAGCAGAATCAGGAGCTAATATTACGGATATAAAAAAACATGGTGGATGGAAGTCTACGACGGTAGCCGAGGGCTATGTTGATCATTCCATTGCATATAGAAATGTCATTGCTGAAAAAATTTTCCCAACCTCAACAGATTTTGGATCATCATCATCCAATACTGTACTTCCGGTTTCTACAAGTACTGATGGTGCTGAGGAATCTAATAATGTGTTGCGAAGCTCCCTAACGTCACAGGGCATTAATGTTAGTAATTGTTCTAGTTTTACGATTGATATTAATGTTCATATAAAATTATTGTTGAAATATTTTTAACACGCTTCCACGTAAACAATCGATTTTAACACTGTTTACTGTTAAACGTGAAACTTTTAATGGCAGTTGAAAAAAAAATATTTTCAACAAAATATTTCTTATGATGTAATCAGGTGAAATTATGTACTAATTGACCAGGAACTGCTCCTTCTGGGTGATGTATACTTACATCCCTTATAATATAAACCAGCCATTTCATAGGAGACATATCCTTGTCCTATCTTTCAAATAAATGCAACTTCAACCCAATTGTCGGCATCTATTCTTGAGAAAAGTAGCCCTTTTAGTGCATTATTCATTATTCATTCTAGAGGTTGTAACGCTTAAACTTCATTTTTGATATCTCGTTCAAGAGGGGAGAATGAATTGAAAAATTTGCATTTGCTCCTTTCGTCAATTACGAGATTTCTTTGGAACAATCTTTCTTTCGTGTCCGGCATCATTAATCGGAGAAAATAAATTGTGACCTTTCTCGGTAGCTGAAATATACAGCTCCACGAGAGTTAGGGATATCGTATTCGATCGTTTTGAAAAGTATGTAATCTTCGAGAAAATTGCTGTAAAATCATTTTGAACTCAATGAAAACTCGAATCGATCCAATAAAAATCAGTATGAGACCTTTCGTCAATCTGGTCCCCTTTTTTCTGAAGTTTGGTTTTTTGCATATGCTTCATGAATGTTCTTATTTTTAAATGGAGTCAGTTTATCAACGGCTTCGATTTGAAACGAGTTTTCTGAAAATGCCAAGACGTAAATTAACAAACGTTGAGGCTCATAGGGCTATAGGAATATGCTACAGGGTAGCCTAACTCAGGTTGTTGTAGCGGAAAGGCTCCAAGTCAGCCAAAGTGTGATATCTCTCCTTTGGAATAGGTTCAGGGAAACAGGTCCCGTGTTGGAAAGACCAAGGCTTGGTGGGCGACGAAAATCAACACCGTCTCAAGATCGTTTCATCACAGTTTCGGCGAGAAGAAAGCCTACATCTACGTGTAGAATGCTACGGAATACTCTTCAAAATGCAGATTGGGTTCAAGTTTCCATCGAAACCATCAGACGCGTTTGAGAGAGGTGAATCTAGGTTCTAGACGTCCATTAAGAGGGGTTCCATCAACACGTGACCATAAGCGTCGAAGACTGTAATGGGAAAGGCAACATATCAATTGGGACGATCAATGGCGTAGTGTCCTGTTCACTGATGAATCAAGATATAGAAGATTTTTAGATTCTCGGAAAATAAGGGTGTGGACAATCTCACGCATATCCCGTAATCGTCGCTATGTCCAAGAAGTCCATCCATTCCGAGGGGGTAGTGTTATGATATGGGCAAGAAAATGTTTCAACGGGCGCACAGATCTATACATTCGTCTTGGGAATATGACCGCCTCAGACTATAGGGAGCATGTCAATATTTTGCAAAATTTTCACGCTGCTCTTGGTGAAACTTTTCAATTTCTAGACGATAACGCTAGACCGCACCGTGCAGCCATAGTTGAGAATGCCCGCGAGGACCTTGGTATTCCACATTTATCAATACTTCCGCACTCACCAGATTTGAATTGCATAGAACATGCATGGGATATGCTCCAAAGAAGATTAGATTATCATCAACCTACCCCAGAATCCTTAAATGATCTGAGAGAGCTTCTGCCCCGTTTATTTAAGCAAATTCCTCAAGAAATGTTCAACAACCTCATGCGTAGTATGCAAAGAGCTGTTATTAATGCCCGTTGAGGCCATACATTGTATTGATAGTCCTAAAATGCTTGAATTCTCTGGGAATAAAATTTCGTTATTTCACTCGATTTTTTCTTAACCACCCTGTATACGCTACAGACCTACAGTTAAAATAAATATTATTTCCTGCAACCTGAAATCATATTAGTATGAATTTTCATCACGAAATCTTATTTAAACTATATTTTTCTGCAATTCAAGTCAATATCCCTAACTCATGTGGAGAAGTTCTTTTAAAAGATGTTTTAATTGACGACATTTTGTTTGAGAAAAAATCGAGATGATAGCTTGGATAGAAAAATAGATATCGTCTATATAAGACAGAATTTTTTTCTTGTAGATTTGTTTTTCGATTGTGATGACAGTAAGTTCGATAGATAGGTGAATTCTCTGTTCAGATAAAATCGATAGTTATACCCGACACCAGATATTAGACGAACGTAGGAGGAATTTGGGCAGTAATTAATGAAAGGATAATCATTTAATAGTCCTGTCAATTAGTTTTAAGGAAGAACGGGTCTTTGTAACTAAAATTCAATCTCAACTCTAAGATGGTAACCCTATACTGGGTATTAATTGTTGCTCGCTCCGTTGTACAGATTCTGGACAGTTGAGCGCAACATCTCGATCAGAGAATTGGCCATGGGAAGTGCAAGAATAAACTGCTCTACATGAGTTAGGGATATTGACTTAAATTGCAAAAAATGTAGTTTAAATGAGTTTTTCTGATGAAAATTCATATTAATATGATTTCAAGTTGCAGGAAATAAAATTAATTTCAGCCTGTAGGTCTGCAGCGCATACAGGGTGGTTAAGATAAATCGAGTAAAGTAACGAAATTTTATTCCCAGGGAATTCAAGCATTTTAAGACTATCAATACAATGTATGGCCTCCACGAGCATCAATAACAGCTTGACATCTTCTTTGCATACTACACACGAGGTTGTTGAACATTTCTTGAGGAATTTGGTTCCATAAACGGGGCAGAAGCTCTCTCAGATCATTTGAGGATTCTGGGGTAGGTTGATGATTATCTAATCTTCTCTGGAGCATATCCCAAGCATGTTCTATGCAATTCCAATCTGGTGAGTGCGGAGGTATCGGTAAATGTGGAATACCAAGCTCCTCGAGCGCATTCTCAACTATGGCTGCAAAGTGCGGTCTAGCGTTATCGTCTAGAAATTGAAAAGTTTCACCAATAGCATCGTGAAAATTTGGCAAAACATTGTCAATGACATGCACCCTATAGTGTGAGGCGGTCATATTTCCAGGACAAATGTGTAGATCTGTGCGCCCGTTGCAACATATCCCGGCCCATACCAAAACACTACCTCCTCGGAATGGATGGACTTCTTGGACATAGCGACGATTACGGGGTATGCGTGGGATCGTCCATACCCTTTTTCTTCGAGAATCTGAAAATCGTCCATATCTTGCTTATCAGTGAAAAGGACACTACGCCATTGATCGTTCCAATTGATATGTTGCCTTGCCAATTCCAGTCTTTGACGCTTATGGTCACGTGTTAATGGAACTCCTCTTAATGGACGTCTTGAACCTAGATTCACCTCTCTCGAATGTCGTCTGATGGTTTCGATGGAAACTTGGACCCCATCTGCATTTTGAAGAGTATTCCGTAGCATTCTACACGTAGATGTAGGTTTTCTTCTCGCCGAAACGGTGATGAAACGATCCTGAGCAGGTGTTGTGTTTCGTCGCTCACCAAGCCTTGGTCTTTCCAACACGGAACCTGTCTCCCTGAACCTATTCCAAAGTCGAGATATCACACTTTGGCTGACTTGGAGCCTTTCCGCTACAACAACCTGAGTTAGGCCACCCTGTAGCATTCCGATAGCCCTATTAGCCTCAGCATTTGTTAATTTACGTCTTGGCATTTTCCGAAAACTCGTTTCAAATAGAAGCCATTGATAAATTGACTCCATTTCAAAACAAGAACATTCATGAAGCATATGCAAAGAACCAAACTTAGAAAAAAGGCGACCAGATTGACGAAATGTCTCATACTGATTTTTATTGGATCGATTCAAGTTGTTATTTAGTTTTAAATGATTTCACAGCGATTTTCTCGAAGATTACATACTTTTCAAAACCATTGAATATCTCTAACTCTTGTGGAGCATAATAATCTAATTTTTTCGTACGAATATTTCTTGGTTGGGAAAAGCTATGATTTTGCTAGCATTTTTTATTTGTTGAACTTTAATCTTCCAAATATCTAGATTTTCGAGGAGATTAAATCGACTATTTCGCGAAAAATTATATGAAAACCTCGTCCTTTATTCAGGCTAAAATCTCACCCCCTTAAATTTTTTGCTTCAATCCAGAATCACTTTGTGTTAACAAAAAAAGACCGTCTGTTGCTTTGTATTCGCATAACAAGTGATCAGCTCAACCAATCAGCTTCATTTATTATTTGTTGGGCTATTAAATCTCAGTAAAGAGTTCCTATAATAGAAAAGATAAATTGGGAAAAAATTAAGAAGTCCTCTCGCATTCGCCATTTTGTTACCTGGATTTGCAAGAAAAAACTAATACATACAAAAAATAGAAGTGTTGATTTTCAATCTACTTTATTCCTGCGACAAAATATGAAGAGGATGGCATGCTGAGTTCAATTCAGAATAAGTGTTTTTTTAATCGGTAAATCGAAAAAGCAAAGGGAATAATATTCAAGAGAATTTCAGAAAAAAAAAGATGTACCTTTTTCTGAGCTGGATTAAGTATGGATGAAAAATTACCTAGAAGTATATTTGAATAATTTTCATGAAAATTCAAAGAATTACAGAAAGTTATATATGACACTCGAACACTGAAATTGAATTCAAATGTTACATCCCTGATAAAATCCATGAATGGTTCTTCCACAATTAAATTGACGTTAATGGATTCAAAGAAGACTCAACAGATTGAATAGAAATCAGATATGCCTATATTGAGCCACGTTTTTCAACTGCGTTGAAATACGAGAACTGAAAATGATTTTTCTCGAGATGAAATTCAATATATCTGTTAGAGAACATTTTTTATATCTTGCCCACGCCTTGAAACCAACTTATTTTTGCTCCAATCAGTAATGATTATGATTATATAGAAGAATCCTCAGTTTGATGCAAATGTATGGAATAAATTAATTTCCTCCATTTCAGTATTTTAATGAGTGAATAACAGTACTAAAAACAGTGCTGTAATGAACTTAATTATCTGTCAAATTCATGAAAGAGGAAACAGTTTTGCCAGTCAATATTTTTCAATGCAAAAATCACTAACGATATGTATGGAAATATTTAATTAATTTCGATAAAAATTAGAGAAAATATCTCATAATACTAGTACAGAAGACTTTTAACTTTGAACTAAGAACATTCAAAATGTTTCATGAATATTTTTCTAATCTTTTTTTCTTTCAAGGATGAATTGGAACTACTGGAGACTGGCCCTTCTTTGTTTTATACTAAGCCTTATTGTTTCATCGGTGGTATCACAAGAGGAATGCGATAAACCAGTACAGTTCATAACTAAAAAAATGCTAGACACATATATACGTTGCCTAAAAGCAAAGGCAGGTCCAAGGTAAGAAACAATTACTCTTTTATTATAAAAGTTGTCGTTTAGATTAATTTTCTATTTAACAAATTTGATTGTTATTCGAACAGATGAACTCAAGCAGATTTGTTTTTTCAATGTGAAAAAAACCCTTCTAAATTTATTGATTTATAAATTTTCAAATGAAAGCAAAGTAAGAGCCGAAGAAATATATAAACTATAAATTTAAAAGAATGACGCAACAACTGATGTAGAGTAACGGAATTTGGCGAAATATACTCACTGACGAAGAAAATTGTAAACCCTTCGTTTTTTTTGTCTCCCAATTTTAATCATCTGCTCCTTGCTATAATATCTTTGTTTCACAAAAAAATTAATCTAAACAGCTCTTTCTGGATTTTGCAGTTTCTTTGTCACCTAGTATAAACATCGGGAAAATACAATTGGAAACATCATAGTTTCTATAGTGAATTCTAGTGGAACAATGGCAGAATCAAAACCTCAGAGAGGAGTGATATCGAATAAACAGCTGGGCCAACAGATTCGGTTGGGTGGGGATGTAGAGCACAACGTATGGTACGCGAAGTGTCGAATCGAATCAGTAACACTCCAAACTTGGTATGGGTGATTTCAGGTTCTTTTTCGCCAAAACTTTTTTGAAAATGAAATAAATTCTAGAAATAGCAGAAATTAAGAAACAAAAATAAATTAAAAAAATTATTTCTATGAAAATAAAAAAAAAGAAAACAAAAACCAATTCTAAAACATGCGAAATTGAAGATAAGTGGTCAATATATTGACCACCGAAGTACTATTTCATGATTTGAATTTTCTCTTTAACCGTGAACATTTTGATTTACGCGAATTATTTTCAAACCGTCTAGCTATCACATCTGACGTTCGGATGCGACTAATGTCTCAATTCGCGGCAGCCGAGACTTGCCATTCCAACAGTCCAGACCCTTATTTGTTAACGAATAGCAATGAGATTTCGATTATTCCACTGTTCTACTAGACTCGGAGCTCAGTCGAATTTAACATTCATTTTCCTATGTTTCCTTGAGGATTTACTTTATCTGTATATTCTAATCAGTGTATACACTATGTACACTGCGCAAAGAAATTAACGCATACTCTGAAAATCTCAATTTTAATGAAAGTTAACTCTACATTGACTTTATAACTTATTTTTTATGTTCTCTCGGGAAGGTTTTGAACGAAACAAGACACATTAAATGGAAGAAAAATTCAGGATTTCACCGAATCTTATGTGAAAGAAGAGAAATGAACAATTTTCAAAATAGTGAAATGCTGATAAGTGATTTAATACTTGGTATTTCCACCCCTTGCTTTGATTACAGCTCGGCAACGACGGTTCATACTCAAAATGAGTGATCTTAAAATGTTCTGATCTAATCCTTCCCAGATTTCTCCGAGTTGGATTCCTAAGTCCTTAAGAGTAGCTGGATGATTTTCTGAACTTCTCAGCCTTCTATTGAGGTTGTCCCAAACCTGATCAATCGGATTGAGATCTGGACTTCTTGCTGGCCATTCCATTCGAGAGACTTCAACCTCTTCAAGGTACTCCTGAACGATGCGCGCACGATGGGGTCTGGCATCGTCCATAAAAATGAAATTTTCACCAATGTATGGGGCAAATGGCACTACATGCTCTTCAAGAATGTTCCTTGTATACTTATCAGCATTCATAGCTCCATTATCAACGACCACTAGGTCTGTGCGAGCAGTCAAAGATATTCCACCCCATACCATAATCGATCCTCCCCCGAAACCAGTAGTATTCAGGAAATTGAACTGAGCATATCTTTCATGTGGAAGTCTGTATACAAGGGAACGTCGATCACAATGGTGAAGGCAGAATCTAGACTCATCTGTGAAGAGAACTCTTTCAAAATCGGCCTCTTCCCAATGGATATGCTCCCTCGCAAAATCTAAACGCACCCTTCGATGAGCTGGGCTAAGAGCTGGGCCTCTTGCCGCGACACGAGGCCTTAAATCATATTCTCCGAGGCGATTTCTTTTTGTCTGAGTGCTAATTTGCACCTCATGAGTTTGCTCAAGCTGATTTTGAAGGAGGTGAGACAACGGTTTGCAAAGTTGTCTCAATGAAGAAACTCTCAAGTAACGTTCTTGAATGGCAGTTGTTACCCGTGGTCTACCCTGTCCTGGTCTTCGGACATTCATACCTGTCTCCCCTGAATCGCTGCAACATTCTCGACACACTTGTATGGGAAACTCCAAACCTTTCTGCAATTCTTGTGTATGTCCACCCTTCTTCTCGCAAAACTACCGCTTGGGCACATTCCTCTTGGGTCAAATTGCGTGTTTCGCGTTGCATAGCGATCGAGTGTAGAAAATCAAACGAAAGAAACACTATTGATTACCAGAATTGATCGAGAACAACTGATTTTAGAATGGAGCCAATACATTCAAAATCTGATATCATCTTTTTTATTCCTGCTGGGAAAAAACATCTGTATTGAAGAAAAACGTTGAAAGTGGATAACATATGCATGCATAATTCTGATAAAAATAATTATCATTGAGAACACCTTCAGTTGTAGAATAAATTTGAGATTTCCATAATGTGCGTTAATTTTTTTGCGGAGTGTATTTAGATATCTTATTCATAACGCATATTTTCTGTCATCTTTGGCCAGTTGTAGAACAATTTCCATGAAATTCAGAATGAAATAAATTAATCAGTGAATTTTACCGAAAGTACGTCTGTAACTACAGATATATATATATATATATATATATATATATATATATATATATAGATATTCTTATGAAAAAGAGAGCTAAAATAATACATTAAATGTTGAAACAAAAAGTACCTAAGCTGAGGTAAAATAAGAACGGGGTATCATACCTAACATTCTTTGTATGATACTATAGAATCCTACGATACTATCAACACTAGTATCATACGATACTTTACAGCCAGGGGAAAAAACCTCAGCCGAAAAAACCTCAGCCGAAAAAACCTGCCTCCCCGTATACAAAATAACATAAAATATCAGGAAAATCTTGTAAGACATCAGTGTGATCATCTTCATGTTATCCGTCGATGGGCTCGGATACACAGATTCTTTCCAAAACGACTCGTAATTCTTAATCTGAAATGAAAAAAAACAAAAGCAGAAAAGGAACCGATTATTCAGAATAAATCGAATGCATTTTGGAAATGCATTTGCTACTTTAAAAAACATCAACATTAAGATTTCTTGGCCAAATAATGTTCGGAGGTTCATAAATATTTATGACAGAAATGTCACAAAATTTGAAAGAAATGAAAAAAAACTCCATCAATTTCTCCTTTCCGAATGTGTTGAAATTCACGAAACTGGTCATTTTTCATCATAACAAGCTAAACTTATAAAGAATCAATTAATACATAACTTTCAACTGTCCTCTTTCACGAGGATTTTTTGTCTGTTGCCGTGTGGGTTTCTTGCAGAAGAATCTCTTTGATACCATGTTCATCAGCTAATTTGGAGACGTAATCACACTTGTCCTTCGAAATTCCTTCGATATTCAAATTCAAAATCCACAAATTGTTGCTCTCTGGTCATGAGGATTTTTCAAACCGGATACGACCTTCCAGGTGATGATTTTTCGGCACTTCAGATGTTTGAAGACCGCTACGGGACCCCAATGAAAGGCAATCATCTCCCATAGATAAACCAAACATGTTATAACACAAGAAAACAGAATATTTTTCAGGAGCAAAAACTGACAATGATTTTGGCGCATGAATTCACGGTTATTTCGTCTTCAATCTTATCTAGATTCTCCAAGACCCCATTGGAGACCCCTCATTCATCCTATTCAAATAAACATTATTCCCCCCAATGACACCTACTCCAAAAGTTCATTTTCGGTTTCCCACACTCCGATATTGTTTTTCACAGCTGGAAGCAATCGAATTATCTTTGCTGGTTGCTGATTGTCCACCTACGAGTACAGTTTTCTGTTCAACCCGCGAAAACGGCCGAAGTAAAAATTGAATTATAATAAAAGCAGTGTGCTTAAGCGCCCATTTGGTTGAAATTTGTCAAGTAGACTGGAATTTAAGCTAACATTACGAAAAAAGTTTTCATGAGGAGAGGAGACTGTATAATGGAAGTTTGGATCGTTGCATCTTTGCATGTTTATTTTTTGAAAAGTCGAGATTTATAATTGCTGTTGTTGTGTCGACAAAGTTATTGAATTTGTTTAAATGACTAATATTACATGAAGTGAGGAACGAAGTTATTGAATGTTTTCAACGCTCTCAGAATGGTCAATTTCAGATTATTACTACATGATGGCTTAAGAAACAAAAAAACGACTTCAAAAACAGAAATTCCAAAGCAAACAAGTTTTTTGAGTCGATTTTTTGATCTTATTCCTTTCAAAAAAATACAACAAAAAGATCATTTTTCACCCGGAAATTTCAAAATTGAATAAATCAATATCTCCTGATTTTTTAATGACTTCATTTTCTTCAAAAAAACAATAAAAAATAATTGAAACTAGGTAATTTTGAAATTGAATGAACCAATATTTTGTGTTCACAAATTCACGTCAATAAATATTTATTGACTGAAAAAAAACTGCAAAACATAGAAGGAGCTGTTTAAATTTTGACTTTTTTAGTATAGCAAGGCGTACATGATTTAAATTTCGAGAAAAAAATTGTGAAGGTTTTTTTCATGTAAATATTTTATGTTACTTGAATATTGTAGTCGTTTTTTGCAAATATTTCTAGGTTCTAGGACTTCCGGTTAAAGCGGAAGTGACATCAGCTTTCGTTTTTCAAATGGAAAGACAGATTTTTATTGCATAAATGGATTCTCCATTGAATTCTGAGTCTTTTTGATTCCAAAAATTTGAATTTTCCCGAGAAAATTCCCTTTAAATGAGGAGATACGAGAAAAAAATTTCAAAATTGAACTCTTTTGAAATACAGACAACTTCGAGGTTTTTTCATTGAAAATTTTCATTTTTGAGAATCTCCGAGAAGAAAGGCTGATGCTTCTTTTCCGATAGCGTGATTTTTAGAATATGATACAGGAGGTCACAAATTCTTTGTCAAAGTTAGAAGTGACGAAAAATCAAAAAATTGTTTTTTCAAATTGGAACCCCATTTTTTCGAAGCATTTTCGAAATCTTCGTCAAAAGATAATAGGAACATACGTCCAAGAGTTTTATACCAAAATGAATATTTTTCGAGATATTCAGGAAAAACTTTTTTGTTTTCAATTTTCAATCTCATTCCGAATGTGTTTTTTTACTGGAAAATAATTAGCGGTCAAGTGAAATTTTTGGAAATCTCTGTTATCGAGAAAATATTTTTTATGTTCAGACGAGTTAAGTTCTTGAATTATCATCTGTAATGCGAGAGCAACAATTGGTTTAAAGTTCTCAATGTGAGTATTAGTGAAGTTAACGTAAAAAATTCTCAGGAATGCAAAAAAATAATTTGTAATAATTTTTAATACTTTTGAAAAAATAATTAACAGAACATGTAACAATTTCATTACTGAAAATTCAAATTTCCCTACCATGACAAAAAGCAATTCTCCAGAATTAAGAATTTGCGGAAATTATCCTAAGTTTCAAAAACTATAGGAAAACTGAACTCATCTGAACTATAAGAAAATATTTTCTCGAAAACAGAGATTTCCAAAAATTTCACTCGACCTTCAAAATATTTTCCAGTGAAAACACACATTCGGAATGAGATTGAAAATTGAAGATAAAATCGTTTTTCCTGAATATCTCGAAAAATATTCATTTTGGGATAAAAGTCTTGCACGTATGCTCCTATTATTTTTTGACGAAGATTTCGAAAATGCTCAAAAAATGGGGTTCCAATTTGAAAAAAACGATTTGTGACCTTCTGTATCATATTCTGAAAATCACGCTATCGGAAAAGAAGCATCAGCCTTTCAACTCGGAGATTCTCAAAAATGATAATTTTTAATGAAAAAACCTCGAAGTTGTCTGTATTTCAACAGAGTTCAATTTTGAGATTTTTTTTTCCATTTCCTCATTTAAAGTGACTTTTCTCGGGAAAATTCAAACTTTCGGAATCAAAAAGACTCAGAATTCAATGGAGAATCTATTTATGCAATAAAAAATGGGTCTTCCCATTTAAAAAACGAAAGTTAATGTCCTAGAACCTTAAAAAAATATACGAGAAGTCGTCTTCTTACTTGAAGCCCACATTTAGAATTTCAATTCTGAATCTTATGTCTTCCCTAAAAATATTCTATAGAGCCATATTCGTGAATAACCCTGTATACTTTCTATGTTTCTTTGTCAGATGTATTCATTTATTAAATTCCTGAATTTCTTTATTCTTTCATAAGTTCGTCTTTAGTATGAAGTACAGTTATATCTATGATTATTATAAAATTTTCATTTAAGGTTGATGTCTTGTTTTGTGATTATGTCAGAAAATAATTTATGCCATATTCCTTTCTGAATTTCTCCATTTATAACTGTTGATTCTTGATTCCGTTTATATTTTTCCACAATTATTATTTAGTATAGTGTTCATCTCACTCAGTATATTTTCTCTTTATCGATTAGAAAATTATTTGCCTTCGAGATATGTATAAAAATAGTAAAATTAAAACACCACCAATGAAATAAAAAAAATTGAATAATTAAATTTTTTTTTACAGATATGGGAAAAGAACAGTATCCACAGCAATAACAAGATCCAACTGGCTCCGACCATCCGACACAAGCTTCAATAACTTCTACCGAATGTTCCACGATTACAACTACTAACCGAAATACAGAAGCCATGTAAAAATCTTCATTTAACTCAAGAATAATTCCTAGAACGAGTGATATGCATTAAAATTATTCTTATTTCCATTTGTCAGTATCTACATTAGATTTATTTACGTTATACTTTTTTGTATTGATATCAATAAAATTCGTCAATAATTCGCATGCAAATTAATCATTTTTTTGAAAAATGAAGATTTCACAAATTTACACAATTTTTTGTGTTACTTTTCTATTTTCTGAAAGATCCACGAGAAAAAAGAAGAAACACTTCGAAATTTATTTATATTTGGATACGATTTGCGAATAATATTAAACTTCTACAAATATACAATAAATACTGAAAAATTAATCATATGGTCATTAGGTGAGATCATTTTACATTCCTACTATAATCGCATAGTCCAGTTTCTGGGTTGAACAGTAGACCTTTAGGGCAAGGCATTGAGATCAATCCTTGCGGAAAACATTCCAAAAATCTATCCCTATGGATAGGATCTGGGAACAGCTTTCCAAGGTTCAAGGGATTGCATGTCGGATCTTCAGAGTCTGAAAAAAAATACGTGTGGTAGGTATATATTATCTCGTTGAAGAATGAGTCATCAGGAATTTTTTCAAATGGGCAATACCTACCAAGGGAGATTCAGTTTATTTTCTTGAGGCTTTTCATATTTCGACATTATTTACAACCATAACATCAGACAAGAGAATTTTAACAAACAAACTTACTTTAAAATCGAAATTCTGAATCAAATAAAAATACACTAAAAACGAAAAAAAATTGCGATTTGACCTAACAAAAAGCTAGGTGAGTACCTAGCAACTTCGAATCTAAATAAACACATTCCTATGAATAACAAACAATGAGCAAAATATTTTTTCTCTATTTCAGTATCGTAATGAGTTCATTATTGTTCTTGAAGTAGTGCTGCAATCTCATTACAGCATTGTTTTCAGTTATATTTTTCGTTTCGTGATTGTCAGTACTGACCTCAGATCCTCTCAATTTTCGAATCAAATCAATTAAAATTCCGTAATCTGTCAAATTTCGAAGTCACACCAACTGCCAAGATACAATACAAAAGTCACTAATCTGAATTTTTATTTGAATTTCGAAAGTATTTCACAGAACCTGATTGAAATAGAGGAAATATCACTTATGCCTTCTACAACGAGTATTAGACGATATTTTCTCTATATGAATCAATTTTAGTGAAATACTCTCTAAATTCAAATAAAAATTCAGATTAGTGACTTTTGTATTGTATCTTGACAGTTGGTGTGACTTACGAAATTTGACAGATTACGCGATTTGAATTGATTTGATTTTGAAATTGATACGTTCGGAAATCAGTACTGAAAACCACAAAACGAAAATTATTATAATGAGTTCATTGCATCACTACTTTTAGCACATACTGTAATGAACTCATTGTGATACTGAAATAGAAAAAAATTATTTTTCTCATTGTTTGATAATCATAGGAATGTTATGATTTAGATTTGAAATTGGTGGCTTTTTGTGTGGTAGAAACGATTTTTTTTCTATTCAGTGCATCTTTTTTGTTCTAGAATTTCATTTTCTGAAATCGGTTTTTTTTTTTGTAAACTCATTTTGATATTTTAATTTTCAGTGAATCAGCACTGATTCGCCTGAATTTGTTAAATTTCCAGTGGATCACGAACTGATTTGCCTGATTATGGATGGACTTTGGAATAGGATACAGGAGGTCACAAATTCTTTGTCAAAGTTAGAAGTGACGAAACATCAAAAAATCGTTTTTTTCGAATTGGAACCCCATTTTTTCGAAGCATTCTCGAAATCTTCGTCAAAAAATAATACAGCATATGTCCAAGACTTTTTTCCCAAAATGAATATTTTTCGAGATATTCAGGAAAAACGATTTTGTCTTCAATTTTCAATCTGATTCCGAATGTGTTTTTTCACTGGAAAAAAATTTTTTTGGAAATCTCTGTTATCGAGAAAATATTTTCTATAGTTCAGACGAGTTAAGTTCTTGAATTATTATCTGTAATGCGAGAGCAACAATAGGTTTAAAGTTCTCAAGAATGCAGAGAAAACTTATTTGTAATACTTTTTAATGCTTTTGAAAGAATAATTAACTGAACATGTACAGTTTCATTACTGGAAATTCAAATGTCCCTAACATGACAAAAAGAAATTCTCCAGAATTAAGAATTTGCGGAAATAATCCTAAGCTTTAAAAAATAAAAAAACTGAACTCGTCTGAACTATAAGAAAATATTTTCTCGACAACAGAGATTTCCAAAAATTTCACTTGACCGCCAATTATTTTCCAGAAAAAAAACACATTTGGAATGAGATTGAAAATTGAAGACAAAATCGTTTTTTCTGAATATCTAGAAAAATATTCATTTTGTGGTAAGAGTCTTGAACGTATGCTCCTATTATTTTTTTGACGAATATTTCGAAAATGCTTCGAAAAAATGGGCTTCCAATTTGAAATAAACGATTTTTTGATGTTTCGTCACTTCTAACTTTGACAAAGAATTTGTGACCTCCTGTATCATATTCTGAAAATCACGCTATCGGAGAAAAAGCATGAGCCTTTCTTCTCGGAGATTCTCAAAAATGAGAATTTTTAATGAAAAAACCTCGAAGTTGTCTGTATTTCAACTGAGTTCAATTTTGAGATTTTTTTTCTCGTATTTCCTCATTTAAAGAGAATTTTCTCCGGAAAATTCAAACTTTTGGAATCGAAAAGACTCAGAATTCAATGAAAAATCTATTAATGCAATAAAAAATGGGTCTTCCCAGTTGAAAAACGAAAGTTGATGTCACTTCCGGGAAAACCGGAAGTACTAGAACCTTAGAAAAATATACGAGAAGTCGTCTTCTCACTTGAAGCTTACCTGTAGAATTTCAATCCTGAATCTTGTGTCTTTCCTAAAAACATTCCATATGCGTGAATAACCCCGTATACTAATAAGAGGCCCCCTGAACACAAAATGTTCTCAAGAACAATAAGCTACAAAAAACTACTTCATTCTGGCACTTACTGATCTCTCTCTCTCTCAAATTCTTCAACACATTGAACATTCCAAGGAAATATAGTCTACTAAAGCCATCTATTGGAAAAATAAGTCAAGAGTGATAGGTTAAAAACACTCACTATTCTGAGCTGTTTCGTTGGCACATTTCACATTTTGGGGATAATCACATTGAAGGGTCTGAGGGTTGAATTCAAGGCCAGGGTTGCAAGCTTCTCCTACCCATCCACTGAGGGTACACTCGTAGAATCTACTGCAGTTCTTCACGTCGGGCTTCAGTTGGTCCACTTGATGACAGGGCTCCAACATAACTGAAAAAAAAAATGGAATCAGTCGTAAATATTTCACCCATTTCGAATGGGTGAGGAATATGCTGGCATTAACTGGCCTCCAAGGTTCCCTGATTTCAATCCTGTGGATTATTAAGTCAAGAGTTACATAAAATCACTAGTATGAAGCCTAACTTTTTTTTCTTGGCGATCAGAAAGTTTCTTTGTATGTTAAATAATTCGCGGCCTACGATATTTAACAAGCCAGAAGGTTCCTTTAAAATGCGACGTTGCCAGAGAGTTCACAGCGGGTTGGGGTCCTGACTCAGGGTGGTACAACTTTGCAGTTTCAAGTTGCAATTCTGTTTGGAAGGTGGTAGCGTAAATGTGTTTGCATCATAAATTCGACTGGGAATCATGTAAAATGGTTTGTGTTTTTTCGCTGTATGCGTGTGATTGGTTTCTTAATCAATAAATGAAGTGAAAATAAGTGTTGCAGTTGCAAGATCGGTGCGTATCGGATTTGTTATTGAATTTTTCGAATTTGAGTGTTCATATCTGGAAGAATTATCAGCAGGAAGGTTTTTCATTTTGATATTTATTAAAATTTCATTTGGAAATCTCCGATTTGAGTACTCTACCCCGTACTTGTGCAGTACCCGGTTGCAAAAGCAACTATAAATCTTCTAATGAGAAGAGAAGGTGTCGGTATTTAGATTTCCGAAAGATTCAGGGAGGAGAAGAAAATTACTTAACGCAATTCTTAGAGAAAGTAGTTTTAAAATCCACGAAGACAGTGTAGTTTGTATTGAACATTTTGTAGATATCCATATTATCAAAAATAACTCTTATCCAACCGCCGAAGGTTCAGTTATAAATATACCGCGAAAAATTCCAAAATTAACTGATGATGCATTTTCAACCATTTTCGCAAATTATCCATTTACATGACGTCTTCAGTTACTCCGAAAAGAACTGATCCTGAGGAACGGAGACAAGAATTAGTTTACACCGATTGGGACAAACAAGATCAGATCGATTCATTTTCAGACTTTTGTTGTCATTTCAAAGACAAGGTAAGCTCCCACTTCTTTTCCAACGTTAAAGAAAATGACTCTATTCAATTCTACATTATAACGTTTTTGAAATGTTTATTTACGACATCTTTCCAGCGTACTTGAGATGTTTATCACGGCAAATTTTCACTATGTCAGCAGCCTTCTGAAATTATCTTGAGAAAATTTTCCCAAATTTTGAGTAATATCTTCCTTAATAATAATTCTATAATGATAAGTGAATCCCAAGAACTGTTCATTCCGACAGGGAAATACTAACTTTTAGCCGTTAGTTATCGAAATTGTTTTTATTTTTTCAGAGTTTATTTTCAGTTTTATATAACCTTTTTTAGGATTGAATTCAGAGTTTTTATTCATTCAGAGCTTATTCTTGTTGAATTTCTGTTTCATAGGATTTATTTTGAGTTTGAAGATCGGCAGTCAGAATGTAGTCGTTTTCGATAGCGAAATAATACATTTTTTTCTCTTTTGATGTTCATTCACCTATTTTATTAGCTTCAGAAAGTAGAATAATTTTCATTATGATTGCAATCTTGTGGAACTCAATACAACAGTTACGTTCTCGTGGTGAGTTCTGGATTATTTGCGATAAAAATATTAGGAAATTATTCGCAGATAATCGAAATGCTGTTCTGTTTTCCTCCCTACAGTTCTTTATTTCATTGTGAATTGAAATAAATTCGAAATTATATCAAAAACAGTGAGAATTGCACAAGAAAACCGTATATTTTCTATGTCTACGCATGCCACTAGACACTCTGATGGTAACAACGGCAACGTCTAACCTTCTAGCTGTTAGATTTAGTAGGCAAAAAATCATAAAGACTAGGCGTTTCCAATTTTTGTAACTCTACAATCTTCGGTTAGATCGAATGAGTACTCACTTTCATTCGGTTTTAACTCAGTTCCGCATTGTACATTCTCTGGGTAGTCGCACTGCGACGTTGCCGGATTGAACTCTAATCCAGGGTAACAGAACAAGCCTACCCACCCGTCAAGGGTACATTCGTAAAATCTGCTGCAGTTCTTTGGATCTGGGATCAATTTGTCCAGTTTTATACATGGCTCCAAACCCACATCTGCAAATTAAAAAAAGGTTCATGAATACCACATGACTTGCTCAGTAACTGACAAACTTTTCCTACTTCCTTCCAAACAGGGTTGCCGAGAAATCAACATTTTTCAGGACTTTCGAAGATATTTCAAAGGTGATTATTTTAATATTACAGGAAATGGATTTTGAGTGGTTGACAAGACTTTTGTAGGATATTTTTGTGTGGAAATTGATGAAGGAGATTAATATTAGGAGTTGTACCACTTTGCTTTCTTCATTTTGCAATAGGTAGCTCTGTAGCGGTAAGTGGAAATTGAAATAAATACACTGCGCAAAAAAAATAACGGACATTCTGAAAATCTCAATTTTAATGAAAGTTAACTCTACATTGACCTCATAACTTATTTTTCATGTTCTCTCGGGAAGGTTTTGAACGAAACAAGACACATTAAATGGAAGAAAAATTCAGAATTTCACCGAATCTTATGTGAAAGAAGAGAAATTAACAATTTGCAAAATACTGAAATGCTGATAAGTGATTTAATACTTGGTTCATACTCAAAATGAGTGATCTTAAAATGTTCTGATCTAATCCTTCCCAGATTTCTCCGAGTTGGATTCCTAAGTTATTAAGAGTAGCTGGATGATTTTCTGAACTTCTCAGCCTTCTATTGAGGTTGTCCCAAACTTGCTCAATCGGATTGAGATTTGGACTTCTTGCTGGCCATTCCATTCGAGAGACTTCAACCTCTTCTGGCATTATCGTCCATAAAAATCAAATTTCCACCAATATATGAAGCAGATGGCAATACATGCTCTTCAAGAATGTTCCTTATATACTTTTCAGCATTCATAGCTCCATTATCAACGACCACTAGGTCTGTGCGAGCAGTCAAAGATATTCCACCCCATAATCGATCCTCCCCCGAAACCAGTGGTATTCAGGATATTGCACTGAGCATATCTTTCATGTGGACGTCTGTATACAAGGGAACGTCGATCACAATGGTAGAGGCAGAATCTAGACTCATCTGTGAAGAGAACTCTTTCCCAATCGGCCTCTTCCCAATGGATATGCTCTCTCGCAAAATCCAAACGCGCCCTTCGATGGGCTGGGGTAAGAGCTAGGCCTCTTGCCGCGACACGAGGCCTTAAATCATATTCTCTGAGGCGATTTCTTATTGTCTGAGTGCTAATTTGCACCCCATGAGTTTGCTCAAGCTGATTTTGAAGGAGACGAGCGGTTGCAAACCGTTGTCTCAACGAAGAAACTCTCAAGTAACGTTCTTGAATGGCAGTTGTTACCCGTGGTCTACCCTGTCCTGGTCTTCGGACATTCATACCTGTCTCCCTGAATCGCTGCAACATTCTGGACACACTTATATGGGAAACTGCAAACCTTTCTACAATTCTTGTGTATGTCCACCCTTCTTCTCGCAAAACTACCGCTTGGGCACATTCCTCTTGGGTCAAATTGCGTGTTTCGCGTTGCATAGCGATCGAGTGTAAAAAATCAAACGAAAGAAAAACTATTGATCACTTGAATTGATCGAGAACAACTGATTTTAGAATGGAGCCAATACATTCAAAATCTGATAATATCATCTTTTTTTATTCCTGCTGGGAAAAAACATCTATATTGAAGAAAAACGTTGAAAGTTGATAACATATGCATGCATAATTCTGATAAAAATAATTATCATTGAGAACACCTTCAGTTGTAGAATAAATTTGAGATTTCCATAATGTGCGTTAATTTTTTTGCGTAGTGTAGATTTTAGATGTTATACAATAAGTTTAGGTATTTGTAAACATAACGACATCGAAATTTAAATGAGATTCACTCACTATTCTGAGCTGTTGCGTTGGCACATTTCACATTTTGGGGGTAGTCACACTGAAGGGTTTGAGGGTTGAATTCAAGGCCAGGGTTACAAGCTTCTCCTACCCATCCACTGAGGGTACACTCGTAGAATCTACTGCAGTTCTTCATGTCGGGCTTCAGTTGGTCCACTTGCTGACATGGCTCCAATGTGACTGAAAAACAATGGAATAAGGCAATATATATATATATTCTTATGAAAATAGAGAGCTAAAATAATACAATAAATGTTGAAACGAAAAGTACCTAAGCTGAGGTAAAAAAAGAACGGGGTATCATAACATTCTTCGTATGATACTATAGAATCATACGATACTATCATCACTAGTATCATATGATACTATAGAGCCAGGGGAAAAAACCTCAGCCGAAAAAACCTGCCACCCCGTAAAAAAAATAACATAAAATATTAAATATCAGGAAAAATCTTGAAAGACATCATCTGCATGTTATCCGTCGATAGATTCTTCCCAAAAACGGCTTGCGATTCTCAATCTGAAATGAAAAAAGAAAAAAGCAGAAAAGAAACCGAATATTCAGAATAAATCAAATAATTTTGAAATTAACCACCCATTTTAGAAATGCATTTGTTACTTTATGTATAGCCTCGAAACCATCTTGAAATTTATAAATGGGACAATAGTTATTTATGATAGGAGTGTTAAAAGTAACGTTTCATTTGTGAGTGAAAAAGTTTGTGAAATGAGCGGAGCGAATTGAACAATTTCACGAACAAAATAAAATCACTTTTAACACAAATACCATACAATGTTTTTTGTAAAACTGCCCTATTTTGATGATGAAATGGGCGAATTTTCAATGACAATAAACTTCAAAATGCATTTTAATATTCAAATAATCAAAAGGTTGTTGTGGATGGCAAACGATGCCATCGTTATGATTACTAACAAATGAGAAAAGACGCTGTCATTTGAATTTCGTTCCTGTCCAATTTTCGTCTTGGATTTTTAACTGCTTAATATGTTTGTCGAGAGTCCAATTATTAAAAAAAGTGACGATTTGGTTGTTCCTCTGGATATTGAAGAGTCTGCGAGAAGAGCAAATCTGGAACTCCTGCCTAAAAAATTTGTTCAGCAGTACGAAATTGCATATAACAATTTCCTAGCCTGGTGTGAAACTGTTCCTGGCATACTTAGAAGAAAAATCAAAAATATGGAGTTCATCAACTTTG
Organism: Hippodamia convergens; assembly: GCA_038502775.1. Classification (NCBI taxonomy): domain Eukaryota; kingdom Metazoa; phylum Arthropoda; class Insecta; order Coleoptera; family Coccinellidae; genus Hippodamia; species Hippodamia convergens. The sequence goes on from CM076607.1 coordinate 95,863,979, forward strand.
TGGAGCAAATTTTCAATGATGAAGTCAAGCGCCTTTGTTAAAAATGGTGTGGATGTTAGTAAATATTTTAAGGTAATAGCATATTTAAAACGGAAAAGTGAAGGATATCGTCCTGAAAAATCGAAAATTCTCACTCGTGAACAAGTTGAAAAGTTTATAAAGGGGGCACCAGATGAGAAATACTTGATGGTTAAGGTTGCAACTATTTTCGGATTATTTTGAGCCTGTCGGCGTGAAGAATTGTATAATTTATCAGTGGAAGACATCGAAATAACAAATAAATCATTGGTTATACAACTTCCAAATACAAAAACGAAAGTCAGTCGTTCTTTCAGTATTATTGGGAAGTATGTAGACTATTTTCATAAGTACTTTGCACTGCGCCCTTCTGTCATCAAACATCGTCGTTTTTTCCTGAAATACATGAATAATAAATGCACTGCCAATCCAGTTGGTATAAATACATTTGGGAAAATTCCATCTATTGTTGCCGAATTCCTCAAACTGCCAGAACAAAAGCAATATACAAGACACTGTTTTCGAAGATACTCCGCTTCATTGCTAGCAGAATCAGGAGCAAATATTACGGATATGAAAAATCATGGTGGATGGAAGTCTACCACGGTAACCGAGGGCTATGTTGATCATTCCATTGCATATAGAAATGTCATTGCTGGAAAAATTCTCCCAACCTCAACAGATTTTGGATCATCATCATCCAATATTGTACTTCCGGTTTCTACAAGTACTGATGGTGCTGAGGATTCTAATAATGTGTTCCGAAGCTCCCTTACGTAATAGGGCATTAATGTTAGTAATTGTTCTAGTTTTACGATTAATATTTAATGTTCATAAGTAATGATTGTTAAATAATGATGATAAAAATTTGCAATTGCTGAATTTTCCTTATCTGATTTCATCATAAGAAAAGGGAGTGCTGAAAATATTTCTAACAGTAATGTGAAAAATATTTTTAACACGTTTCCACGTAAACAATCAATTCTAATATTGTTTGTCATTAAAGGTGTCACTTTTAATGGCAGTTGTAGAAAAAATGGTTTCGATTTAGTATTCTAAATTACTTTGATAATAAAATATATGAAAAAAGTACATTCACTGGTTATTAGATACCAGATTAATTGAAATTTAGTAAGGTTTTTGTCTTTTTTCAACTGCTCCCTATGCTATATCCCATTATGACCCACATCCAAGAATCACTTTGTATTGTGTAATATAATTTTTTATACCATATTCTAAGTTAGGAAGTTCAAAAGAAAGGGACTTGCAATTTAAAAAAAATTTCAAAAATTTTTCCAATCACTAATGAGATGAAAAATAGATGGAACACCCTGTATTCAATACGTAAACTTTTTGAGTAAGGCGACCTTCGATTTCAGAAGCTCCTGTTGCACGCAATTCAAAATTGAAAATATTTAAAATTAATATTGTACTTCCGGTTTCTACAAGTACTGATGGTGCTGAGGATCTAATAATGTGTTGCGACCATTAATATTATTGTTCATAAGTAATGATTGGTGAATATTGATAATAAAAATTTGCAATGGCTGAATTTTTCTCATCTGATTTAATCATAAGAAAATGCACTCGCTTTCCGTCATTCTGATTTTAGAAGTATTGAGGAAAATTTAACTTCTGATTTGAAAATTTTGCAAAATTATCTTTTCGAATGGCGTTTGTGTCCAAATCCAAATAAAACCGAGGTTTCGTTATTTCATTTGAATAACCATCAAAAATTTAGAAAATTATATGTCCTTTTCGGGAACTTTCCTTTGAAACATAATTTTACCCCCAAATACTTAGGTGTTAAATTAGATTCCTCTCTGAATTACAAAGCACATTTGGATGACTTACGAATGAAACTAAAAACGAGAAATAACATTCTACAGAAACTTGCTGGTACGTCATGGGGTGCTGACCCGACTACACTTCGCACAGCAGCCCTTGCCCTGGTTTTTTCCACCGCTGAATATTGTTGCCCTGTTTGGCTCAATACTGTTCATGTTCAGAAAATCGACGCACAGTTCAATTTATCAATGAGAATAATTACTGGAACCATCCGATCTACACCTATCCAATGGCTACCAGAGCTATCAAATATAGTTCCTCCCCATATTCGAAGACAGTCTGCAACTTGGAATTCTTGGAATAAATTCAATTCATTTCCGGATTCTTTTCCAATACTTTCCTACGTTCCAGAAAATAGAATTCCAAGACTGAAATCTCGTAAACCTATTTGGTCGAATAACTTTCTGAATTCGAACTTCAGCTACAACGAAATCTGGAAATCCGAATGGGATGTATGTTCTTTATCTAATAAAGATCTAATATCTGATCCATCGAATAAAGTTCCTGGTTTTAAGCTTCCCAGGAGAATATGGTCCCTTCTTAATCGAATAAGAACAGGTCATGGTCGTACCAACAGCATGCTTTTCAAGTGGAATTCGGTTGATAGTCCTAATTGTGAATGTGGTGAATCAGAGGAAACAGTTGAACACCTAATTAATAATTGTTCGATTTATGAATTCCAAGATGGCATTAGAGCCATACACAATATATCAAACTCATTTTTGCAATGGGTTGAAAATTTCAGATCAATTTGATGAAGTATAAATTGAATCCTCTTGCTGTTCTTTCTTTTTTTATTTTCAGGTTGGAGTTTGTGTTTGGAAATCCTTCCTCCGAAGAGCCGTCCCGCTGATCGTGATGTCCTTCTATATAGAATATTGATAATAAAAATTTTCAATGGCTGAATTTTTCTCATCTGATTTAATCATAAGAAAATGGAGTGCTTCTACGTAAACAATCAGTGTGTGCTGTCATTAAAAGTGTCACTTTTAATAGCAGTTGTACAAAAAAATTTCCACCACATTGATAAATCTTCAAAACTAGCCGATACAGACGGCTAGGTTATTGATTTGAGCCTTTTCCCTACCTCAACAAGGCAACGAAAGAAAGATTGAATCGGTACTCACTTTCTTTCGGATTTACCTCAGTGCCGCATTGCACATTCTCCGGGAAGTCACACCGCGACGTTGCCGGATTGAACTCTAATCCAGGATAACAGAAAAAGCCTACCCACCCGTTTAGGGTGCATTCGTAAAATCTACTGCAGTTTTTGGGATCCGGGATCAGTTTGTCGACTTCTGTACATGGTTCCAACGCCACATCTGCGAAAAAAATCATGATTGGATTAATTGAAATAGGACTCATTATTTTAAACCGCAATATTTCAATTTAAAACGGTACTGATAGGTCCACAACCCCACATTCATAACCATTATATTATTTATCTATGTTCATAACCTTGTATCTAAGGAATGACATATCTCGTAGATTCAATACATGGAGGTAAAGAAAGTGGAGGGGGCATAACGTTTGAAAAGTGTCACCAAAACAAATCCGGATTTGGCACCCCAAGATGGCCGACTTCGAGGTATTTCAAACTGTAGGTTCTGCAATTTTGACCTTTTTTATTATTCGTTCGTTGGTTTTGGCAGTTGTATGTAGTGGAAAAACATATAAGAAATGGTTTCTTGTACAGCATATGCTGATCTTACTCGCCAATTAATGGTGAAAAGCTAGATTTTTTGACGTTTGTAAATACATGGTTTAATTATTGTTGCATACAATTTTAATTGATAGGGGTACACGAGATAATTTACCTATTTGTTTCATTGCATATTATCTGAATTTGTATGTACCTTAATTGAAAAAATAGAATGTATGATTAGTAACAGGAACAAATCATTCATTCCGTACGTAATTCAAATCACCAATTCATTAGAAGCAATTGTTTATGATATTTTGACTCCTTGATTTGTTTCGATCATTATTAATTCATCTTTTGGTCATTAAAAGAGAATGAAACAAACTTCGAATTGTAAAAATTCAAATATACAAAATTCCCGCCACAAATTTGGCTCCGCAACATGGCGGATTTTTGGTGACACTTTCATAGCAAGGGAAACATAGGATATGTTACCTCCCCTTCTTCTACCTCCATGATTCAATAATTTCTTGCCCATATTCGCATTCGTTCAACCTGCGGTAAATTTTAAAGTATCCATTAGAAAACTATACTGTAAAAGCATTTTTCATCAGGAATAAATGCCGAATTTTCATTTGAATTCATTCCAAGCCAGTCGGGAGCCCTGTTCACATTGAACATTATATCGAATTGAATTGTTAAAAATGGTTATCGTGAGTTGTCCTCAGCAGCAAGACATATGCCTTCACGGACTTTTTAAGCTATTGCATAGCTTTTATCTCAGGCTTTGAGCGCGGCAACCGAATGTAGAAATTCCGTAACGAAAAAACCTAACACAGCCGTGTATCGTCGGTTCAGTTCGGCAGACTTCGGCACGGTGTTTGGGTGCTTGAGACTAGACGGATGCGTGCAGCCACTCTAGCAGTGCAAAATGGAGTCGGCAATCTCGCTGTTCCCATTGAATTACGAACGGCAAATATTTCATTAACATCGGATAGAAAATGTATAGCCAAACGCAATCATTTTCCATTGACTTCAGCTCTTGCTCTAACTATACGTAAGTTGCAAGGTGGAACTTTTGACGAAATGGTATATGAGTATAGTAAATCACATTCTCAGGAACTCGTCTATGTTGCACTCTCTCGGGCGACTAATATTGAAAAATTGTATATTACGACAAAAAATGATAATTCTGTATTCAAGCTTTATCATAATCGAAGGAAAGCTGCATCGACTGCATCTTTGTTGCAAGAATTCAAAATACTGTCTTTAAATAGTGTTCAGACGATAGCTCAAAGTGTCTTAGATTTCATTAGTAATAGAAATGGCATTTCAATAATGACTTTCAATTGCCAAAGTTTTCTTAGTCACAAATACGATTTACAAGATTCAGTTACGAGACAAACCAATGTGTTTCTTCTTACCGAAACATGCATGACGCGTGATAATCCGATTGAAATACCTAATTTCCATTGTATTGTTCAATTCAAACGAGATACTGTTCTAAAAGGTGGGGTAGCTATTTACCGAAATAGTAATAATGTTACAATACTATGACTCCGAATATTGAAATAAATATTGAAGACGTTAGCGATGTTAATGTTAGACGCTCGTTTGTTAAAGATATTTGTGCATGCTTATGCAAACTTAGAAATGGTCGCACATAGTCATGGTAGCAATTTACATTTCTCCGAATCCAAAATTGGACGAGGTAGAGCATTTTATTCATCGCACTTTACTGGAGTACATTGAAGAAATGGTAATAAATTTCCACTTATCTTGTCTGGCGATTTCAACATTAACTTCGCTGATAAAAAATCAGAGCGGTTGACAACTTTTCTTTCGGAAAAATTGAATTTAAAAATGAATAATGATCCACATGAATCCACAACAAAATATGGGACCACTATTGACGCGGTATTTTCCAGATATTTAGAGACATTAAGTCTCAAACTTATGTTTCCTGTTTCAGTTACCATAAACGTATAGTTTCAATGATAAACATTCCTGAATAACCTACATGTATTGTAAGATAAATAAAAAAATATTTTAAATCAACAATATTATCATATTATTTTTGAATAGATGCTATGCAATAGCTTTACCGCGTCAGTCCTCGAGTGCCACACGTGTTTTTTTTTATAGAACTTTTTGAGCACTATAAAATTGTCTCTGAGTATGTTTCTTCATCTCTTATAGTTTACCCAGCGTCGGCCGTGAAAGCCTGAAAAAACCGGGTTAATTACCGACTTTTTCATGAAAACTCGATATTTTTTCTCATTTCTTCGTGATATAGGAATGAACCAAACATGAAAACCTCCCAAAATAAATTCTCTACATTATGGTGAAAGTCACATCAAAATCTGGTCATCTGGTTCCTGAGTCCGTAGAAGACAAACACACGGAATTTCACTTTTATAATATTAGTATAGATAAGTATACAGATGAAGAAAATCCTTTTGGAAACATAGGAATGTGAAGGTTAAATTCGATTGAGTTCCGAGTCTAGTAAAACAGTGGAAAAATCGAAATCTCATTGCGATTCGATAAAAAATAAGGGACTGGACTGTTGGAATGGCAAGTCTCGGCTGCCGCGAATTGCAATGCACATTAGTCGCATCCGAACGCAGATGTGATAGCTAGACGGTTTGAAAATAAATTAGATTCGCGTAAATCAAAATGTTTACGGTTAAAGAGAAAATTCACATCATAAAATGTTACTCAGGGTGTCAATCTATTGCGGTGACAATAACTTCTTCCATTGGTGCCTTTGCCATTTGTACCAAAATAGCAAGTTTGCCTAATCTTCTCAGAGATATGAGATTTTCTCTTTATAAAAGATTTGGCTACTGTTTGGCACAACAAAGTGGATTATTTGAACATTTAATTTGAATTTGTCGATCTTCAATTTCGCATGTTTTAGAATTTGTTTTTGTTTTCCTTTTTTTATTTTCATAGAATTAATTTTTGTTTTTTAATATCTTCTCGTAGAATGTATTTTTGTTTCCCAATTTTTTCTTTTTCTAGAATTTATTTCATTTTCAAACCAGTTCTGGCGAAAAAGAACGTGAATACTAATTTCCACTGGAAATCATTTGTGTCATTCATTGAAGCAAATAAATTCCTCGCGTCAGAGTGGAATAAAATTGATTACTGATTCTATTCGACACTTATGAAATTCGACACCCAAGCAGCTAATGACGAGTGCTAAATAAAAAACATTCATAAAGTCAATACTCACTAACTGGAACGACAGAACTAGCGACAGAAGTCGCCAAAATAACTAAAACTGCAATTTTTCCAAACATTGTCATTTCGAACTAACTCGTTGCTAGCATCAGCATCAATTTATATACCAAATTCGATATCTGATATTCCCTGGAATTAGAATTGTGCCTTTATCTCGATGTTCGTTATACCTGGATTAAATTTTTCAAGAGTGCAAAATATCTCTAATCCATTAACGACTGCCGATGCAAGGACTTCAATGGAAGCAAGATAAAAATTGTAGATACAATAAATAATAGTAGGAATCCTTGAAACTTGGGAAATTTTCGGGGAAATCCTTTATCAATTTTTTCATTCACGAATTTGATCCGAATAGATAAGAATTTCGGAGAACTGAAGTGCAACATTAGACAGAGTGAGTTTTAACCATGAAACGCCTTAATTATCACGGAAAATCAAACTTGAATAGTAAAGTTACTTTTCATTCTTTGCTAGAATTTGTGGATTTTGAATTTGAATAATAATAATAATAATAATATTCATTTATTTACAAAGATAACCTCTTACAATCATTCAAAAAACAATAAAGGGCCATAGTGCAAACTTGTCATAAGAAAGGAAAAACAACAGCAGACTAGAAACTATGTCTCAAAATTCTGATACTGTGTATGGTTCTATATTGAGTAAAATTTCGTTTATATTTCTCCTGAAACTTGCTTCATTCGTGATATTTTGGATAGCATATGGAAGATGATTATACATTTTCAAAGACATATATAAAAAGTTTTTCTGAGTTGTTGTAAGGTTATGCTTCGGAAGCATGTAATTTCTACCTCTTGTCCTGTCTGAAGACTTGCTGAATAATTGAAATAAGTGCTTGTTTTTAAAATTGAAAACGAGGCTTTCTCTTATATAGAGTCCGGACACGGTTAAGATTCCATGAGCCTTAAATTTTCCCCTGCAACTCTCACGGAAACGCAGACCCAACATAGTTCTGAGCATCATTTTCTGGCAGAGGAATATTCTGTCAATGTCGCTTACCCCTCCCCAGAATATAATTCCAAAACTGAGCAACGACTGAAAATTAGAAAAGTATAATGCTGTCAGAGATTTTAAGTTCAGCAAATTCTTGGCGACACGAAAATTGTATATGACATAGTTCAGTTTCCAGTTCAGATATAGAACATGCTCGCTCCAGTTCAAAGATTTATCTAGTTTGATTCCTAAACATTTAGTGACTTCATCTATCTTCACGTTTTGACTTTGGTATTCTATGAACTCGGGAATAGGACGCCGGGAGTGGCTCGTACTAAATATTACGCACTTCGTCTTGTTGAGATTCAGGAGTAAATTATTTTTGCCTAGCCATGTTTGTATCCGTGGCATATAAGAATTTAGCGATTCTATCACGTCTTGCGTGTTCTTCCCCTTATTAAATACGATAGAACTGTCATCAGCATATTGAACAAGATGATGCTCAGATCCCTCAAAAATATCCGCGAAGTCATTGAAATAAATAATGAACAGCAATGGTCCCAGAATACTTCCCTGGGGGACACCTGTCTCTATTTTGAGTGGGTCTGATCTATAAGTTATTCCATTGTGTTCCATCTTCACATGCTGTGTGCGGTCAGACAAGTAACTACCGAACCAGTCCAAAACATTATCTCTTATTCCGTATACACGCAGTTTCTCCAACAATATGCCTGAGTCCACGCAATCGAAGGCCTTTGACAGATCAAGAAACATTCCGAGAGGAACATCCCCAATTTCCAAGCCATTCAAAATCGACACCGTTAGCTCAAACATTGCAGAATTGATACCCCTTCCTTTCAAGAATCCATGTTGCTTGGATGTAAAAAGGCGAAATTTGAGGAAAAAGCTCAGTAACCTCCGGCACATTATCTTCTCGAAAATCTTCGAGAAAGCGGGTAAAATGCTAATAGGCCGATAATTTTGTGGCATAGTCATGTTACCATTTTTAAAAATGGGAATGACCAGAGATGTCTTCAACTGTTCAGGGAAAACACCGAATCGGAAAGAACAGTTTATTATAAGTTTTAGGGGTTTCAGCAAATGCGGAATAGCCTGCTTCATGATGCTAGTTGGAATGCCGTCATAGCCGCAAGTGAATTTATTTTTTATGGACCTCAAAACAATTTGGATTTCATCATCTGTTACCTCAAAAAGATACATCGACTTTTCATTCCTGGCTACTTCCCAATTCTAGACGATAACGCTAGACCGCACCGTGCAGCCATAGTTGAGAATGCACGCGAGGAGCTTGGTATTCTACATTTACCAATACCTCCGCACTCACCAGATTTGAATTGCATAGAACATGCATGGGAAATGCTCCAAAGAAGATTAGATAATCATCAACCTACCCCAGAATCCTTAAATGATCTGAGAGAGTTTATGCCCCGTTTATGGAACCAAAATCCTCAAGAAATGTTCAACAATCTCGTGTGTAGTATGCAAAGAAGATGTCAAGCTGTTATTGATGCCCGAGGAGGCCATACATTGTATGGATAATCTTAAAATGCTTGGATTCTCTGGGAATAAATTTCGTTATTTGGCTTGATTTTTCTTAACCACCCTGTATACGCTGCAGACCTAAAGGCTAAAATTAATTTTATTTCCTGCAACTTGAAATCATATTAATATGAATTTTCATCACAAAATCTCATTTAAACTATATTTTTTTGCAATTTAAGTCAATATCCCTAACTCATGTGGAGCACTTTAATTGAAATATTGCAATCGCAAGTGAATCGAATTCTCGCAATTAATTTATTGCCTATAAAAATGTTGCGCTTATCGTACATATCAAAAGTACCATCCTAGAAAGCTTATCGTTTTGAAGTGCATTTCACTTCTCCTATGAATCACAATCATCACTCAGAGATCGCAAAAATTTCGACTGAAATGTTTATTTTTGATTCGATATCAATTTACCAAATCAATTTTAACTGGAAACCGGCAGCTATTCAAAAACTACCGTTCATAATCCTACCAAAAACTTGGGCAAATGATCAGAACTACCAAAGACAAAGTAGAGACCCACTTTCACAAGCCGGTATTTACAAGATACTTGTGACTGCTGCAAAGTCTATATTGGTACAAGAAAACGAAGTATCAATACGAGAATTAAGGAGCACGAAAGATGCTGTCGACAGAATCAGACAGAAAAATCCACACTATTCGAACATGCTCTAACAGATGGACATAATATAGATTTCTCAAAGGCGGAGATTATTTCCAAATAGAATGACAATTCTCGTAATATGTCTTAGTTTTTGGCCCTGAAAAATATTCTGTTTTCTTGTGTTATAACATGTTTGGTTTATCTATGGGAGATGATTGCCTTTCATTGGGGTCCCGTAGCGGTCTTCAAACATCTGAAGTGCCGAAAAATCATCACCTGGAAGGTCGTATCCGGTTTGAAAAACCCTCACGACCAGAGAGCAACAATTTGTGTATTTTGAATTTGAATATCGAAGGAATTTCGAAAGACAAGTGTGATTACGTCTCCAAATTAGCTGATGAGCATGGTATAGAAGTGATTCTTCTGCAAGAAACCCACACGGCAACAGAAAAAAATCCTCGTGAAAGAAGACAGTTGAAAGGTTATGTATTAATTGATTTTTTACAAGTTTAGCTTGTTAAGTTGAAAAATTATCAGTTTTCGTAACTTTCAACAGATTCGGAAAGGGGTAATTGATGGAGTTTTTTTTTCATTTCTTTCAAATTTTGTGACATTTCTGTCATAAATATTTATAAACCTCCGAATATTATTTGGCCAAGAAATCTTAATGTTGATGTTTTTTAAAGTAGCAAATGCATTTTGAAAATGCATTCGATTTATTCTGAATAATCGGTTTCTTTTCTGCTTTTGTCTTTTTTCATTTCAGATTAAGAATTACGAGTCGTTTTGGGAAGAATCTGTGTATCCGAGCCCATCTACGGATAACATGAAGATGATCACACTGATGTCTTTCAAGATTTTCTTGATATTTAATATTTTATGTTATTTTTTTTATGGGGAGACAGGTTTTTTCGGATGAGGTTTTTTCCCCTGGCTGTATAGTATCGTATGATACTAGTGATGATAGTATCGTATGATTCTATAGTATCATATAAAGAATGTTATGATACCCCGTTCTTTTTTTACCTCAGCTTAGGTACTTTTTGTTTCAACATTTATTGTATTATTTTAGCTCTCTTTTTCATAAGAATATAGATATATATAGTTAAGTTACACAAGGTAAGGTTATGTTAGGTTAGGTTAGGTTCATTTTCCCTACCAAAAGTTGAAAAAAAAATTTTTTTCAAAATAAAAAAAAAACTTGATAAAAAAATAAAACATCGATCAGCATTCAGGTTAGGTTAAGTTAGGTTGATTTAGGTTCATTTTCCCTACCTCAAGATCACAAAAAAAATACAAAAAAAAAATACAACTGGGCATAAAACCAAAGTTACTATCCCAGGCTGAACATGGAAGCCATTGAAATTAAAAACACAAAAACAACATAAACAGAAAATAAAGACCCCTTTTTTACATAGCGCTTGGTTACCGATCCTAGAAAAAACAAGATCAAGCCGATACAAAGCGGGAGCGATGGACCAATCAACATCGCGCGCGTAAACTCACCACCTTTTCTCGTCAATAACGGGGTGTAGATAATACTTCCGGTTCGAACACGTCCGTATCAGAAATTCAGCGTTCGAGGTACAATCTTAGACCAAGAATGCTCTGAAGATGCCTACCGCAGTTGTAGGCGAAACGTTAGTTGAAATTATTCCTAATGCCCACGGCCAATAAGCCCGGAAGACTCTTTCAATATCAGTATATCCGGTCGTGAAAGCCTTAAATTACCTACGTTTTTAGTTCAGAAATCCATAAACCCGTAAATAAAATTCGTTGTTACTATGAAGTTTCCTAACTCGAAAAGTGACTATTTTAGAATGGAGCCACTTCTCAGGAAAAACGACGATAAATCATTCAATATTCTAATGAATAAATGGAAATATGAGTGTTGTTTGGCTGAGATTACAAAAATATTGTTATCTGTCATGAGAGTAATCTGATTGCTCTTTATGTCGAACCGAACGTTTCTTCTTGGCTTCATGACATATGTCATTTCTGAATCTGAACTCTCATTGGAAGTTATCTCTGTCTAATTTTTGACACAAATCTTATTGTGTTCTATGTTCAAAACGGTACTTTCTAACTATTTTTTGTGTTCTGTGCTTTCTATTTTCTTGGGTACTTTTCACTTTTCCGAACACTATAAAACGAAAAATTCCGATTTTGAATCTTGAATGAGAGGATTACCGTTACTACGAATATAAAAACTACAAATAGTATAATGGTTTTTCTTCAGTTCGCTTCTGTAACAAAATTGTACGAGAAAATATTCAATTTCACTTGAAGGAAATAGTTGTTTATGAATTAAGTTTACAATGGCTAAAAAAATATCTCCAATGGACAGTGGAAACAGAAGGTAGATATTTCATTAAAAATCTCTCTGTATTAAATTATATTTTTTTTTTAATTGGAGATCATCAGGATGGAGAATGGGAAAGGGTGACATATCGAAGGCAGAAGGAGAGAAGTCAAATTAGACCATTACCTGTAAAAGGAGGGAAAGAAAACTTCAAATTAACAGTTGCGAAGAAACAAAGCTGCTTATTCCTATCGGGCTTAAGTCCGGAAACAAGAACAGAAGAAGTTAAAGAATACATTGACGAAATACTGAAGATTGACACAAAGTGTGAAAAGATGAAAACTAGGAAAGATAAATATAAAAGCTGTTTTAAACTTTATGTCCCATATGAAATGAGAGAAAATGTAATGAGTACTGATATGTGGGGAAAGGGAGTAACCATTAATTATTTTCTTCACATCAGACGAAACCTCGAAGGGGAGAGATATCAAAGGGAGTGATTACTGTGATGCATCAGAATATACAATGTCTTAGAAATAAAATATTTGATTTGGAATTATTTATTGAAACAATGGAAAAAAAACCTGATATAATCTGTTTGACAGAGCATTGGATGAATTTAAGTGAAATGAAATTTTTAAGTATAAATAATTATAATGTTATTTCAAGCTTTGTAAGGGAGAGGTCCATTCATGGTGGTTCCTGTATATTGATCTCGAAAGAAAATCCAGACTATGAAAATGTTCCTGAGTTGGTAAACCTAAGCGTGGAAGGACAGATTGAGATAGCTTGTGTGGTGAATGAGGTTGGAAAGACTATAATATTGTCAATATACAGAACTTGTCTTGGTAACTGTACAATTTTTTTTAACATATTGGAGAAAATACTGGTATTTTTGGGGACTAAATTCATAAAATATAATACTGTAATATGTGGGGACTTCAATATAAATTTATTGGAAACAAGTACAGAAAAATCAACATTTTTAGATATTCTTAATACATCAAATCTGAGGCAAACTATTTTTGAGGCTACACGAGTAACAAAAAATTCCAAAACATTGCTGGATAACATATTTATAAGTACTCAAGAGTATTTCAGTAGTTCAAATGTAGAATCGTTACTTTCCGATCATAAAGGACAATTAATTACCATTGAATCAGGGAATATTCAGGTTGAAAAGAATCAGAGATTGAAAAGAATTTTTACAAAGACTAAAATTCAGCAATTTGTTCACAGTTTAAATGAGCACTCCTGGCATGATGTATTGAAAGAACCAGATCCAAACAAGGCCTACTCTCTCTTCTCCAATGCAATCAGATCAAAAATGAATCTGGTGTTTCCTATGAAAAGGTATGACAGGAAAAGTGTATCAAATGAAACATGGATTACAACAGGCATAAGAACTTCTAGTAGAAATAAGAGAAGGATATATGAAGGTATGATGAAGGGGCTATACACTGAGGAATATTATAAAAGGTACTCATCAATCTTGAAATATATTGTGAAATTAGCTAAGAGGAGATATCATGAAAACTATATTGATAAAGCTGATAATAAGACCAAAGCTACATGGAATTTAGTGAATAAAATACTGGATAACAATAAATCCACAGATAGTTTATTTGAGACATTTTCAAATGAGAATGGAAGGGATGTATTAAATGATTTCAACAAAAAATTTATTCATATGTGTGACAATAATAAACAAAATGGAAAATACAGTACGAAGAAAATAAAATCATCTGACCAAAGCATATTTTTACACCCTGTAACAGAATGTGAAGTTTATCAGTACATAATGAATCTGAAAAATAAAAAATCTGTCGGATATGATGGGATCCCTGTGAAATTATTGAAAGAAAATGCATCTATTATATCAACACCCCTTTCACACATCATCAACCAAACCTATGTAACTGGAATATACCCAGAAGACTTGAAGGAAGCCTGGGTAAGGGCAATTCACAAAAAAGGTGATAAACAAAATCAGGACAACTACAGACCAGTGTCACTACTTTCAAATATAAATAAAATATTTGAGAAAATTTTATTTGATAGAATAAACATCTTTTTAGAAAAAAAAGGAACACTTGTGAAAGAACAATGTGGTTTTAGAAAAGGAAAATCCACAATCCAGGCAGTTTATCAAGTGTTGCAGGCCGCTATCAAGTCTATCAACGAAAAAAAATTCACAGCTGCAGTAAGCCTAGATTTATCTAAAGCCTTTGATAGAGTGAATCACAATATCTTGTTGGAAAAAATTGAAAAATATGGAATCAGAGGTACTGCCTTAAAGTTAATAAAATCCTACTTAACTGGAAGATCACAGAGGGTAGTAGAGGTCAATAAAGAAGGAGAAACAATCAGATCTGAATCATTATGTGTACGACAAGGAGTCCCACAAGGGTCCATCTTGGGACCACTCCTATACATAATTTATACCAATGATATAGTGCAAGTTCCTGAGAATGAGACAGTGATGTTTGCTGATGATATAACACTGATATGTAAGGCTAAAAATAAAGACCTATGCAGGGAAAATATAGAAAAGGAATTAGAAAGCATAAATGAATGGCTGACAGGAAATGATTTACTTTTGAATGCCACAAAAACTAAAATAATGATATTTAGAGAACATGATGACCAGAGATTCACAGTTAAAGCAATAAACACCGAAATCAAGACAGTTGATCAAATACCATTTCTTGGAATAGTAATAGATCAAAACTTAAATTGGAAATCACAGATAGAGAAAGTAGCCACAGATGTGTCAAGATATGGTTATGCCCTTCGTGTAATTAGAGAAAACATAGGAGTTAAAGCGGCTTTGTCAGCGTTCCATGCCTACGTACAATCCAAGATTAGATATGGTATTATTTTTTGGGCCAGGAGTTGCGAAGCCGATCGAATATTCAAATTACAAAAGAGAAGTTTGAGAATTGTATTCAAAATGAAACCTACTGAAAGCTGCAAAAATCTTTTTATTGCAGAGAAAATTTTAACATTATATAGCCAATATGTATATGAAAGCATTATCTATGTAACAAATAATTATACTGAATTTCAACATTATGAGCTCAAACATAATTATGAAACAAGAAATAAAAACAATTTAATTCAAGACATAACAAGCTTAACATACATACAAAAAAATGTGACCTATAGTATGTTTGCAATATGGAATAAATTACCTAATAGTTTTAAGTCTAAAATAAATTGTAAAAGTAACAATAAGTATAAAAGGTTTTAAAAAATTTTCTTTGTAACAGGTGTTTTTATTCCCTAGAGGAGTACTTCCTTGAAGAGGAATTTGAAGGCTTATAGAGGAATATTGTTAATTTACTAGTTTAGTTTCTTTATTTGACACGATCTACACCTTTTGTATTGGTATTTGTAAAAATGGATCAAATAAACTTTATCTATCTATTTTATAGGAATTTGTGGATCCTTTTTTGCCTCGTCTTGGGATTGACAATCTTTACACGCTTTCACAAAATAACTGAACCTGCTCATGTTTGGTAAGACAACAATACCTAGGAATCGAGGAACATGTAATATTCATTCAATTTCGCTTTCAGTTGGGATGAAACCCATTTTGGAAAAATGGGAAGCTGGTACATCAATCGAACTTTCTTTTTCGATGTTCATCCTCCACTAGGAAAGGTACAAACATCTCTCCTTCATTTTCGATATCGTAATACTGTTTGTTATAGATGCTCATAGGCCTATCCGGCTATTTGACAGGGTACGATGGTAAATTTGCATTTGATAAACCAGAAGATAAATATGAGAACACAAGTTACATTGGAATGCGTATTGTGAGTTTTGTTATAAATCTTGATGATTTCAACGGTATTCATAAGGCTTTTTTTTAGTTTTGTGCTTCTTTGGGAGCTCAGGAACAACGACGATATATTATTTAATATTTTAATGAATAAATGGAAATATGAGTATTGTTTGGCGCAGATTACAAAAATTTATCAAGAGAGTAATCTGGTTGCTCTTTATGTAAACCGAACGTTTCTTCTTGGCTTCATGACATATGTCATTTCTGAATCCGAACTCTCATTGGAAGTTATCTCTTTCTAATATTTGACACAAATCTTATTGTGTTCTATGTTCAAAACGGTACTTTATAACTATTTTTTGTGTTCTGTGCTTTCTATTTTCTTGGGTATTTTTCACTTTTCCGATCACTATAAAACTATAAAAAATTCCGATTTTGAATCTTGAATGAGAGGATTACCGTTACTACGAATATAAAAACTACAAATGGTATAATGGTTTTTCTTCAGTTCGCTTCTGTTACAAAATTGTACGAGAAAATATTAAATTTCACTTGAAAGAAATAGTTGTTTATGAATTAAGTTTACAATGGCTAAAAAAATATCTCCAATGGACAGTGGAAACAGAAGGTAGATATTTCATTAAAAATCTCTCCGTATTAAATTATATTTTATAGGAATTTGTGGCTCCTTTTTTGGCTCGTCTTGGGATTGACAATCTTAACACGCTTTCACAAAATAACTGAACCTGATCATGTTTGGTAAGACAATTCCAATACCGAAGAATATGTAATATTCATTCAATTTCGCTTCCAGTTGGGATGAAACCCATTTTGGAAAAATGGGATATCGATATCGTAATACCGTTTGTTATAGATGCTAATAGGCCTATCAGGCTATTTGACAGGATACGATGGTAAATTTGCATTTGATAAACCTGGAGATAAATATGGGAACACAAGTTACATTGGAATGCGTATTGTGAGTTTTGTTATAATTCTTGATGATTTCAACGGTATTCATAAGGCTTTTTTTTAGTTTTGTGCTTCTTTGGGAGCTCAGGAACAACGACGATATATTATTTAATATTTTAATGAATAAATGGAAATATGAGTGTTGTTTGGCGCAGATTACAAAAATTTATCACGAGAGTAATCTGGTTGCTCTTTATGAAAACCGAACGTTCCTTCTTGGCTTCATGACATATGTCATTTCTGAATCCGAACTCTCATTTGAGGTTATCTCTGTCTAATTTTTGACACAAATCTTATTGTGTTCTATGTTCAAAACGGTACTTTATAACTATTTTTTGTGTTCTGTGCTTTCTATTTTCTTGGGTATTTTTCACTTTTCCGATCACTATAAAACGAAAAATTCCGATTTTGAATCTTGAATGAGAGGATTACCGTTACTGCGAATATAAAAACTACAAATGGTATAATGGTTTTTCTTCAGTTCGATTCTGTAACAAAATTGTACGAGAAAATATTCAATTTCACCTGAAGGAAATAGTTGTTTATGAATTAAGTTTACAATGGCTAAAAAAATATCTCCAATGGACAGTGAAAACAGAAGGTAGATAATTCATTAAAAATCTCCATGTATTAAATTATATTTTATAGGAATTTGTGGATCCTTTTTTGTCTTGTACTGGGATTGACTATCGTAACACGCTTTCACAAAATAACTGAACCTGATCATGTTTGGTAAGACAATACCAATACCAAGGAATATGTAATATTCAATTAATTAAACTTTCAGTTGGGATGAAACCCATTTTGGAAAAATGGGAAGCTGGTACATCAATCGAACATTCTTTTTCGATGTTCATCCTCCACTAGGAAAGGTACAAACATCTCCCCTTAATTTTCGATATAGTAATACCATTTGTTATAGATGCTCATAGGCCTATCGGGCTATTTAACAGGATACGATGGTAAATTTGCATTTGATAAACCTGGTGATAAATATGGGAATACAAGTTACATTGGCATGCGTATTGTGAGTGTTGTTATAAGTCTTGATGATTTCAACGGTATTCATGAGGTTTTTTTTTAGTTTTGTGCTTCTTTAGGAGCTTCGGTTGTTCCTATGTCCTTTTTAACAGTACACGAGATGACAAATTCGTTAACCTCTGCACTATTTTCATCTCTTCTGATTATATTTGGTAAGTTTGATGAACAGTATCATCAAGAAGTTCTTCAAAATATTGTTGTAGATGTTGGTTTAATAACACTATCCCAGTATATTCTACTCGATCCAATTCTTCTTTGCTTCATGGCTGGTTCACTTCTTGGTGGAGTGAAAGTTGCGTCGAAAAAAATTGAGGAATTTTCACTTCAGTGGTGGTGTTGGTTATTTTTCACTGGAACCATGTTATCATGTTGTATGGCTGTTAAATTCGTTGGTCTTTTCGTTGTCATCCTTATCGGATTGATGACAATAGCTGATTTATGGGACATATTAGGGGATCTTTCAAGGCCTGTCGTAAGTATTGAAACCAAAATTATTTCACTAATTAAATTTTCAATGAATAATTGAAATTTGTTTATTTGAGAACTTGATTGAGCAGAGATAAAAATTGACAGATGCCATAGACAGAAAGAAGTTTGTGGTTCAAAATTTCTATGATTACCTAACCTTGAATATCAAGTTAAATTATTTGAAGGTTAAAAACAGAAATATCTGAAAATATGAGATAAAAATTGAAGAAATTATGTTTCATCCCCGATACGTGCCTTGGAAATAGTACGGACAATGTTCACGTACAGAATTTTAAAATGTGCACAACCTAATTTCCCGAAAATTCTGCGATTCGACAGGAGGTTAGGATTGCAAAATATTAGTAAATTCAAGGCAACCACTCAATTTTATTCGTCAGTTAACGAATGTTCGGGGCAGAAAAATGTCGATGCCTTTAAAAAGAAGACGATTCCTGAGAATTTCGTGGAATCATCGCCGAAAGCTGTGCAACCTTATTTGAAATTGATGAGACTTGACAAACCGATTGGATCATGGTTGTTATTCTGGCCTTGCGGATGGAGTATAGCCATGGCTGCGCCAATGGGGTGTTTTCCAGATTTGTATACATTAGCTTTGTTCGGGACAGGAGCGATTGTCATGAGAGGTGCAGGCTGTACAATAAACGACATGTGGGACAGAGATATAGACGCTAAAGTTGAAAGGACAAAAAATCGACCTCTAGTCAACGGAGACGTTTCAATGAAGCAAGCTTGGGTGTTTCTAGCAGGACAATTAAGTGTCGGACTAGGAATTTTACTACAATTGAACTGGACAAGTGTATTTTTAGGTGCCTCTTCACTAGGACTTGTTATTTGTTACCCGTTAATGAAACGGTATACCTATTGGCCTCAGTTAGTATTAGGTTGTACATTTAATTGGGGAGCTTTGCTCGGATATTGCGCTGTGAAAGGTTACGTAGATTTATCAGTATGTTTACCATTGTATATAGCCGGGGTATGTTGGACAATCTTCTATGATACCATTTACGCCCATCAAGATCGTTTAGACGATATGAGAATCGGCATCAAGTCCACTGCGATAAAATTCGGGGAAAAAACTAATTTGTGGTTAACGGGTTTTGGTGCTACCATGGTCAGTAATTTGGTGATATCGGGTGTAATGAGTGAGCAAACGTGGCCGTTTTATTTGAGCGTTGCTTTCATCGCCTCGCATTTGACGAATCAGATATATACATTAAACATAGATAATGGCAAAGATTGTGCCGATAAATTTGTGTCAAATGCTCATGTGGGTTTAATTTTATTTCTGGGGATTTTAAGCGGTACCTTATTGAAGAAATCTGATAAGAAACGGAGCACAGATTTAGTTCTTACCCATTGAATTTAACTATCGTGAAAAGTTTAGTACAATTTTCGTTGAAATAACTTTTATCGATTATTTTATGTATAACTCGATGAAACTAGTCACTATGGATTCTTCTAATAGGAACGGAATATATTGAATCAAGTGAATAATTTAATTCTTTAGCAATTTGTAAATTGTTGGTAATTTTAAATCAAATGTCTGAAAATGTTTTTCAGTTATTTATTGCAGTATTAAAGGTCTACACTATCCGCAATTTTGATGTCTATATTTGTGATGAATAAAGGCACTTTTAATTTCTGGAGCAGTCGTTTTATTATCGAAAAAAAGATATGATATTAAGTCACATGAGAAGTCAAAGTAACATCCACAGATAAAAATTTAAAATTGTAAATTCGGAGGAAAATTAAGTCGTATTTGAAGAAAAGATTGAAAAATTAAAGTTGAATGTTGTTTCTTTGACTCATTTCCACACTCTTTGAAATCTAAATCTTTTAAAATTCGCAAACCTCTATTAGGACTAAATGTTCTGCAGTCAATCATGTATCGAAGTGTTCACAATAAAACACAGTTTATGCTGATATGATTTTTTTTTATTATCACATCAATTGAATGTTTATACATTTATACAGGGTTATTCACGAATATGGCTGTAGAATGTTTATAATTTTCAGGAAAGACAGCAAGAAGTGATGCCATCTAAAGCAATAAAAATTATAACAATTATAAATAATTTTTTTCTGCATTCCTGAGAATTTTTTACGTTGACTTCACTAATACTTACATTGAGAACTTTAAAGCAATTGTTGCTCTCGCATTGCAGATGAAAATTCAAGAACTTAACTCATCTAAACTATAGAAATTATTTGCTCGATAACAGAGATTTCCAAAATTACACCGCTAATTATTTTCCAGTAGAAAGACACATTCGGAATGAGATTGAAAATTGAAGACAAAATCATTTTTCCTGAATATCTCGAAAAATATTCATTTTGGGATAAAAGTCTTGGACGAATGCTCCTATTATTTTTTGACTAATAGTTCGAAAATGCTTCGAAAAATTGGGGTTCCAATTTGAAAAATAACAATTTTTTTATGTTTCGTCACTTCTAATTTTGACAAAGAATTTGTGACCTCGTGTATCATATTCTGAAAATCAGGCTATCGGAAATGAAGCATCAGCCTTTCTTCCCGGAAATTCTCAAAAATGAGAATTTTAATGAAAATACCTCGAAGTTGCCGTATTTCAACAAAGTTCAATTTTGAGATTTTTTTTCGTATTTCCTCATTTGAAGAGAATTTGCGGGTGGAGCATAACCATGGCAGCGCCAGTGGGGTGTTTTCCAGATTTGTATACATTAGCTCTGATCGGGACAGGGGCGATTGTCATGAGAGGTGCAGGCTGTACAATAAACGACATGTGGGACAGAGATATAGACGCTAAAGTTGAAAGGACAAAAAACCGACCTCTAGTCAACGGAGATGTTTCAATGAAGCAAGCTTGGGTGTTTCTAGCAGGACAATTAAGTGTCGGACTAGCAATTTTACTACAATTGAACTGGACAAGTGTATTTTTAGGTGCCTCTTCACTAGGACTTGTTATTTGTTACCCGTTAATGAAACGGTACACCTATTGGCCTCAGTTAGTATTAGGTTGTACATTTAATTGGGGAGCTTTACTCGGGTATTGCGCTGTGAAAGGTTACGTAGATTTATCAGTATGTTTACCGTTGTATATAGCCGGGGTATGTTGGACAATCTTCTACGATACCATTTACGCCCATCAAGATCGTTTAGACGATATGAGAATCGGCATTAAGTCCACTGCGATAAAATTCGGGGAAAAAACTAATTTATGGTTAACGGGTTTTGGTGCTACCATGGTCAGTAATTTGGTGATATCGGGTGTAATGAGCGAGCAAACGTGGCCATATTATTTGAGCGTTGCTTTCATTGCTACGCATTTGACGAATCAGATATATACATTGAAAATAGATAACGGCAAAGATTGTGCCGATAAATTTGTGTCAAATGCTCATGTGGGGTTAATTTTATTTCTGGGGATTTTGAGCGGTACCTTATTGAAGAAATCTGATAAGAAAAGGAGCACGGATTTAGTTCTTGTCCACTGAATTTTAATATCGTGAAAAGTTCAGTTAAACTATACAATTTTCGTTGAAATATCTTATATCGATTATTTTATGCATAACTCGATGAAACTAGTCACTATGTATTTTTCTAATAGGAACGGAATATATTGAATCAAATGGATAATTTAATTCTTCAACAATTTGTGAATTGTTGGTAATTTTAAATCAAATGTCTGGAAATGCTTTTCAGTTATATATTGCAGTATTAAAGTTCTACACTATCCGCAACTTTGATGTCTATATTTGTGATGAATAAAGGCACTTTTAATTTCTGGAGCAGTCGTTTTATTATCGAAAAAAGATGTGATAAGTCACATGAGAAGTCAAAGTAACATCCACAGATAGAAATTTAAAATTGTAAATTCGGAGGAAAATTAAGTTGTATTTGAAGAAAAGATTGAAAAATTAAAGTTGAATGTTGTTTCTCTGACTCATTTCCACACTGTTTGAAATTTAAATCTTTTAAAATTCGCAAACCTCTATTAGGACTAAATGTTCTGCAGACAATCATGTATCAAAGTGTACACAATAAAACACAGCTTATGCTGATATGATTTTTTTTTATTATCACATCAATTGAATGTTTATACATTTATACAGGGTTATTCACGAATATGGCTGTAGAATATTTATAATTTTCAGGAAAGACAGCAAGAAGTAATGCCATCTAAAGCAATAAAAATTATTACAATTATAAATAATTTTTTTCTGCATTCCTGAGAATTTTTTACGTTGACTTCACTAATACTCACATTGAGAACTTTAAAGCAATTGTTGCTCTCGCATTGCAGATGAAAATTGAAGATCTTAACTCATCTTAACTATAGGAATTATTTTCTCAATAACAGAGATTTCCAAAAATTTCACTTGACCGCTAATTATTTTCCAATAGAAAAACACATTCGGAAAGATATTGAAAATTGAAGACAAAATCATTTTTCCTGAATATCTCGAAAAATATTCATTTTGGGATAAAAGTCTTCGACGAATGCTCCTATTATTTTTTGACTAATATTTCGAAAATGCTTCGAAAAAATGGGGTTCCAATTTGAAAAAGAAACGATTTTTTGATGTTTCATCACTTCTAACTTTGGCAAAGAATTTGTGACGTCCTGTATCATATTCTGAAAATCACGCTATCGGAAAAGAAGCATCAGCCTTTCTTCTCGGAGATTCTCAAAAATGAGAATTTTTAATGGAAAAACCTCGAAGTTGTCTGTATTTCAACAGAGTTCAATTTTAAGATTTTTTTTCGTATTTCCTCATTTAAAGAGAATTTGCGGGTTGAGCATAGCTATGGCAGCGCCAATGGGGTGTTTTCCAGATTTGTATACATTAGCTCTATTCGGGACAGGAGCGATTGTCATGAGAGGTGCAGGCTGTACAATAAACGACATGTGGGATAGAGATATAGACGCTAAGGTAGAAAGGACAAAAAATCGACCTCTAGTCAACGGAGACGTTTCAATGAAGCAAGCTTGGGTGTTTCTAGCAGGACAATTAAGTGTCGGACTAGCAATTTTACTACAATTGAACTGGACAAGTGTATTTTTAGGTGCCTCTTCACTAGGACTTGTTATTTGTTACCCGTTGATGAAACGGTACACCTATTGGCCTCAGTTAGTATTAGGTTGTACATTTAATTGGGGAGCTTTACTCGGATATTGCGCTGTGAAAGGTTACGTAGATTTATCAGTATGTTTACCGTTGTATATAGCCGGGGTATGTTGGACAATCTTCTACGATACCATTTATGCCCATCAAGATCGCTTAGACGATATGAGAATCGGCATCAAGTCCACTGCGATAAAATTCGGGGAAAAAACTAATTTATGGTTAACGGGTTTTGGTGCTACCATGGTCAGTAATTTGGTGATATCGGGTGTAATGAGCGAGCAAACGTGGCCATATTATTTGAGCGTTGCTTTCATCGCCTCGCATTTGACAAATCAGATATATACATTGAACATAGATAACGGCAAAGATTGTGCCGATAAATTTGTGTCAAATGCTCATGTGGGGTTAATTTTATTTTTGGGGATTTTAAGCGGTACCTTATTGAAGAAATCTGACAAGAAACGGAGCACAGATTTAATTCTTGCCCACTGAATTTTGCTATCATAAAAAGTTCAGGTGAACTATACAATTTTCGTTGAAATAACTTTTGTCGATTATTTTATGCATAACTCGATGAAACTAGTCACTGTGTATTTTTCTAATAGGAACGGAATATATGGAATCAAGTGAATAATTTAATTCTTTAACAATTTGTAAATTGTTGGTAATTTCAAATCAAATGTCTGAAAATGCTTTTCAGTTATATATTGCAGTATTAAAGTTCTACACTATCCGCAACTTGGATGTCTATATTTGTGATGAATAAAGGCACTTTTAATTTCTGGAGCAGTCGTTTTATTATCGAAAAAAAGATATGATAAGTCACATGAGAAGTCAAAGGAACATCCACAGATAAAAATTAAAATTGTAAATTCGGAGGAAAATTAAATTGTATTTGAAGAAAAGATTGAATAATTAGCGTTGAATGTTGTTTCTTTGAGTCATTTCCACAGTCTTTGAAATTTAAATCTTTAAAATTCGCAAACCTCTATTAGGACTAAATGTTCTGCAGATAACCATGTATCAAAGTGTTGACAATAAAACAGAGCTTATGCTGATATGATTTTTTTTATTATCATATCAATTGAATGAAACTGGTATTGACATATCTTCATACATTTATACAGGGTTATTCACGAATATGGCTCTATAGAATATTTTTAGGAAAGACAACAAGAAGGAATGCTTTCAAAACAATGAAAATTATTACAATTACAATTTATTTTCTTCTGCATTCCTGAGAATTTTTCACGTTGACGTCACTAATACATTGAGAATTTTAAACCAATTGTTGCTCTCGCATTACAGATGATAATTCAAGAACTTAACTCGTCTGAACTATAGAAAATATTTTCTCGATAACAGAGATTTCCAAAAGTTTCAAATCACCGCTAATTATTTTCCAGTAGAAAAACACATTCGGAATGAGATTGAAAATTGGAGACAAAATCGTTTTTCCTGAATATCTCGAAAAATATTCATTTTGGGATAAAAGTTTTGGACATATGCTCCTATGATTTTTTGACGAAAATTTCGAAAATACTTCGAAAAATTGGGGTTCCAATTTGAAAAAACGATTTTTTTATGTTTCGTCACTTCTAACTGTGACAATGAATTTGTGACCTCATGTATGATATTCTGAAAATCACGCTATTGGAAAAGAAGCATCAGCCTTTCGTCTCGGTGATTCCCAAAAATGAGAATTTTTAATGAAAAATTCTTGAAGTTGTCTGTATTTCAAAAAAGTTCAATTTTGAGATGTTTTTTCGTATTTCCTCATTTAAATAGAATTTTCTCGGGAAAATTCAAACTTTCGGAATAAAAAAGACTCAGAATTCAATGGAGAGTCTATTCATGCAGTCAAAAATGGTCGATGATCTGCAATAAAATATGGGTCTTTATATTTGGAAAACGAAAATTGATGCCACTTCCGGAAAAACTGGAAGTTACGACAACCTTAAAAAAATATACGAGAAGTCTTCTTGCTTGAAGCCCACCTTTAGAATTTCAATCCTGAATCTTGTGTCTTTCCTAAAAATATTCTATAGAGCCATATTCGTGAATAACCCTGTATATTGTTCTGTAAATGGTTGAACTGTTGGACAATACAGCTATTATTATTATTATACCTGGCAACCCAGTAGTTCATCCAGGTAAATAATATGTCTGTACATTCTACATATTTCATGCTTCCAGTATAAAATTTTCTCATTTTCTTTCATAGAAAATCATTTTCAAAAAATAATCGAAAAAATTCTGTCTAGAATTTTTAAAACAACCTACTTTCAATTTGTTTTCTTACAAACGAAATTTTTTATAATGGTTTTATTTTATTGTCAGCTCGCTGATGGTCGATTTAGAATCATGTCTTACACAAATATATTATTATAATAATGGATGGAATTCATAATTATTTTGAAAGAACAATATACAACTTGTTGTGACGGGATATTTCAAATGATTTCTTTTAATTTTCACAGATTGACACCGCCAAACATTTTGTTGCTAGAGCTATATTCCTCATTATTTGGCCGACTGCACTATATGCCGTATTTTTTTACATACATTTGAGGGTCCTCAATCATAGGTAATCATACTTATTAAAATATTTCGTGTTTTCTAAGTCTGTTTTTTAGTGGAAGCGGTGATGGATTCTACAGTTCAGCTTTCCAGTCTCAGCTAATCGGCAATAGTTTGCATAATGCAAGTATGCCTAGGCAAGTTGCTTATGGCGCAGTCGTCACCTTGAAAAACTATAAGACGGGAGGGGGTTACCTTCATTCTCATTATCATTTGTACCCTGAGGGTGTTGGAGCCAAACAACAACAGGTAGTGATTCTTTGGTTACAACTATAACATAACTGCAAGCCTGTAAGCTATCTAGCAATTTTCAGATTTCAAATAGGTCTCCAGAAACGTCTAATAGGCCATCGAACTGGGTACACCTTGTATATCTTAATATATAAAACTAAGTCGGCCATTTTGATAGTTACACCATTTATAACTCAAGATTGGATTAACTGTTTGTTATGAAAGATTTTTTTTGGATTCTTCTACGACGGGGTTAGCATAAAATACTTTAAAACTATAAAAAATGTTATGAAATGAAAAAAAAATAGGAAATAATTGTTCTTCTTGCGATTAACTCCAGTAGGTGACGCTACGGTTAATAGCGTCCATGTGTTATTACTCCTATCTTTCTTCCGAACACTTCGGAAAATTTTATGACGAAATGTTTTGAACAAATCTCCATTCTACTATTAAATAGGTTAAAAATTACTGTGTATTTTGAGTTGCCTAAACGGCTGTTTTGGGGGCGCATTGATTCTTTTGTCTGGTGACTTCCGACAACCATTACCGGTAATTCCAAAATCGACGGCTGCCGATGAAATAAATGCTTGCCTAAAATCATCAACTTCAAATTGGCTAGATAATAAAGCTCTCAATTCAGTTGATTGCGGTTGGAATAGTACCAATAGATATTTGCAGCCCACAAAAATGCAAAAAACACCTGCACCACAAAAATTGTTGAAAGTGATTTTTTGTGACTGCAAAAAAAGATGCAATGCACCTGCAGAAAACTGAGTTTTTTTTTGTAACGCTTCATGTGGGGAATGTACAGGTGTTAACTGCCAAAACAGTGGGCCAATCTTTGGCTAAGATGAAGAAATAATTGACAGTTGCGACAGCCACTCAGAATCAGATTAATTTTTTGACACAAAAAGTATTAATTACACGTGACTAAAGTGATGAATAAATGAAATGTTTACATGATATTTTCATTGTAACGGCCAGTTCTGCGTTACAACAAAAGATCGAAAAGTTCTCGAAATGGATGGACCACCCTGTGATTTAAATTCAGATCGCACGAAATACTGGTTGCCGACCACCTGGCGACGAATTGCTTCATAATTCGAGTATCGAAGACTCCGAGAGTCAGAAAAAGTGTACCGACCACATGTAGGCTGATACGGTTGTTTTGGGTTCGGTTTTCATTCAATTTATCGAGAGATTTTTCATTGAATGAAAAGTGGCGAATAATTCACGAAGAGTTAGAGTATTTTCTCATCCATTTGTGGGATTTTTCTTCGTGAAGCTTATGAAATACTAGATTTCAGTTTGTGGAAATTGGTAACTCTTGCAGTTAATCTTTGCGAAACTAGTACCCTTGAAGGATTTATATTCGTTCACGATACGAAGTATTTGTAAGTAGCCCGTGGATTTTTCGAGATTCTAGAGATTCGATATCGAATGTTGGTTTCAGGCAAAACTTACAACAACTTTATTGCATTGTTATCTTCGGTTTCAACGATTGATCGACCCTCCATCCAAGAGGTATGTTGTGTTTTTTTTCTTTAATATGCACTTTGATGCATTCTGTGCTCGAATAATTTTAGGGTCGTAGTATCGGACTAAAACCTGGTCCCGGTCGAAGCTATTGGGGACATTATTCCTACAACAGCCCGATACATATTTGATTGAGTATTCAAGTGGTCGGTGGTCTTCAGCTTTCCTTTGGAGTGTGGATTTCGAGATCGAGGCCTGATAGCCCTAAACCTCGAGATACTCGCAGATAAGATGCATGATATATGTCTGTGACTGTCTAATATACCTTATATATATTTCTCAGATAATTCATATGCCCTCAAGGCAGAGTTAGACTCAGATTGTTTTGAAAAGTGGGAAACCACCCCGAAGATTAAAAATTACCAGTACTTCACCTTATCTGTCGATCACAGTGTAAGCTTTACGTGCGCACGTTCAGTAGCATATAAGTCTGTTATTTTTTTTTTGTTCTTTGAAGCAACTTACTTGATTATAAATACCAGCTGACAAGAAAACGGTTCATGTTATAGCCTGCTGTTTGTTTTCGATCTCACATTTCCACGTATGCTGAATAAAGTTCTAAGTTGTCGCCATCGTATGTGATTTATGATATAGGGCGGTCTCCAAAAGAAGTGGAGATTTCCAGTTTTAATCTGCGGTCATAAACTGGTGGCGCCCATTAGCTGATTCTATTTAGTTATTGCTCTTGTGTTTTCAACCCAGCCTACTCTTCGGCTGAGTGCCGGGCATTTAGGTGACAAGCTTACCGCATTCCGTTCTGAGTAAATTACAGAGAACTAGGCGTTACATAAATTTTGGCGCCCAACGTGGGGCCCTCGACTTAGATATCCTTTTTTGCTGGCATCGGTATTAATTGTAATATTAATAGTAATTTGCGCAACTGCATTTTTTTTTCTTCTCAACTCCAATACATGTGAACCTACCGACGCCAAGCGTCGATTTGCTGATTTCGCTATATTTGGTGTAACTTTGATTTCTTGATAGGTTTGGGTGGTCTCTGACGTCCCGACGCCCACCGACGCTGAGCGTCGAACTGCTGGTTACAGTGTATTCTCATTTATCTCGATCCTCTGGTGCTTGTGGGCTGCTTTTTTTTGTTTTTTTGCGTCCCGACGCCCACCGACGCCGACCGTCGTTTTGATAATTTCATTTTCATTTGAATTAGTTTTGATTATTCGTCCATTCTTGGTCAGATCACCCCAGGCATGGCAGCTTCAAAGATCAGGATAGACCCAAATCGGCTCTCGAAGGAAGAACTGTTGTATGAATTGAAGGTTCGCGGTCTCGATGGAGCTGATCTTGTTGTATCGGACTTGAGAGCAGTATTTCGTAATGCCCTACAAGTAGAGAAAACTTCTTTAGCGACTAAGAACCCAGCACACCCTTTTACTTTCGAGCAGGACTTAGAATCTCTTAATTTAAATTTGGATTACATCGAAGTAGCCATCAATGATTTCGTAGGCAACGAACAAGATGGGAAATATAAGAGTATAACTTCGAAAATCGCTCATTCGCTTGGAAGAGCAAAGCGTGCACTACCGAATAACGAAGACGGGAAGAGGTCAATATCTGACATTCGTCTCAAACTGCTGCTAGCATTTGATAAATTGGTCGAGAAGACTAAGAAGCATAAGAAGGGAAGAGAATCGACTGTGTTTGATTTGTCGGTTATGCGAGCTGCGCTGGGTAATCCTGGAGCTCAGAGTTCCGCAGTGGATACGGATGATGGAAGTAGTGAAGAGGAAGATACGACCTTGAGGATGAAGCCAGTTCCTGTACGCGATTGGGGGCTAAAATTCACTGGGAAGAAAGGAGATATGTCTTTCAGCACTTTTCTGGAAAGAGTTGAGGAGCGTAGGCGCTCTCGAGGTATTTCGCGAGCAATCCTTCTGCGGGACGCTGTGGATCTTTTTGAGGGAGATGCATACACTTGGTATAATATGGTCAAGGAATGGGCTACTGATTGGGAGTCCTTGGTGGACTTGATGCGTGAGCAATTTTTGCCCGAGAATTTTGATCGTGACCTCTTCGAGGAAATCAAACGACGTACGCAGGGAACCAATGAAAATATTGGCTTGTACATTGCAAGTATGAAGGGACTTTTTAAGAAAATGAGGAATCCGGTGTCTGAGGAAGCTCAACTTGAGATAATCCTCGAGAGAATAGATCCCTATTACCATCCTTTCCTAGCGTTTGGCACCATCACAACAATAACTGAGCTCCTGGACGCCTGCCGAAAATTGGATGCTAAGAGGAACTTAGCCAAGTCTTATGTTCCTCCCCCGCATAGGAGTAAGAGCCTGATACCAGAGTTAGCATATGCTTCTACCAGCTCGAATAATACTGCAACTCCAAACGATCAGTGTCGTAGACCAGACTCTGCCTCGATGGATTGTCGAGCGAACAATGTTGCAAGTGATCGTGATTCTGGGACTGATCGGCGGCGATGTTGGAACTGTGGTGCGGTTGGACACTTATCGACTGATTGCCGCCAACCTCAAAGCCGTTATTGCTACAAGTGTGGACGCAAAGACGCGACGGTGCGTAGCTGTCCTCGGTGTAATAGTTCGTCGGGAAACGGTCGACCGAGACGTTAGGAACCGGCCAGCCCACGTCTCGAAGGGAAAACTTGGTCGAGTATTCAGGGAGTTCTGTTCGTAGTTCTGTTAAGTTCGTTTTAGATTATGTATTGTCTCACGCGAGCGGCGATGAGAGACCTTATGTGAGTGTGTCAATATTCGGGAAAAATCTACTTGGTCTACTGGACTCTGGAGCTAGTAGAACCATTATTGGGAGTAAGGGTTGGAAAATACTTGAGGGAATTGGACTAGTTGATCTCATGCCTTCCGACATACCATCTGTAACTGTGGCGAATGGGGATGATTGTAAATGTCTGGGAATCCTTAGGGCACCCATAAAACTTCGCGAGGCCGAGAAAATTATTGATATTCTGGTGGTTCCAGACTTAAACCACACTTTGATTCTGGGAATTGACTTTTGGATGCGCATGGGAATTATTCCAGACCTACGTTCGAATGAATGGAAATTCGGTATGGTTGATGCAGTTGACACCCCCGCTACAGGCGAAGCTTTGCACCCTTTAGACTCGTTGAGTTCGGAGCAGACCAAGGTACTTAACGATTTGGTGGCCAGGAATTTTGTAAAGATGGGTGATGGAATAGGATGTACTACAATTGTGGAGCATAACATAGAAATCATCAAGGATGTACAGCCGATAAAACAACGCTTTTATCCTCTATCGCCAACCCTCATGAAGCTCATGGATCAGGAACTGAAGAAGATGATCGAATTAGACATTATCGAACCATCGAGCAGCCCTTGGAGTAGTCCAGTCGTGATGGTTCGCAAGAAGGATAATTCATATCGCTTTTGTGTCGATTATAGGAAGGTCAACAGCGTGACAAAGCGAGATGCTTATCCACTTCCTTTCGTGTCGAATATTTTGGACCGCCTCCGAGATGCCCGATTTTTATCGAGTCTGGACATAAAGTCAGCCTATTGGCAAATACCAGTGGCTCAAGATTCACGGCAGTACACAGCTTTTACTGTCCCTGGAAGGGGACTCTTCCAATTTAAACGGTTACCTTTTGGTCTGCATACTGCGCCTGCCACTTGGCAGCGGCTGATCGATAGAGTTCTAGGGGTAGATCTTGAACCATACGCCTTTGTCTATATAGATGACATTGTCATTGTGTCCCAAGCTTTCGAAAAACACGTCGAGGTGCTCTCGAAGATTTTCGATAGACTGATGGCTGCTGGTCTAACCCTCAGTCAGGAGAAGTGCCGATTCTGTCTTCCTGAATTGCGTTACCTGGGATACGTTGTGGACGTTAATGGTCTCCACGTGGACCCTGAGAAGGTTCAGGCCATTCTGAAAATTCCCTCACCCACAAAGGTGTCTGATGTTCGCAGTATAATAGGAACCGCCTCCTGGTATCGGAGGTTTATTCCTAACTTTTCCTCCCTTATCCAACCTCTCACTGAACTCTTGAGGAAGAATGCTAAATTTTGTTGGTCTGATAGGCAAGAGGAGGCCCTGAAGCTCATAAAGGAACGGTTGATATCCGCACCGGTATTGTCGTGCCCTAATTTTGACTTAGAATTTATCATTCAAACCGATGCGAGTGCCTACGGCATCGGGGCAGTGTTGACACAAACGCATCCAGACGTTGGTGAGAAGGTTGTGTGTTATCTTTCCAGGTCGCTAACTAAACAGGAGAGGAAGTACTCTACGACAGAACGTGAGTGTTTGGCGGTCTTATGGAGTATCGATAAATTGCGACCATATATTGAGGGGACTCATTTCACGGTCATTACTGACCACTGGTCTTTGTGTTGGCTGAACAACTTGAAGGATCCAATGGGGCGATTGGCACGATGGGCTTTGAAGCTCCAGCAATACGATTTTACTTTGGTTCACCGCAAGGGTAAGGAACATGTTGTTCCAGATATGCTTTCGAGATCTGTCCCCGTAATAGATACCATCATTGGACCTCGCGATGAAGTCACCGAAGATGTGGGCGAATTGAGATGTGACAGGTGGTACTCAAAAATGGTTGATGAAGTCAACAGAAACCCACTCAGATTTCCTGGATGGCGTGTCGTGGATTCAGTTCTGTATAAATATGTCGAGAATAAAGGTAAATTTTTTGGACTAGGTGATGGGGGTGATAGTTGGAAACGTGTGCTACCGAAGAGTGGCCGAAGGGCTATGTTGGAAAAGTGCCACGACGATCCTATGTCGGGACACCCTGGTATTTTTAAAACTTTTCGTCGTGTTGCGCAACACTTCTATTGGCCAAAAATGAAGTCGGACATTGCTAAATATGTGCGTGAGTGTGAGACCTGCTGTCAGAACAAACCTGATCAGAGGAAACCCGCCGGCTTACTTGTTCCTCGCAAAATAGCTGATAAACCATTTCAGATCGTTTCTTGCGACCTAATCGGCCCTCTTCCTAGGTCTACCCGAGGGTTTCGTTTCATCTTAGTAATTGTAGACAGCTTTAGTAAGTTCACCCTCGTGATTCCACTTCGGAACGCGACATCCAGATTGCTTTGTGCAGCCGTCGAAGAGCACTTATTCTTAGTGTTCGGACAACCCGAAGTATTTATCAGTGACAACGGCCCACAATTGAAATCTAGGGAGTTCCAGCAACTGCTCAAATCATATAATGTCAAACAGGTGTTCACGGCCCATTATCACGCTCAAGCCAACCCTACTGAACGCGTTAATAAAACTTTGGAAACGATGATTCGTTGCTATATCTCCGAGAATCATAAAGAATGGGACAAGCATATTTTCAAGTTAGCGTGTGCGATTCGTACCCAGGTCCACGAATCCACAGGACATACCCCATACCACATTGTGTTCGGGCGGCAAATGCCGTCGAACATGTTTAATCATTCCGATGAATCACCGAGTATTCAAATCGAAGACAACAACCTCGCTCGCGATAGGAGTAAAATGTTTCGCGATCTCCATAGTGATGTTAAGAAGCGGCTTATGAGGGCTGCGGAGAAGAACAAGCGCTATTACGACCTCCGCCACCGTCCTGTTATCTACGAATGTGGTGATCGTGTATATCGGAAAAATTATGTGTTATCGGATGCTGCCAAGCACTATTCCGCGAAACTGGCCCCAAAATTCGTAGGACCTTTTGTTATCTCTAAGAAAGTTTCAACATGGACCTATGAGCTACAAGACTCCGATGGAAGATTTAGAGGCACTTGGCATGCCAAAGACTTGAAACCGGCATCCTCATGAGTGGTCTGATACTTATTTTTCTTGTGACAATATTTTTTGGCGTTCTTGGGAATTTCTTCTGGTCTCTTCGCTTTTATTATATTTTTGTTAAGTTTTGGTCAAAAAAAAAAAAAAGGAAAAAAAAAACATTGGTTATGTTTTTTTTTTTTTGGGAGGTTTGGGTGGAATTTGTAACGGCCAGTTCTGCGTTACAACAAAAGATCGAAAAGTTCTCGAAATTGATGGACCACCCTGTGATTTAAATTCAGATCGCACGAAATACTGGTTGCCGACCACCTGGCGACGAATTGCTTCATAATTCGAGTATCGAAGACTCCGAGAGTCAGAAAAAGTGTACCGACCACATGTAGGCTGATACGGTTGTTTTGGGTTCGGTTTTCATTCAATTTATCGAGAGATTTTTCATTGAATGAAAAGTGGCGAATAATTCACGAAGAGTTAGAGTATTTTCTCATCCATTTGTGGGATTTTTCTTCGTGAAGCTTATGAAATACTAGATTTCAGTTTGTGGAAATTGGTAACTCTTGCAGTTAATCTTTGCGAAACTAGTACCCTTGAAGGATTTATATTCGTTCACGATACGAAGTATTTGTAAGTAGCCCGTGGATTTTTCGAGATTCTAGAGATTCGATATCGAATGTTGGTTTCAGGCAAAACTTACAACAACTTTATTGCATTGTTATCTTCGGTTTCAACGATTGATCGACCCTCCATCCAAGAGGTATGTTGTGTTTTTTTCCTTTAATATGCACTTTGATGCATTCTGTGCTCGAATAATTTTAGGGTCGTAGTATCGGACTAAAACCTGGTCCCGGTCGAAGCTATTGGGGACATTATTCCTACAACAGCCCGATACATATTTGATTGAGTATTCAAGTGGTCAGTGGTCTTCAGCTTTCCTTTGGAGTGTGGATTTCGAGATCGAGGCCTGATAGCCCTAAACCTCGAGATACTCGCAGATAAGATGCATGATATATGTCTGTGACTGTCTAATATACCTTATATATATTTCTCAGATAATTCATATGCCCTCAAGGCAGAGTTAGACTCAGATTGTTTTGAAAAGTGGGAAACCACCCCGAAGATTAAAAATTACCAGTACTTCACCTTATCTGTCGATCACAGTGTAAGCTTTACGTGCGCACGTTCAGTAGCATATAAGTCTGTTATTTTTTTTTTGTTCTTTGAAGCAACTTACTTGATTATAAATACCAGCTGACAAGAAAACGGTTCATGTTATAGCCTGCTGTTTGTTTTCGATCTCACATTTCCACGTATGCTGAATAAAGTTCTAAGTTGTCGCCATCGTATGTGATTTATGATATAGGGCGGTCTCCAAAAGAAGTGGAGATTTCCAGTTTTAATCTGCGGTCATAAACTGGTGGCGCCCATTAGCTGATTCTATTTAGTTATTGCTCTTGTGTTTTCAACCCAGCCTACTCTTCGGCTGAGTGCCGGGCATTTAGGTGACAAGCTTACCGCATTCCGTTCTGAGTAAATCACAGAGAACTAGGCGTTACATCATGATGTTATTTTGAACAGATAAGGGCTGCTTTTAGGGGTTGAAAAATAAAAATAACTAAAACTTACATTGATCCCAAATACTGTTATAAAATTTATTGAAATTAATTAATTAAGACCAATTTTCACACATTTCATGTTGAAAAGGGGTGGTTTATACGGTCTTGAAGTATATGAAGACCTTCATTAAACTTCATAAAACGCTACTGAGGAACAAAAATTACTTCGATTTACGTTAGAACAAGTTTCTTTCGATTTTGAATAAAGGGGTTGTTTTTGCCCCTTAAAAATAATAAGCATAAATCGGCATAGGGTAGGAGTACGAGACAAGAATAGCTTATATCCAAAATCTTATCAAAATCGAAGCATCTTGATATAATTTGGAGGTAATGCCTAATTTTTGCTCTCATTGACTTGACTAATTGTACAGGACAATTTTATGTCCACTTTCAAGGTATTATACCATAATAGTTTATTATAATATTAAAGTTGCTTTTTTAATCGATTGAGGCAGCTAGTCATAAAATAAATGCTGCAAATCATTTACCCAACACTAGTTTCAGATATACCTAGATTTCGAGCACTTGCGTATGTCCACCCACAATGAAATAATAATAATAATAATAAGTTTATCGATCCCTTAAGACATAAAAGAATATGTATGAAACAAGTCAAAAAATAAAACAAAAATAAATCATTTCCAAATCATCCAACTAGGAAGCTTTCATCCCGCAAATATTCCTTAATACTATAATAACACTTTAATATATCAATTTGTTCATAGATAACAACTTACACCCATAAAGACGACAACAACAAGTGGATAATAAAAAAATACAACAACGAAATCAAAGACGTGGAAATAGTCAAAAACGGCGACCTGGTACGACTGGAACACTTGGCCACCAAACGCAATCTTCATTCTCACAAAGAACAGGCCCCCATAACCAAGAAACACTATCAAGTCACCGGCTACGGAGAAAATGGTACCGGAGATGTCAATGACGTTTGGAGGGTCACGATACTCTATGGCTCGGAGGGCGAAGAGGTCAAAACTGTCAGCAGCAGGATTAAGTTCGTCCATTATCTGCAATCCTGTATTCTGACGACCAGCGGTAAGCAGTTGCCCAAATGGGGCTACGAACAGCAGGAAGTGTCTTGCAATCCGAATTTGAGGGATGCGAATGGGGTGTGGAATGTGGAAGAGAACATTTTTCCCAAATGTAAGTTGTAAAATTGCGTGATCGTATATTATTCAATGAGCGGTAATGTAAGTCATTACTCACGCAGATGAAGTTGTCAGCGCGAGCCGCAGGATATTAAACGCACGAAATCACGTAAAGCTGCGGATTTCGATGGAATTTATCCTGAGTTCATTAAACATTTAGGAAAAAAGGCATTGCAGTGGTTGTTATCCTTTTATAATTGCATTTTGTGTACTGGCAATTTTTCGGTTAAACTTCGCAAAGCGAAAGTAATAGGCATTTTGAAACGTGGAAAGAATCCTTCCGAAGCAAGTAGTTATAAAACAATTAGTTTATTGAGTGTTCTTATGAAAATTTTGGAAAGTTTGATATTCTTCAGGATTGATCCTACCATATAGAGGATGTTCTTCAAAATTGTCAGGGCGGTTTTAGGAAAAATAGGAATTGCAATGATCAGGTTCTCAGTTTGACCCCATTTATAGAATCAGGTTTTGATAACAAATTAAAAAGAGGTTCAGCTTTCATGGATTTATCGTTGACAACTCTCGTAATATGTCTTAGTTTTCGGTCCTGAAAAATATTCTGTTTTCTTGTGTTATAACATGTTTGGTTTATCTATGGGAGATGATTGCCTTTCATTGGGGTCCCGTAGCGGTCTTCAAACATTTGAAGTGGTTTGAAAAAACCCTCACGACCAGAGAGCAACAATTTGTGGATTTTGAATTTGAATATCGAAGGAATTTCTAAAGGAAAGTGTGATTACGTCTCCAAATTAGCTGATGAACATGGTATCGAAGTGATTCTTCTGCAAGAAACCCACACGACAACAGAAAAAAATCCTCGTGAAAGAGGACACTTGGAAGTTATGTATTAATTGATTTTTTACAAGTTTAGCTTGTTATGTTGAAAAATTGTCAGTTTCGTAACTTTCAACAGATTCGGAAAGGGGAAATTGATGGAGTTTTTTTGTCATTTCTTTCAAATTTTGTGACATTTCTGTCATAAATATTCATAAACTTCCGAACATTATTTGGCCAAGAAATCTTAATGTTGATGCATTTCCAAAATGATTTCGATTCATTCTGAGTAATCGGTTTCTTTTTTCCTCTTGTCTTTTTTCATTTCAGATTGAGAATTACGAGTCGTTTTGGGAAGAATCTGTCTATCCGAGCCCATCGACGGATAACATGAAGATGATCACACTGATGTCTTTCAAGATTTTCCTGATATTTGATATTTTATGTTATTTTGTTCACGGGGAGGCAGGTTTTTTCGGCTGAGGTTTTTTCCCCTGGCTGTATAGTATCGTATGATACTAGTGTTGATAGTATCGTATGATTCTATAGTATCATACAAAGAATGTTATGATACCCCGTTCTTTTTTTACCTCAGCTTAGGTACTTTTTGTTTGTTTCAACATTTATTGTATTATTTTAGCTCTCTTTTTCATAAGAATATATATATATATCGTCTGCCTATGACACGGTATGGAAAGATGGTTTGATCTATAAACTTTATACATATCTTAACTGTGGAAAGATGATTCGTCTATTAGAGAATATGGTGTCGGATGGTTTTTTCCACCGCTGAATATTGTTGACCTGTTTTTCTCAATTGTGTTCATGTTCAGAAATTCGACGCACAGCTCAATTTATCAATGAGAATAATTACTGGAACCATCCAATCTACACCTATCCAATGGCTACATGTGCTATCAATTATAGTTCCCCCCATATTCAATGACAGTCTGCAACTTGGAATTCTTGGATTCAATTTATTTCCGAATTCTTTTCCGATACTTTCCTACGTTCCAGAAAATAGAATTCCAAGACACTAATAATCACATTGAGAACTTCAAACCAATTGTTGCTCTCGCATTACAGATAATTATTCAAGAACTTAACTCGTCTGAACTATAGGAAATATTTTCTCGATAACAGATTTCCAAAAATTTCAATTGACCACTAATTGTTTTCCAGTAAAAAAACACATTCGGAATGAGATTGAAAATTGAAGACAGCATCGTTTTTCCTGAATATCTCGAAAAATATTCATTTTGGGATAAAAGTCTTGGACGTATGCTCCTATTATTTTTTGACGAAGATCTCGAAAATTTCGAAAAAATGGGGTTCCAATTTGAAAAAACCATTTTTTGATGTTTCGTCACTTCTAACTTTGACAAAGAATTTTTGACCTTCTGTATCACATTCTGAAAATCACGCTATCGGAAAAGAAGCATTAGCCTTTCTTCTCGGAGATTCTCAAAAATGAGAATTTTTAATGAAAAAACCTCGGAGTTGTCTGTATTTCAACATAGTTCAATTTTGAGTTTTTTTTCGTATTTCCTCGTTTAAAGAGAATTTTCTCGGAATCAAAAAGACTCAGAATTCAATGAAGAATCTGTTTATGCAATAAAAAATGGGTTTTTCCATTTAAAAAACGAAAATTGATGTCACTTCCGGAAAAACCGGAAGTCCTAGAACCTTAAAAAAGTATACGAGAAGTCGTGTTATTACTTGAAGCTCACCTTTAGAATTTCAATCCTGAATCTTGTGTCTTTCCTAAAAATATGCTATAGAGCCATATTCGTGAATAATAATAAATATTTTTAAGTTTATGTTGGAAAGTGATATTTCGAGTTTATGTTCAAAATATATTCAAATAAAGAAGTTTAAATCTCATGGAAGTTTGGAAAAGGAATAATTAAATGCATATGTGAAAGAATACATGGCATACTATGAAAAAAACCGACATAAATATGGATTTTTCTGAATTTTGAAGCTAAGAATTATCAAAGATTTGTTTGTGGCACATCAATGTATCCAGAAAAATAATTTCAAAAATTTGACGTTAAAATATACAGGATATTCCATTCGAAAAATACCAAGTTTTTGCATAATCTTAAAAACAGGGCTCTAAAAAATTTAACTACACCACTGAAATCCATTTATTATAAGCAAAATTGAACATTTACGTTTTCGCCATGTATTTCAGGAACAAAAGTAGATGGAATATTTCTGTTTGTGGATTTGAAAGTTTTACAACAAATTTATACGGTGATATTTAATGAGAATCTTAAAAAAAATTCTGCAGTCTGCAACATTTTTTTCGTGTATAATTTAATGATGCATCTCTGGATACGAATTTTTTCATATTTTTTTTCCAGTGGAAAATGTAAGTTTCGAAGTATACGCCCCAAGTTTCTTGGAAAGATTTCTAGAGTCCCACGCAGTCATGTTGCAAGGTAACGCAGGTTTGAAACCTAAGGAAGGAGAAATCACTTCGAGACCTTGGCAATGGCCCATCAATTATAGGGTAAGATATTCAGAAGTTCAAAATACTAACTTATACACATAGCATCGATCAAGTAATTGACAATAAATTAAAGAACTAAAAACGTTAAACTAAACTGTTGAGAAAGATGAAGTTAACCTTCTTTTTTTATTTCAGGGACAATTTTTTTCTGGTTCTACTTATCGCATATACTTACTAGGAAATCCAGTTATATGGTGGAGTAACCTCATATTCCTTGCTACTTTCGTGGTAATATTCATTGCTAATGCTGTCAAAAGCAAAAGGGGATACATAACACAGTTTAAAGGTAAGTATCAAAAATATAAGTACATCAATACTCATAACATGTGAACATTACTAAAATTTTTTCAGATGAACATAGCTTGAAGTTGAAAGCTTGCGCTTGGCTCTTTGTAGGATGGTTGCTGCATTATGTGCCGTTTTGGGCGATGGGGAGAGTTCTTTATTTTCATCATTATTTTCCTGCGGTCATCTTCAGTAGCCTCATAACAGGTAAACATTTTTAAACTATTGCATAGCTTTTATCTCAGGTTTTGAGCGCGGCGACCGAATGTAGAAATTCCGTAACGAAAAAACCTAACACAGCCGTGTATCGTTGGTTCAGTTCGGACTTATATTGAATAATTGTATATTACGACAAAAAAATGATAATTCTGCATTCAAGTTTTATCATAATCGAAGGCAAACTGCATCGACTGCATCTTTGTTGCAAGAATTCAAAAGACTGTCTTTAAATAGTGTTCAGACGATAACTCAAAGTGTCTTAGATTTCATTACTAATAGAAATGGCATTTCAATAATGAATTTCAATTGCCAAAGTTTACATAGTCACAAATACGATTTACAAGATTCAGTTACGAGACAAACCAATGTCTTACTTCTTATCGAAACATGCATGACGCGTGAAAATCCGATTGAAATACCTAATTTCAATGGTATTGTTCAATTCAAATGAGATACTGTTCCAAAAGATGGGGTAGCTATTTACCTAAATAGTAATAATGTTACTAATATTGTGACCCCAAATATTGAAATAAATATTGAAGACGTTGGCGATGTTAATGTTAGAGGCTCATTTGTTGGAGATATTTGTGCATGCTTATGCAAACTTAGAAATGGCCTACACATAGTCATGGTAGCAATTTACATTTCTCCGAATTCAAAATTGGACGAGGTAGAGCATTTTATTCATCGCACTTTACTGAAGTACACTGAAGAAGGGTCGAAATTCCTTGGTACAAATTGAAATAAATTTCCACTTATCTTGGCTGATAAAAAATCAGAGCGGTTGGCAACTTTAATTTAAAAATGAATAATGATCTGTAAGAATCCACAACAAAGTATGCGACCACTATTGATGCGGTATTTTCCAGATGTTTAGTAGACATTAAGTCTAAAACTTATGTTTCTTATTTCAGTTACCATAAACCTATAGTTTCAATGATAAACATTCCTGAATAACCTACATGTATCGTTAGATGAATAAAAAAAAAATATTTTGAATCAACAATGTTATCTTCTTTTTTTAAATAGATGCTATGCAATAGCTTAACCGCGGCAGTCCTTGAGTGCCACACGTGTTTTTTTCATGTTAATAAACTCTGTTCAAGAATTATTGACAACTCAGCATACCTTAAATTACCAATACCTTCGAGTAAAACCGACAACATAGCACTGATTCATAACCTAAAAATGTTTTGACAAGTGACATATCCTCCACTTTTGAATGTGTCAAATTGTCAAGTCCAACGAACTCAACTTGAACCGTATTGAAAATTCAATTTTGCAATTTTTTCACGTTTTTATCAAACAATTGTGATGTCTTTACAGGTATCATCATAGATTATCTGCTGGAGGACATCCCAAAACTGTTTTCTGCAACCGCATCGAACACAATTTATCACACAGTTCTAGCTGTTACTTTATCGTCCATTTTGTACAGTTTCTATTTGTTCGCACCTCTTGCCTATGGAATGACTGGTCCAACATCAAGCGAAACTAACTCTACGATGTTTGGGCTCAAATGGATGGACAGTTGGGAATTTTAAATTTTTATTATTATTTTTTTTTAATAGGTATATTGTTGATGACTGAATTGGATTTCAAAACCAATTCGAATGTTTTTAAATCCGCGGGTAGGAGTTGGTTTATATTTATTCGATGTTTTTCTTGAGCATATTCTATTTATACACATATATTTTCTTGTATGTATTCTACATCTCTCAGTTCTAGAGAGTGAATATATTTTTCTACTTTTATAAAAAGAAATAGAAGTTTTTATCAAAATATTTTCTTAATCATTGATATTTGAATAGTCTGTTGTCTGAACCGAGAAATAGGATTATAAGTTATACGTAGGTAAGAGTTGTAGAAATCACAGATAATATATTCTATTCTTATTCATTCTCACATTAATTCCAGTAGGATGAACTTTAGAGAATCTGTATATATAAAAATGAATTGCTGTGCGTTAAGTACGCTAAATCTTGAAAACGGCTGGACCAATTTGGCGAATTTTGGTCTTGACTTATTCGTGGAATTTCAGGGAAGGTTTAAAAGGTGAGAAAACTTAAAAATGCAAGGTATTTAATATGGTTTTTCCTTACAAATAGAGGTGATCGATTATCATTGATTTTCGATCTCTGACAATCAAACATCGATGTATCAAAATTGATTCTGCGTTATATATAACATCGTTACATCTATTTCTCGATTTCAATAATTTCTTCAAGTGAAGACGACGCAAAGTTTGCACAAAACATGAATGTTATCAATTAATATAAATAATTAATTAATAATTCGATAAACATCAGTTATCTATGTCATTATCGGCTTCGGTGATCATTTGTGAAAGTGACATTTCAAGTTACGTCCTCTTTTTGCAGTTGATCTTTTGTGATAGATACAACTTAGCTCAAAGTGTGCAAGAACTTTTTTGTCAACTTGGTTAATTTCAATTTGCGATGCCGAGAAGAAAAAGACCTGACATAAGAAACCGCGTCACGGGAGGGCCCGTGCCTTGAGGGTGGTGACTGATTATTTGATTATTGGAATATAGTTTCAGTTATTTAGGTATAGGACGTATATGTATACAGGGTGGCTATTTGAAAACGAAACAGACGAGATTACAGACGAAATAAATTTTTTCGATAGAAATGCTCGGACAGGTCGATTTCTGTTTCGAGGGGGACAACTTAATATGTAGGTTACGGACGCATAGCGCTTCAACCCTTGCTACTACAACCCTTACCCCCAATTTTTGAATAGGGAAGATGGGGTGAGTGATACCTCATTTGAAAGGTATTTTTATACTGATTTCAGCACAGTTATTGTTTTTTCATTTTATGCATTAGTTCTCGAAATACAGGGTGGCCATTTGAAAACGAAACAGACGAGATTACAGACAAAATAAATTTTTTCGATAGAAATGCTCAGACAGGTCGATTTCTGTTTCAATGGGGACAATTTAAGATGTAGGTTACGGACGCATAGCGCTTCAACCCTTGCTACTACAACCCTCACCCCCAATTTTTGAATAGGGAAGATGGGGTGAGTTATACCTCATTTGAAAGGTTTTTCACAAGAAAACTCTACAAGTGCCATGGAAACACCACTTCATTTTCAAATGCTTAGTCAAGAATATTTCGAGAACTAATGCATAAAGTGAAAAAACAATTACTGTGCTGAAATCAGTATAAAAATACCTTTCAAATGAGGTATCACTCACCCCATCTTCCCTATTCAAAAATTGGGGGTGAGGGTTGTAGTAGCAAGGGTTGAAGCGCTATGCGTCCGTAACCTACATTTTAAGTTGTCCCCCTCGAAACAGAAATCGATCTGTCCGAGCATTTCTATCGAAAAAATTTATTTCGTCTGTAATCTCGTCTGTTTCGTTTTCAAATGGCCACCCTGTATACGGAAATACAATTGAATCTGGTAGACGGTGTGGCAATCAGGATCTAGGCTTCTTCAAGATCTTTCGTGTTTGAAGATAATATTGGACTAATGATAATAACAATAATTTGAATAGCCGATTTGGGCAGACGAAGTTGCGCGGGCCAGCTAGTGCTGGATAGAGAATGAAATGTTCTGAGTGATAAAGAAGAAGAAAACGCATGCGCATCTAACCTCTAACCACGTTAGTGAAACGTCAAAACACCAAGATGTAAACAATAATTTTGAATTCCTCAACAAGTCTCTGTTTTAAGTGTTTTAAGTTCTGCTGCAGAGAGTGATTGGTATATTTTTGTTTGACTATGGCGAGTAACATTAAAATGTGTATCGTGTGTGGGGCTTCCGAGACAGAAGTCCAGGATTTTTTCTGTTTTCCACACAATCCTGAAAAGTAAGAAACGTTCGACACCTTTTTAGAATTGAAATATTGAGAATCTTTTTACTCTTGCAGGAATCAGTTGTGGATGCAAATTCTGGGTTTGGGAAACGTGAAAAAGCAACACAGAATTTGTAGCAGGCATTTCAGTAGAGAATCTTTCACGAATTCGACTATGACGAAACTGAACAGAAATGCTAGTCCCTTGCCTTGGGTATCTCCATCTCCAGGTATTTATTTTAATATTATATTGCTCTTTCCTTCAATATATTGTGTGAATTCTTCATGTATTACAACCTTCTTTTTTGAAATTTCAGGGAATAAATTGGAAAACTTATCTTCCTCAATCAAGGACAAACATGACAGTGCATCAAATGATTCCACATTACAATCATCGGGTACCTATACTGCTATACTATCTATGTTTCACCAAAAAAAAAATTGTAATTTGAACAGCTCCTTCTGGGTGTTGCAGTTTCTTTGTCAGTCATTATTATATTATACAGGGTTGTTCACGAATATGGCTCTATAGAATATTTTTACGAAAGACACAACTTTCAGGATTGAAATTCTAAAGGTGAGCTTCAAGTAAGTAAACGTCTTCTCGTATATTTTTTTAAGGTTTTTCTGGAAGTGACATCAATTTTTGGTTTTCAAATGAGAATACCCATTTTTTATTGAATAAATAGATTCTCCATTCAATTCTGTGTCTTTTGGATTCCAAAACTTTGAGTTTTCTCGAGAAATTTCTCTTTAAATGAAGAAATACGAAAAAAAAAT
Organism: Hippodamia convergens; assembly: GCA_038502775.1. Classification (NCBI taxonomy): domain Eukaryota; kingdom Metazoa; phylum Arthropoda; class Insecta; order Coleoptera; family Coccinellidae; genus Hippodamia; species Hippodamia convergens. Next base: position 95,908,849 of record CM076607.1, read on the forward strand.
CTCAAAATTGAACTCAGTTAAAATACAAACACCTTCGAGGTTTTTTCATTAAAAATTCCCATTTTTTCGAAGCATCTTCGAAATCTTCGTCAAAAAATAATAGGAGCTTAAGTCCAAGACTTTTATCCCAAAATGAATAGAGAGAGAGATATTCAGTAAAACCAATTTTGTCTTCATTTTTCAGTCCCTTTCCGAATGTGTTTTTCTACTGGAAAATAAACAGCTGTCAAGTGCAATTTTTGGAAATCTCTGTTATCAAGAAAATATTTTCTATAGTTCAGACGAGTTAATTTCTTAAATTATCATCTGTAATGCGAGAGCAACAATGGGTTTTAAGTTTTCAATGTGTAGTCAGCATATAAAATTCGAATGCTGAAAAAAAAATAAGTTGTAATAATTTTTATGCTTTTGAAAGAATAATTAACAGAACATGTAACAGTTTCATTACTGAAAATTCAAATTTCCCTACCATGACAAAAAAGAAATTCTCCAGAATCAAGAATTTGCGGAAATTATCCTAAGCTTTAAAAAATAAAGAAAAACTGAACTGGTCTGGACTATAAGAAAATATTTATCCGATAACAGAGATTTCCAAAAATTTCACTTGACCGCTAATTATTTTCCAGTAAAAAAACACATTCCGAATGGGATTGAAAATTGAAGAAAAAATCGTTTTTTTCTGAATATCTCGAAAAATATTCATTTTGGGATAAAAGTATTGGACGTATGCTACTATTTTCGAAAATGCTTCGAAAAAATAGGGTTCCAATTTGAAAAAACGATTTTTTCGTCACTTCTAACTTTGACAAAGAATTTGTGACCTCCTGTATCATATTCTGAAAATCACGCTATCGGAAAAGAAGCATCAGCCTTTCTTCTCGGAGATTCTCGAAAATGAGAATTTTTAATGAAAAAACCTCGAAGTTGTCTGTATTTCAAGAGAGTTCAATTTTGAATTTTTTTTTTCGTATTTCCCCATTTAAAGAGAATTTTCTCGGGAATATTCAATCTTCTGGAATCAAAAAGACTCAGAATTCAATTGAGAATCTATTTATGCAATAAAAAATTGGTCTTCCCATTTGAAAAACGAAAGTTGATGTCACTAGAAGTTCTAGAGCCATATTCGTGAATAACCCTGTAATCAGAGATTATAGAGTATAACTCTATAATCTTTGCCTGTAATATTAAATTAATTTTATTATATCTTATATTCATTAATTTCAGCAAATGAAGGGAAAGCAAACAGTTCTTCATCCGAACAATTACATATCGATACATCCCTTTCATCACTAGGTATTGTTTTTACTTATTGTTTATATCAAAATTCTTTGACAAATCAGAATGCATGTTTTAATTTGTGAATTTTCAGATATCAACGATCCAACCCCCAGCTGTTCAGCATCATCGCAAACTCCAACATCTAGAAGTCCTAGTTGCCACAATCTTGAACGAAATTTCGCCTCCCTCCATACCAAAAATACCAATTCAAAACGAATTCCATTCAGAGTCGGAATCGACAAAACAATTTTCGTACAAATCAATAAGAATCTTTCCCTATATCAACCATATAGATGCTGTCTTCTTGTCTTCGGCGAAATGGACATAAAAGTAGGACTCCAATACGACAGCCAGGAGGATAGAATTTTAGGTTTCGAGGATTTTGGAGGTTCCGACTCAAGGAGAAAGGTTGCGACTAAAGCCTTGGTGTTTATGCTGGTTGGATTGGAGGAAAAGGAATGGAAGCAACCGGTGGCTTATTTCTTCTGCCACGGGTATTGTAGGCCTTCGAAGTTGAAGGAGTGTTTGTTTGGGGTCCTCTCGGCAGCTAAAAATATAGCAAAGGTGGAAGTGGTAGCTACAATCTGCGATACAAGTCCCAGAAACGTGAGGTTTTTAAAAAGTCTTGGTGTCACCATCGAAACACCTTATTTCTTCTTCGAAGAAAAGAAGATTTTTTCCATGTTCGACCCTCCGAGTTTGTTGAAATGCACTTTTAATCTGTTCCGTAAATACGACGTTTCTGTTCTGGTGAAAGTGGGGGAATCCACTGTTCGAAGAACGGCCAAGTTTGAACATGTCGTTCAGGCTCACGAAGCAGACAGGAAAAAACCGTCGATGTTCAGGTCTTTGTACAAAATCCGGGAGGATTACCTGAGACCGGAGTGTGAGGCGAAGACTCAGATAGCTGGTGCGGTGCTGAGCTATGCTGTTGCAGTGTCCATTTTTTATCTCGGCGGAGGTAATTACATATTAAAGTTTTTATTTTGCATGAAATATCAACAATGATGAAAATAAATTTCGGAAAACGTATTTTTGTACAACTGCCATTAAAAGTGACTCTTTTAATGAAGGCAAACGATGTTAAAATTGATTGTTTACGTGGAAGAGTGTTAAAAATATTTTTAGCACTCCATTTTCTTATGATGAAATCAGATGAGAAAAATTCAGCAATTGCAAGTTTTTATTATCAATATTTAACAATCATTACTTACGAACATTTATATTAATCGTAAAACTAGAACAATTACTAACATTAATGCCCTGTGACGTTAGGGTGCTTCGCAACACATTATTAGAATCCTCAGCACCATCAGTACTTGTAGAAACCGGAAGTACAATATTGGATGATGATGATCCAAAATCTTTCGAGGTTGGGAGAATTTTTTCAGCAATGACATTTGTATATGCAATGGAATGATCAACATAGCCCTCGGCTACCGTCGTAGACTTCCATCCACCATGTTTTTTTATATCCGTAATATTTGCTCCTGATCCTGCTAGCAATGAAGCGGAGGATCTTCGAAAACAGTGTCTTGTATATTGCTTTGGTTCTGGTAGTTTGAGGAATTCGGCAACAATAGATGGAATTTTCCCAAATGTATTAATACCAACTGGATTGGCAGTGCATTTATTATTCATGTATTTCAGGAAAAAACGACGATGTTTGATGACAAAAGGGCGCAGTGCAAAATACTTATGAAAATAGTCTACATTCTTCCCAATAATACTGAAAGAACGACTGTCTTTCGTTTTTGTATCTGGAAGTTGTATAACCAATGATTTATTTGTTATTTGGATGTCTTCCACTGATAAATTACACAATTCTTCACGCCGACAGGCTCCAAATAATCCGAAAATAGTTGCAACCGTAACCACCTAGTATTTCTCATCTGGTGTCTCCTTTATAAACTTTTCAACTTGTTCACTAGTGAGAATTTTCGATTTTTTGGGACGATATCCTTCACTTTTCCGTTTTAAATATGCTAATACCTCAAAATATTTACTAACATCCACACCATTTTTAACAAGGGCGCTTGACTTTATCATTGAAAATTTGCTCCACAATGTTGATGAACTCCATATTTTTGATTTTTCTTCTAAGTATGCCAGGAAAGCAGTTCCACTGAAGTTTCCTTCTACATTTTTCAATTTACACCAGGCCAGGAAATTGTTATATGCAATATCGTACTGCTGAACAGATTTTTCAGGTAGGAGTTCCAGATTTGCTCTTCTTGCAGACTCTTCGATATCCAGAGGAACAACCAAATCGTCACTTTTATTAATAATTGGACTCTCTACAAACAATTGAAAACTCAAGACGAAAATTGGACAGGAACGAAATTCAAATGACAGCGTCTTTTCTCATTTGTTAGTAACCATAACTTTGACAACGTTTGCCATTCACAACAACCTTTTGATTATTTGAATATTTTATTTATTTATTTATTAATCTTCATTGGATCACTCCAATTGGCCAACGACCAAAGTCTTCCAGCCTGTTTCAAACAATGCTAATAATGATAACTAAATTTTATAATAAAAATGAACAAGAAATTTAGATGGTACAAGAGATTGTGATTTAAAATTATCGTAATCGACATTCATTCAGCAAGTAGTAAAGCGGTTTCTGAGGGATTTTTCTTTTGGTTGCATGGTTTTCTCTGAATTCAAGAAGTAGTGGCTGAATAATTTCTTTATTGTGGCTTTTTTCCATGAATTTCTTGTTGAGTCGTTCGATTCTTGCTTTTATTGGTTCAACCTTTGTTCTTTGGTAGAGCATCTCATTTGTAGGGTTGTGAAGAGGGTTGTTCGGATGTCTAATCTGAGTTACTCTTCTCAGGCTTATTCTTTCTCCAGTCATTATTCCTTTCCAGGTGGTATTGCTGCAGGTCTTATATAGTTGGTGGTCATATTAGGCATTTCCAGCTGACGTCACACACGTCAACAGAGCATGCGTTGCAAAGTCGTGAGGGGCACACAAAACAAATTTAGCAAATGGAAAGCAGTGATTTTGTCAGATTTTTGTGTATTTTTGTACTCTATCTTGTTTGACTTGAGATTTCTTACGTAGTATGAGGATTTCGCCCAAAAAGAAGGTGGTTTTAACACTTTAACTGGTTTCTAAAGTTTGTGTGCCCCTCACAACATAGAAGATTGTTGTGTCAAAATCAGCTGACTGGAAATGCCTAATTCTAGGATAGGTCTACATATCATTTTGTAGATATTGCTAGCTGTTTTGGTGCTTATTCCCTGGTCTTTGTAGGTTATGGAGCGAAAGTGATTTGATCTGGCCATGGTGTTTTTTTTAGCTGCCGTTATGTGCTGTTTGAAGTTAAGTTTAGAGTCCATAATCATTCCCAAGTATTTTATTTGAATATTAAAATGCATTTTTAAGTTTATTGTCATTGCAAATTCGCCCATTTCATTATCAAAATAGGGCAGTTGAACAAAAAACATTGTCTGGTATTTGTGCTAAAAGTGATTTCATTTTGTTCATGAAATTGTTCAATTCGCTTTGGCTCCCCTACTATAATATAGCAAACACCAAGAGTTCCACAATGAAACTCCACGCGCTTCAATCAGTTTAACGACCCAAGTCGCTAAGGTGTCTAGTTTCCATGCTAAAGGGTGATTTTGAAATTTGGCCAATTATTACAATTGGTTATAACTTCCGCAGTATTGCCGCTACGCGCTCGAAATAAAAACATATTTAGGGCAGTTTTTTCAGTACTTTTTACCAGCGCTATCGAAATTTCAGTGCCTTTTCAAATTTTAGAGAAATAAAAAAAAAATTTTTTAATGGTATGCTATGATGATTTTCAATAGACTTTTCTCAGACAATTTCAAAAATATATGTCATGATTCAAGCAAGCTCAAGTTGTAGGACTTCCTCAGGTGAAAAGAAATAAATCAAAACCCTCTTTGATTTTGTTGATCGAAAACTGTTTTTCGGAATTTTCGATAATTAAGCTTGGAAGTATATCATGATATATGGTTTCCATTTGAAAAAAATTAATTTTTTTTATTTCTCTAAAATTTGAAGGGGCATTAAAACTCTGATAGCACTGGTAAAAAGAACTGAAAAAACCCCACTAAAGATATTTTTATTTCGAGAGCGTAGCAGCAACACTGGAGAAGTTACAGCCAATTATAATAATTGGCCAAATTTAAAAAAATCACCCTGTAGCATGGAAACTAGACACTTTAGCGACTTGCGGTTTTCAGCAATTCATGTTTCTCGAAAAAAGAGAACATGACATGTAAATTACTTTTTTCTATCTCGCTTAATTTAGGAGGTGTAGTACTATAACATCGAAATCTGACCACCCTGTACATTATATAAAAATTTTTTTTTTCTCTCCCTCTTTGCTGCGCCTGAGTAAATCCAGAAATTCCCGCTTTTGCCCCCCTACTATAATATAACAAACACCAAGAGTCCACACAATGAAACACCACCAGTTTAACGACCCAACCCTTACGATTTTTTTTCCTCCAGAGAAACCAGACTCGGACTTTTGCGCATCCGCAACTTTCATAAAAGACGTGGACACCCTCTTCGACAGTTTCAACGGGCAAGAGGAGGACCGCCTCTATTACAAGAAAATGAAGAGACTTCTGAAGTACGGCTCCCATCACATGCTATACTGGAGGGGGGAAGCCCGTGAAACCGTCGAAAATTGGCAGTTCTTGAGGTACAACAAAAGAGGCGAAGTGCGGAAATCGCTGACTCAATGCCAAAAAGGCTGGCTCCAATCTCTCGAAGCGATACAAGAGATCTGGATATATTTAAGGCGTCAGATGGGTTACATGTCCATAAAAGTTAGGTATTTTAATCAGGACCCTTTGGAGAATCTGTTCGAGCAGATAAGACATGGTTGCGGTGGTGTCCCAACTGTGCAGATATTCGTTGAGACCTTGAACAAGCAACTGGTAGAAGGTTTGTTCGATCTGAGAAGTTTGACGTATCTCAATCTCGAAGATGACCGAAGATCTCTGCTGTTCAATTTGAAACCGTTCCAAGATGATTCACCCTTGTTTCAGTCGCCAAGTGGGGATCCATTGGTAGAAATTGCTGAAGAAGTTTCAACTGCATGCCCTAAGGTTTTATCGGTGGCACATGTAGCAGGAGCTCTTCTAAAACATCTCAAAAATCACTGTACCTCATGCGATAATATTATCTCGTCGTGTGACACAGAACCTCAGAATTTATTCCTAACGAATAAAGAATGGAATGGGACATCTGTTTTAACCTACCCAAGTGAGAAGTTCACCATTGCTGTGGGATGTGGTATTACGAGGTTGGAGGAGTTTTTGAATAGCTCTTCATCCCATCGTAAAGTATCGGAAACTGCTCTTGAAGTACTGAGATCTGATGGGAATTTGGAGGATCTAGGATGTCCTGGATATAAGGAATACATAAGGGACCTTACGAATGCTGCAATATGTAAGATTGTCATCCCTCGGTGGTGCCAAAGGATTTCTAAGGAAATTAGGAAAAAAATCTTGAGGAAAAAACGAAAACAAAATTTAATAAACAAATCTAACATTAAGAAATAATAAAAGTAGATAGTAGTAGTAGTAGAAAACTTAATTGAAACAATATTTCAACGACCTAGGTCTTCCTGCCATGAGAAAATAAAATTATTTATGACGCCAATAGATTTCTAAAGAGTTGAGGAAAAAATCTTGAAGAAAAAACAAAATTAAATTAACAAATCTAACACTAAAAAATAATAAATTTATTTACGATATCTTTGTTTCACTGCCAAGTCCTGGATTTTCTCTTTACTGAGTACAGTTTTCGCCATTCTTTATGCATCTCGATGAATGGCTTTATCGGTTAAACCTTTCGCTACCAATGGGTTATGTACGTCCCAGCACATATAAGGTCCCAAAAATACGGGTTTGATTTCATTCAAATGCCTTTTTTATATGAGTAAAACCACAGCCTCCTAAAGTACAAGGCCGGAACAAGTAAATTCGGCAACGTCGCGCGTAGGCCTACCAGAGACCCACGAAACTCGTGATGCGTGGTGAAAAATAGATTTTCAGATTTGTTGATAAATCGTAGTGTTTCAGTGAATAAATGGCTGGAAATAAGTGAACTTTAAGGGAACTGAAAAACTGTTTTTAGTGAAGTGCAATGAAGGTTTCGTCTGATTTTCTTTACTAACTTGAGATCATGTACTGGATAGGTTGGAGGTCAGGTTAGAATTTCAATTGCAATGAAAATAGTTCCGATAATCATAGGAAATTAATTTCAAAAGTTTGTCTGTTTTAGATTTATATTATTTGCAAAATAGCGACATGGATAACTCCGCCAAAATTTATGTTTCAGAATATGCTGCTTCTTCGAGCAGCAGCTGAGACTTGCAGTTGAGGTACGAATGCGAAATCAATTTTAAATTCACTTTGTTCGGTTTTTGCAAATTTACTCTCCTAAACAATCTCGTAAATAATGAGAATAATATGATTAATGTCGAGCAAACGGAGAAAATACTTGGGAGATAGGATAAAGTTTGCATTACCCAAAGATAGAAACACCTTCCTTAGAATGAAATCGTCCAACTTTTTATGAAAATATGCATTTCCGTTTAGATTGCACATCAATTTTTTGTTGAAAATTTCAATATTTGTTGTGTTAACATCTTATATCTATTCTTTTCCACATTCACTTCGATTTCTACATATATTGAACTTATAATTATGTTGAGGATACTTGTTTTGTTCACGTAGAGAATTTCATTTAATTTTTTGGCAAGAGTTGGCCCTACATCTTCCCGTTGTTCTTGCTGAACAATGAATTGAATATCTAATTCTTTTCCTAACTTATAATTCAGATAATTACCTTTCAATTCCAACCAAGATTGAAACACAGTCGTGAGATTTTTGCCAAGGAGTAATTAAGATATTCAATTTTTTGACTAAGTAGGGTCTTATATTCTTTTTTCTTAAAGCAAAAAATTCATTTGATGAATTTGCAAATGATTTGAATTCGAAATAACATGATATCCCGCGTTAACGCATCGGACGAGTATACTTACGCTTCGCGTTCGCATACAGCGTTGCCAGATTTAGTTCCAGGCTATCTCTATAGACGGCTGTGGTAAAACCGACAACATAGCACTGATTCATAACCTAAAAATGTTTCGACAAGTGACATATCCTCCTCTTTTGAATGTGTCAAATTTTCAACTCAATGAACTACTTTTATGAAAGAAATGAAAGTTACCATATTGGATATTTAATTATGTTACGTTTATGTACGTTTTTATCAAACAATTGTGATGTCTTTGCAAGTATCATCATAGATTATCTGATGGAGGACATCCCAAAACTGTTTTCTGCAACTGCATCGAATACAATTTATCACACAGTTCTAGCTGTTACTTTATCGTCCATTTTGTACAGTTTCTATTTGTTCTCACCTCTAGCCTATGGAATGACTGGTCCAACATCAAGTGAAACTAACTCTACGATGTTTGGGCTCAAATGGATAGGCAGTTGGGAATTTTAAATTTTTATTCATTTTTTTTTTTGTAATAGGTATATTGTTGATGACTGAATTGGATTTTAAAACCAATTCAAATGTTTTTAAATCCGCGGGTAGGAGTTGGTTTATATATTTATTCGATGTTTTTCTTGAGCATATTATATTTATACACACATATTTTTTTGTATGTATTTTACATCTCTCAGTTCTAGAGAGTGAATATATTTTTCTACTTTTATAAAAGAAAATAGAAGTTTTTATCAAAATATTTCCTTAATCATTGATATTTGAATAGTCTGTTGTCTGAACCGAGAAATAGGATAATACGTTATAAGAGGTAAGAGTTGTAGAAATCACAGATAATATATTCCAGTCTTTTCCATTCTCACATTAACTACAGTAGGGTGAACTTCAGAGAATCTGTTTATATAAAAATGAACCCTGTGCGTTAAGTACGCTAAAACTTGAAAACTGCTGGACCAATTTGGCTAATTTTGGTGTTTACTTATTCGTGGATTTCCAAAGAAGGTTTAAATGGTGAGAAAATATAAAAATGCAAGGTATTTAATATGGTTTTCCTTATAAATAGAGGTGATCGATTATCATTGATTTTCGATGATCTTCGATGTTTGACAATTAAACATCGATGTTTTAAAATTGATTCTGCGTTATTTATAACATCGTCTCATCTATTTCAATAATTTATTCAAGTGAAGACGAAGCAAAGTTTGCACAAAACACCAATGTTATCAATTAATAGTAAAATGTTCGGATATCTATGTCATTATCGGCTTCGGTGATCATTTGTGAAAGTGACATTTCAAGTTACGTCCTCTTTTTGCAGTTGATCTTTTGTGATAGATACAACTTACCTCAAAGTGTGCGTGAACTTTTTTGTCAACTTGGTTTATTTCAATTTGCGATGCCGAGAAGAAGAAGATCTGACATAAGAAACCGCGTCAAGGGAGGGCCAATGCATTGAGGGGGTTGACTGATTATTTGATTATAGGAATATAGTTTCGCTTAATTAGGTATAGGACGTATATAAACGAAAAGTAAGGGAAATACAATTGAATCTGGTAGGCGGTGTGGCAATCAGGATCTAGGCTTGTTCAAGATTTTTCGTGTTTGAAAATAATATTGGACTAATAATAATAACAATAACACTTAAATAGCCGATTTGACCAGACTCAGACTACTAAGCTTTCAATACAAGTACTCTTCTAAGGCCTAATCTCACTTTTATTACAACTCAGTCTACTCTAACAATTCATTATTTAACCTTTTGTTTTTCTGATGAAATAAAGAGGCTCTAGCAATAAATTTCATTTGCATCATCACTGTGAACTCTGTGTTTAATTTTGAATTAATAGAACTCTCTCAAAGTCTAAGTCTGACTTCATCTGACCTCTCATTTTGAACATCTCTAGATTACCTCTGTTTTTAGTTGGATAAATCACTCTGAGTTTGAAGATGACTTTAATATTGTATTTTTTACTGTATTAACTTCATGCGGGTGACTTATTCATTTTATGATTGTGAATGATGTCAATAAATGTTTTTACAATACCATCTCTAACTCAATTATCTGGATACAGTCCTAAACATTATTTTCCAGAATCAGAACAACCCCGATTTTGAACATTTGATCCTTCGAGCCGGATAGGGCTAGCTAGTCACAAATAATACATTCTACACCATTTCCAATTGTAATTCAGAAATCGTCAATTGACATTCAGAAAACATCACTTGTATTTCGAATTAGTCAATGATATTTCAGAAAACATGAAATGTTATTCATATTAGTCAATTCAATTCCAGAAAATATCAAATGAAATTCAATTGAGTGATCCGAAATACATTTGATGTTTTCTGAAATTAACTTGAAGGTTTCTGAATTACACTTGGAAATAGTGTAGTATCTGTAATTAGAATGAGAAATTTCGCTACGGCTTGAATGCGGGAATTTTTGATCAGAAACTACCATTGGGTCAAATGTGTCCCAGCATCTTTTCAAAAATTCCCATTGGTAACTAAATGTAATGTAGACTGACCCAATCGTATGGGATAATCCAATAGTTTGAATACATAGAGGCGAGAATCGCATGGTCCGCTTTCGTTTCATTATCTCTAAGTCGGCCATATTGTTGGTTACACCATTTATAACTCAAGATTGGATGAACTGTTTGTTATAAAAGATTTTTTGTTGGATTCTTCCACGGTGGGGTTAACATAAAATGTATAAGAACTCTGAAAAATTTGATAAAATTGAAAAAAAATAGGAAATAATTTTCCTTATTGCGAATAACGCCAGTAGATGTCGCTACGGTGGATGGCGTTTTCGTGTAAGTATATTTTATATTAATTCGGTTAACTACATTTTATAATAATATTAACGCATCTGAGTCCATGTGTTATTTTACCTATCTTTCTTCCGAACACTACAGAAAATTTTTGAACAAATCCCTATTCTCTACATCGCTATTAAATGGCACTGCAATGTAAACTGTGTATTTTGAGTTGCCTTAACGTTTTGGCCTTGGAATTCTAAGGTCTTTGCGCAGAAGTCAGTGCCGATTCACGTAATCGAAAAACTTCTTTCAAAGTTCGTACACCTAATTATGTTTATAACTAGCTGACCCGGCAGACATCGTACTGCCTCAATCGATAAATGAAAAAGCAACTTTAATATTATAATAAACTATTATGGTGGTATAAGTGTTTAGAATCATTTCTTATCCCAGAAACTAAAGAGCGTAGGGGATCTGGTGGTGGGACCAATTGACAATTAGATAAGGTAGCTGACTCGGCGAACTTTGTTTCGCTTTAGCGATGCATAAAGTTGTATTTACCATTGGTTTTTTTGAGAAGGAAATATATTCGGTGGAATACAAAAAATACAAAAAATTTAATTGCCTTGAAATAGATATGCAGGTACATTGTTATTCATACATCAAAAAAATTCTCTTTATTCAAGAGGGAACTTTTTTTAATATTTTATCGATTGAGGCAGTACGAAGTCTGCTAGGTCAGCTAGTTAATTGATAAAATGGGGGCATTTGAATGAAATCAAACCCGTATTTTTGAGACCTTATATGTGCTGGGACGTACATAACCCATTGGTAGCGAAAGGGTTAACTGATAAAGGCATTCATCAAGATGCATAAAGAATGGCGAAAACTGTACTGAGAAAAGAGAAAATCCAGGACTTGGCAGTGAAACAAAGATATCGTAAATAAATTTATTATTTCTTAGTGTTAGATTTGTTAATTTAATTTTGTTTTTTCTTCAAGATTTTTTCCTCAACTCTTTAGAAATCTTTGGCGTCACCGAGGGATAACAATCCTAAATCGTAAATAACTTTATCATTTCTTAATGTTAGATTTGTTAATTTAATTTTGTTTCCATTTTATCTCCAAGATTTTTTTCCTCAATTCTTTAAAAATCTTTTGGCGCCACCGAGCGATAACAATCCTACATAATGCAGCGGTCGTAAGGTCTCTTATGTACTCCTTATGTTCAGGACATCCTAGATCCTCCAAACTTACATCAGATCTAAGCACTTCAAGAGCAGTTTCCCATACTTTACGATGGGATGAAGAGCTATTCAAAAATTCCTCCAACCTCGTAATACCACATCCTACAGCAATGGTGAACTTCTCACTGGGGTATGTTAAAACAGATGTCCCATTCCATTCTTTATTCGTTAGGAATAAATTCTGAGGTTCTGTATCACACGACGAGATAATATTATCACATGAGGTACAGTGATTTTTAAGGTGTTTTAGAAGAGCTCCTGCTGCATGTGCCACCGATAAAACCTTAGGGCATGCAGTTGAAACTTCTTCAGCAATTTCAACCGACACATCCCCATCTGGCGACTGAAACAAGAGTGAATCATCTGGGAACGGTTTCAAATTGAAGAGCAGAGATCTTCGGTCATCCTCTAGATTGGGATACTGCAAACTCTCCAGATTGAACAAACCTTCGACCAGTTGCTTGTTCAAGGTCTCAACGAATTGCTTCACAGTTGGGACCTCACCACAACCGTGCCTTATTTGCTCGAACAGATTCTCCAACGGGTCCTGATTAAAAGACCTGACTGCCATGGATATAAAACCGACCTTTCGCCTTAAATATATCCAGATCTCTTGTATCGCTTTGAGGGATTGTAGCCAGCCTTTTTGGCATTGAGTCAGCGATTTCCGCACTTTGCCTCTTTTGTTGTACCTCAGGAACTGCCAATTTTCGACGGTTTCACGGGCTTCTCCCCTCCAGTATCGCATGTGATGGGAGCCGTACTTCAAGAGTCTCTTCATTTTCTTGTAATAGAGGCGGTCCTTCTCTTTGCCGTTGAAACTGTCGAAGAGGGTGTCCACGTCTTTTATGAAAGCTGCAGATGCGCTAGTGTCCGAGTCTAGTTTCTCTGGAGGAAAAAAAATCGTAAGGGTTGGGTCGTTAAACTGGTGATGTTTCATTGTGGAACTCTTGGTGTTTGTTATATGATAGTAGGGGGGCAAAAGCGGGAATTTCGGGATTTACTCAGGTGCAGCAAAGAGGGAGAGAAAAAAAAAATGTTATATAATGTACAGGGTGGTCAGATTTCGATGTTTTAGTACTACACCTCCTAAATTAAGCGAGATAAAAAAAAAGTAATATAATACATGTCATGTTCTCTTTTTTTGAGAAACTCAAATTGCTGAAAGCCGCAATTCGCAAAGGTGTCTAGTTTCCATGCTACAGGGTGATTTTGAAATTTGGCCAATTATTATAATTGGCTGTAACTTCCCCAGTGTTGCTGCTACGCTCTCGAAATAAAAACATCTTTAGTGGGGTTTTTTCAGTACTTTTTACCAGTGCTATGGAAATTTTAGTGCCCTTCAAATTTTAGAGAAATTAAAAAAATTTATTTTTTTCAAATGAAAACCGAGCTTAAATACCGAAAATTCTGAAAAACAGTTTTCATCAAAGAGGGTTTTGATTTTGATTAATTTCTTTTCACCTGAGGAAGTCATACAACTTGAGCCTGCTTAAATTATGTTGACTTAAAAGTGGTTTTTTCATATTTTCATATTCAAGCTCGGAAGTATTTCATGATATGTATTTTTGAAATTGTCTAAGAAAGGTCTATTGAAAATCATCATAGCACACTGCGGTTTCCATTTGAATAAAATAAATTTTTTTAATTTCTCTAAAATTTGAAGAGGCACTGAAATTTCGATAGCGCTGGTAAAAAGTACTGAAAAAACTGCCCTAAATATGTTTTTATTTCGAGCGCGTAGCGGCAATAGTGCGAAAGTTATAACCAATTATAATAATTGGTCAACTTTCAAAATCACCCTGTAGCATGGAAACTAGACACCTTAGCGACTTGCGGTTTTCAGCAATTTGAGTTTCTCGAAAAAAGAGAACATGACATGTATATTACTTTTTTCTATCTCGCTTAATTTACGAGATGTACATTATATAAGATTTTTTTTTTATCATATGTGCTTTACAACTCAATAGGTCTCTATGACGCTCAAGTAAATCCCAATTCAGCATAGTGGTCATATTGAGGTCTAGTCTGTTCAAACTTAAGAAAGAGCATGGTAAACAAATTGGCGTATAAGAAGGAAGAGTTGTCCATTCAAATTCATATCTAGGATAATTCACACATTCAGTTTCTCCGAATGAAATACACAATACTTTCACGTAAAATATTTAAATTTTTGACGAGATGTCCAATAAAACTAAAATTTAAAAACTGACACTTGCAGATTCAAATGATTCTATCATTACTTTTCAATACTATTCACATTACGTCGCGAGCACGATCCTCTCTGTTTAAGATGATGAAGGGATTTATGACCGTTTGACCAATGAGAGGGTTGTCTATGCGCCAAACTATACAATTTTGGTTGTTTTCCTCGGTCCTTCTTGCATTTGAACATACTATAGAATCAGCTCCCAAAACAATGAAACAATTTTTTAAACACCCGATGATAGTAGATTATTCAATGAGCGGTAATGTAAGTCATAACTCACGCAGATAAAGTGAGTTATGACCATTACCGCAAGTTGAATACTATACTTTATCTACGACTACAACAAAATACGTGTTCCGAATTGTGAGAGAAGTGAGTATTCCTACTGAATTCTCAGATTGCAGAACAATGCTTGAAGTTACACTACTCATTTTTATCACAAATCGGAACACTGGCGTCGGTACGGGGGGGGGGGGGGGGGGGTAATTAACCCCCCCCCCAGAAAAATATTTACTTTCGAAAAATAAACTAAACCATCATTACATAGAAACATATCATGACAATTTCCTTGTCCTCAAATATTTAACCCCCCCCCAAAAAAAAATTCTACCGACGCCCTTGAATCGGAAGGCGCATAAAATGAATAGAGATATACAAGCATTATATTATTTGTTTTGGAATTTTTCAGGCAATAAACTCTGTATCGTAGCATGAGCTGCTTGCCTGATTTCTGGAGATGTACAGGATGATTCACTTATCTTGGTAACCTCAAATTTCTCGAAATCGTCCGAATATTTTTTCATTCTGTGAATGGCGTTTTGAACAAGTCAATGTCGACTTGAGATGTGCCTAAAAATCTGCGGAATAAATAAAGACTTGTTCAAAACGTCATTCACAGAATGAAAAAATATTCGTACGTTTTCGAGAAAATTGGGGTTACCAAGATAAGTGAATCACCCTGTACAGGGTGATTCTTCATATTTTACTCAATAGCTATCTCAGTTAATATTGGTCATACAATAACGTTTGAATGGGCAAATTTGAAGTATTTTTCATGGGCATTCAGAATTCAGTACTAAGGAATTCATGAAGGCATCGAAAACCTGAAAATTCATTGTGAACTATTGTTTTTTAAATGGTACACCCTGTATTTTATTTTTCTAATCAGTAGAACTCTTTCTTCTGATTTCAAATATATATGTATACTATATTGAGGTTAATTTCGGCAGTGTTTGAAAAATATAAGTTTTTTCGTCTTAATCTAAGGCAGCTGTGTAAGGCCATTCGAGAATGCTGTGATTTCTTTATATCAAAGTTCTATTCTATGGCCTTCTGATAGTCCCTACTTAACCGCCTTGGACACTTTTCAATTGGGATATTCGAAATATAAAGTGTATATGGCCCCTCTGCAAAATATTAAAGAGATTAATTTCAGAATAGAAAAAGAAATAATTGAAAACTTCAATATATTCCATAAATGGTAAGGAAAACCTCTAAAAATTAAATTGAAATATATCGACTGTGTGTAGAAGAATATGAGGGTCATTTGAACACTTATTTCAACTTTTAGTTAATAAGTATATAAATAAAATAAATATCAGTTGTTTTTTTATCCACGTTTCCTTTGATATAAAGAAATCGCATCGTTATCGTATGGCATTCCACAGCTACCTTAGATTTAGAAGAAACTATCTATACTTTTCAAAAACTGCCGAAATTAACCTCAATAAAGTATTCATAATTGAAATTAGAAGAATGAGCTCCACCGATCAGAAAAATAAAATACAGGGTGTACCATTTAAAAAACAATAGTTCATTACAAATTTTCAGGTTTTCGATGCCTTTATGAATTTCTTAGTACTGAATTCTGAATGCCCATAAAAAATACTTCAAATTTGCCCATTCAAACGTTTCTGTACGACCAATATTAACAAAGGTAGCTATTGAGTAAAATATAAACGATCACCTTGTACATAATAATTCGTCTACACTATCTTAATTCATCTCATTCACTGAAATATTCTCAATTATTAGGAATTAACTGAATTTTAAAATGTCAAAATTATTCAAGCAACACCCCCTCAATAATAAAAATGGAATGTTCCCATTTGACCAATCGGCTTGTTCAAAAGCAAAGAACTCTCTTGATATTCGGTGCGTCAATAATTCTATGAAGCTCACGCTGTTTGTTTATAGATTCTATTAATTGCTCAAAAGCAGTTGAATAATGAATACATTATTGAATAGGAGTAAATAAATACATTTGCCGAAATTCATATCCATAATTGTTGATATTTCACGCAAAATAAAAACTTTAATATTGTGATTACCTCCGCCGAGATAAAATATGGACCTTGCAACAGCATAGCTCAGCACTGCCCCAGCTATATGAGTCTTCGCCTCACACTCCGGTCTCAGGTAACCCTCCTGAATTCTGTACAACAACTTGTACGTTCTTTTGCTGTCTGCTTCGTAAGCCTGAAGGACATGTTCAAACTTCGCCGTTCTTCGAATTGTGGATTCCCCCACTTTCAACGGAACAGAAACGTCGTATTTACGGAATAGATTAAAGGTGCATTTCAACAAACTCGGAGGGTCAAACATGGAAAAAATCTTCTTTTTTTCGAAGAAGAAATAAGGTTTTTCGATGGTGACACCAAGGTTTTTTAAAAACCTCACGTTTCTGGGACTTGTATCGCAGATTGTAGCTACCACTTCCACCTTTGCTATATTTTTAGCTGCCGAGAGGACCCCAAACAAACACTCCTTCAACTTCGAAGGCCTACAATACCCGTGGCTGAAGAAATAAGCCACCGGTTGCTTCCATTTCTCCCTCAACCCGACAAGCATAAAAACCAAGGTTTTAGTTGCCACCTTTTTACTTAAGCCTGAGCCTCCAAAATCCTCAAAGCCCAAAATTCTATCCTCCTGGCTGTCATATTGGAGTTCTTCTTTTAGGTCCATCTCGTCAAAGACAAGAAGACAGCATCTACACGGTGGATATAGGGAGAGTTTTTTATTGATTCGTTCGAAAATTGTTTTATCGATTCCAACTCTGAATGGAATTCGTTTTGAATTGGTATTTTTGGTATGGAGGGAGGCGGAATTTCGTTCAAGATTGTGGCAAATTGGACTTCTTGATTTTGGGGTTTGGGTTGATGCTGAACAGCTGGGGGTAGGATCGTTGATATCTGAAAATTCGCAAATTAAAACATGCATTCTGATTTTTCGAAGAATTTTGATATAAACAATAAGTAAAAACAATACCTAGTGATGAAAGGGATGTATCGATATGTAATTGTTCGGATGAAGAACTGTTTGCTTCCCCCTCATTTGCTGAAACTAATTAATAAAAAATATAATACAATTAATATAATAATACAGGGTTGTTCACGAATATGGCTCTAGTAACGTCAACTTTCGTTTTTCAAATGGGAACACCAATTTTTTATTGCATTAATAGATTATCCATTGAATTCTCAGTCTTTTTGATTCCAAAAGATAGAATTTTCCCGAGAAAATTCTCTTTAAATGAGGAAATACGAAAAAAAAATCTCAAAATTGAAATACAGTCAACTTCGAGGTTTTTTCATTAAAAATTCTCATTTTTGAGAATCTCCGAGAAGAAAGACTGATGCTTCTTTTCCGATAGCGTGATTTTCAGAATATGATACAGGAGGTTACAAATTCTTTGTCAAAGTTGGAAGTGACGAAACATCAAAAAATCGTTTTTTTTCGAAATGAAACCCCATTCTTTCGAAGCATACGTCCTTTTATCTCAAAATGCATATTCTTCGAGATATTCAGGAAAAACTATTTTGTCTTCAATTTTCAATCTCATTCCAAATGTATTTTTTTACTGGAAAATAATTAGAGGTCAAGTGAAATTTTTGGAAATCTCTGTTATTGAGAAAATATTTTCTTATAGTTGAGACGAGTTCAGTTTCTTTTTATTTTTTAGACATAAGGATAATTCCCGCAAATTCTTAATTCCGGAGAATTTTTTTTTGTCATGGTAGAGAAATTTGAATTTTCAGTAATGAAATTGTTACATGTTCTGTTAATTATTTTTTCAAAAGTATTAACAATTATTACAAATTATCTTTTTCTGCGTTTTTGAGAATTTTATACGTCGATTCCACTAATACTCACATTGAGAACTTTAATCCAATTGTTGCTCTCCCATTACAGATGATAATTCAAGAACTTAACTCGTCTGACTATAGAAAATATTTTCTCGATAACAGCGATTTCCAAAAATTTACTTGACCGCTAAATATTTTCCAGTAAAAAAACACATTCGGAATGAGATTGAAAATTGAGGACAAAATCGTTTTTCCTGAATATCTCAAAAAATATTTATTTTGGGATAAAAGTCTTGGACGTATGCTCCTATTATTTTTTCACGAAGATTTCGAAAATACTCCGAAAAAATGGGGTTCCAATTTGAAAAAAACGATTTTTTGATGTTTCGTCACTTTAAACTTTGACAAAGAATTTGTGACCTGTATAATATTCTGAAAATCACGCTTTTGAAAAAGAAGCATCAGCCTTTCTTCTCGGAGATTCTCAAAAATGAGAATTTTTAATGAAAAAACCTCGAAGTTGTCTGTATTTCAACAGAGTTCTATTTAGAGATTTTTTTTCGAATTTCCTCATTTGAAGAGAATTTTCTTGGGAAAATTCAAACCTTTGGAATCAAAAAGACTCGGAATCCAATGGAGAATCTATTTATGAAATAAAAAATGGGTCTTCCCATTTGAAAAACGAAAGTTGATGTCACTTCCAGAAAAACTGTCCTAGAACCTTAAAAAAATATACGAGAAGTCGTCTTTTTACTTGAAGTTCAATCCTGAATCTTGTGTCTTTCCTAAAAATATTCTATAGTGCCATATGCGTGAATAACCCTGTATAATATAATAATGACTGACAAAGAAACTGCAAAACCCAGAAGGAGCTGTTCAAATTACAATTTTTTTTTTGGTGAAACATAGATAGTATACCAGTTTAGGTACCTGATGATTGTAATGTGGAATCATTTGATGCACTGTCATGTTTGTCCTTGATTGAGGAAGATAAGTTTTCCAATTTATTCCCTGAAATTTCAAAAAAGAAGGTTGTAATACATGAAGAATTCACACAATATGTTGGAAGAAAGAACAATATAATATTAAAATAAATACCTGAAGATGGAGATACCCAAGGCAAGGGATTTGCATTTCTGTTCAGTTTCGTCATAGTCGAATTCGTGAAAGATTCTCTACTGAAATGCCTGCTACAAATTCTGTGTTGCTTTTTCACGTTTCCCAAACCCAGAATTTGCATCCACAACTTATTCCTGCAGGAGTAATAAGTTTCTCAATATTTCAATTCTAAAAAGGTGTCGAACGTTTCTTACTTTTCAGGATTGTTTGGAAAACAGAAAAAATTCTGGACTTCTGTCTCGGAAGCCCCACACACGATACACATTTTAATGTTACTCGCCATAGTCGAACACAAATATATCACTCACTCTCTGAAGCAAAACTTAAAACAAAAACGGACTAACGGACACTTGTTGCGGAATTCAAAATTATTGTTTACATGTTAATTGTTGGTATTTTGACGTTTCGTTTCACCAACGTGCTTAGAGGTTAAATGCGCATGCGTTTTCTTCTTTTTTATCACTCTGAACATGAACATTTCAATTTCTATCCAGCACTAGCTGGCCCGCGCAACTTCATCTACCCAAATCGGCTATTAAAGTTATTGTTATTATTATTAGTCCAGTATTATCTTCAAACACGAAAAATCTTGAAGAAGCCTAGATCCTGATTGCTACACCGCCTACCAGATCCAATTGTAGATAGATAGATAACGGTACTTTATTGACATTATCAAATGGCCATCGACCTAAGTCCTTCAGCCTACATAGTATTTGAATTATTTTAGGAAAAAAAAATGATAACAATATTAGAATTCAACAGTTTTTAAGTTAATGTCGTAAAGTGCAAGTTGGGAATTTTCTGCTCGGGTGTACCATTGGATCGTTGTGCATCAGCTCACTTACCTATGTCTTCTAATTTTTCTAGCCTCTCCATAAAGTTCTTATTTAATTTTTTGATACGCTCTCCGATGGGTTCTATCCTTGTTGTCTGGTATAGCAAAGGATTGGGAGGGTTATATAGTGGGTTATTTGGGTGCCTTAATTTTGTTATTGTTCTGAGGGATGTTGTTTCAGCTCCCTCCAAGATCTTCATTACTGATTCTCTGCAATTTGCGTACAATGGATGTCCATATTCAAGTATTGGTCTGCATATGGATTTGTAAATGATTGCTGCTGTTTTCATGTTGATTCCTTGGTCCTTATATGTCAGACATCTAAAGTGTTTGGCTCTACTAACAATTTTTCTCTTTACATTTTTAGCGCGGAGTTTCAGGCTAGCTTTGTTGTCTATTTGAATACCGAGATAATTTATTGATGGTGTTGGTTTGACTCTTATGTTGTTTATCAGTATAGTTGGGGAATGAA
Organism: Hippodamia convergens; assembly: GCA_038502775.1. Lineage (NCBI taxonomy): Eukaryota > Metazoa > Arthropoda > Insecta > Coleoptera > Coccinellidae > Hippodamia > Hippodamia convergens. The sequence goes on from CM076607.1 coordinate 95,929,880, forward strand.
CCGTGATGTTGTGGTTGAATATAATTAGTTGAGATTTTCCTGGATTAGCTTTTAGTCTCCATTTAGCAAACCATGAAGTTATGTTGTTTATGTATTCTTGGAGTTTATCAATACATTTCTTTGGTGTTTTTTCATTTGATATTACCGTTGTGTCATCCGCTTACTGTAAGACATATTGGTTTGCATTGTTGCTAGTAGGAATGTCGCTGCAATAAATATTGTGAAGAAACGGAGATAATGGTGATCCTTGGGGTGTATCTTGCTCAGGGGTGAAGTAGTTGGATGACGAATTGTTGATACTTATTTTCAATTTTCTGTTCTCCAAATATTCCCTCACTATTTTGATAAGGTATCGAGGTAAGCCTTTTTTGAAAATTTTGTATAGTAGCCCCTTTATCCTTTATCCACATGCTGTCAATCTAATTGTATTTCCCTAATTTTTCGTATATATACGTCCTATACCAAAATATCTGAAACTATATTCCTATAATCAAATAATCAGTCAACCCCCCAATGCATGGGCCCTCCCGTGACGCGGTTTCTTATGTCAGGTCTTTTTCTTCTCGGCATCGCAATTTGAAATTAACCAAGTTGACAAAAAAGTTCTCGCACACTTTGAGCTAAGTTTTATCTATCACTAAAGATCAACTGCAAAAAGAGGACGTAACTAGAAATGTCACTTTCACAAATGATCACCGAAGCCGATAATGACATAGATAACCGCACATGATACTCGATGTTTATCGAATTATTAATTAATTGTAAATCATTAATTGATAACATTGGTATTTTGTGCAAACTTTGCACCGTCCTCACTTGAAGAAATTATTGAAATCGAGAAATGAATGTAACGATGTTATAAATTATACAAAATCAATTTTAAAATATCGATGTTTAATTGTCAATCATCGAAAATCAATGATAATCGATCACATCTATTTATAAGGAAAAACCATATTAAATACCTTGCATTTTCATATTTTCTCAATTTTAAAACCTTCCCTGGAATTCCACAAATAAATCAAGACCAAAATTAGCGAAATTGGTCCAGCCGTTTTCAAGTTTTAGCGTATTTAACGCACATCAATTCATTTTTATTCATACAAATAAGTATGCAGCGGCATCTGTGATCCTAATGTATTTCACGAAAATTATCAATTTCAACTGAACTTCGATAGAAGTTTCAATCCTTGCATCTCAAACAGATTAAATGAACATTTCGAATGATGGTACTACCCCTCTATCTAAACGCTCCTTATAATAGATAACATCAATAGCTATGAAAAAAAAAATACTTTTAGATGGCCGATTTCGAACGAAAGAAATTCTTGCAATAATATTCAATGTGTAAGCAATATTTCCCTACCTTCAAAGAGTAGGTACCTCAGGTCGTGGTTATGTTCTATCAGCTCCAGGCTACACCTTTCTGCAATTATTTTCCAGTCCCATCTTAAGCACACCAAGACGTCCATCTGACTTGATCCTCTACCACTCCGCGAAGTGACCAGAGACCACTCAACCAATCCCAAGAAAATTAAACAGGAAAAAATAGGATTAGCAAATTCAGCATAAATTCAGCGAAAAAAGATTCAATCGATGAAAGAGTCAAAGTAATATTTTTCCTGATAACTTTATCTTCAATCATTAATACCCAACTATATTTTATTACTGTTTCATCTTTTGATCGTTTATTCAAATATAGACATTAATTACTTTTTATCAGATTAAGAGTTTCCACCAATTCCGCGTTTCCTATCTCAAATTAATAGACTTGATATTATCCGAAATTATTTAGGGTTTTCAACCCCGTCTCTGAGACACTACTGAGTAAAAAATTTCAAGTAAAAGTAATGTCTACGTAAATTCTTGCACGAACTGATTTGCTCATTACAAATCAGTTTTTCCTGAAAAGGAAAATACAGAATTTATAATCTCCCATTTTCCATGTAGGACGTGTTTCGTTTTCGTTTTGTAAAAAATCATTATATAAATCGAATCGAACGAATTCATTCTATTCCTCCTTTATGGTAACAAAGTATAGATACTGAATCAACTCGTTTGTAATATTTGAAAAAAATGATGCACTTTATGTATAAAAGTATCCTCATTTTCTCATAAATATATCCAACAATAATCCTACCAACTTATTCTCACATTCAGGGTTATTCACAAATATGGCTCTATAGAATATTTTTAGGAAAGACACAAGATTCACGATTGAAATTCTAAAGGTGAGCTTCAAGCAAGAAGACCGACTTCTCGTATACTTTCGTTTTTCAAATGGGAAGACCCATTTTTTATTGCATAAATAGATTCTCCATTGAATTCTGCACGTTATTCACGAAATTACTCAAGGACACGAGAAAATGCCGATTGGGGTGGTAGGTGAAACAATTGAAACTAGAATTTTTCTCGAAAATACATCTAGGATTATTCTAGAACATTCAAGTTTAAAGCTCAAACTTACCCTTACGGAGATATTCGAATTTCGAATAAATAATGTCATCATTACTGGATTTTGTTCATTTGAAAATGAAATAAACAGAATCAGTACAGCTCGAACAGTCTACATTTCGAACTGTCCCTAAGAATTTAAACTAAAAATGCATCAGTCTCATTCCAAATGTAATTCACTGTCGATACAAATGGAAATTTTCAAATCATTACGAATCTGGGACAACTTCCGATGGAAACCTACCTTTTTTTAACACGATACAGACGACACTCGCATCAGACAAACACGCCACAAAGACACACCAACGACTAATGAGGACGTTAAGAAAATTATCGCGAATCTGCTGTTTCAAACTAGAAAAACAAATCCAAACAGAGTTCCTGCTTCCAAAGAACACAAAACATTTCACTGAATTAATTGTCGAAAAGAGTCAAAACAAAGACTTTTCTCGAAAATACAACTATTTCCTCAGGAGTCTACCAGAAGTTCAAAACTGAAACAACCAATATCTCAACAGTTAATTTGAAAATTTCCATGCATTTTATTCATCTGAAAATCACTTTTTCCGGGATATTGATGAAGTCAATCAAGGCATTCATTAGGAGCAAAATTATTAAGGATATGCCAAAGTCTCCTATGATAGATGCTTCCTGTTTTTTATAATATCATTATTATCATTTTCCAGGAAATCCAACGCCTCAAGCCGCACAGAAAACCCCTATAAACAGATCATCCATGATGGCAGGTTCACAAAATCTAAATCTTTTCATTTAATTTGAAAACAAGAAAATCCCCCTTCGGTGTCTAAATATTTATTGTATAAGAAGAATAGACAAAGAGTCAGGGAACAATTAACACCCTATTATCTTTTAACACTTTGACTACTTGACTTTTTATTGTAATACGAAAGAGTGTGAAAATCATTGTCCAATGGCTATAAACCCATAAAAGGGTGACAACAAGAGGATTAGGCAACAATAGATTCGATTATTCCTGCCACACAAACCCAGGAGCAGGTAAAATCCTTGATCCTTGTTTACAAAACATAATCAAGGGTAGTATCTGAATTTCTGCGCCATCTATACATTAAAAATGTTACTGGACATTCATGATTAGCGAAGTTACCTGTATTTGTGGTACACATTTCTGTGCTGCACATTTTGAAAATTGAGGTTATGCAAGTTCCTAGTAACGTGTTTTGACAAGAGGCTACAAGATTTCAAGTTTCTGTGGCTAAGTTTACCAGAAGTAAACTTGAAATGTGTAATAAGGGCAATTTTCGAATTGAGCACTTCCTAGATTCATTGAATTTAGAAAATAGCCCATTTCCTCCCAGCTCTCAGTCACAATGAAGTCTCCTTCGGACTATGATCTCTTGATTATTTTCTAATTACTAAAAGTTTGGACAAAATGTTCAAACTACTGATTAGCTTCGTTATAATACTAAATTCGTGCAGCACTGAAGATAATTTAGTACTCCTAACAAAAAAGAGGTCGTCTTTCCTGGACACATTCAGGAGTTATGCTAGTTTAGCTATATTCCAAGTAGAAATTCCACCACAAATATCATTCGTCTCTTTCAAGCTATCCGCAGAACCATTTGATCTCTCAATTTTTGGTAAGCTCGATCGTATTTACATGAATTCACGTTAAGAGCTAATTTATTCCAGGATGTTCCCCTGAAACTGTGTATGTTTATGCAAAGAAAGGGTCTATTCCTTTGTTGAACCCTGACAATTCGAAAAATCCAAAATGGGTAAGGAATATAACGAAGTCGCAACTGTATGGATTGGAGCTGTTGACTGATAAAGAGTATAAGTACATTAATATATCTTCACCCACTCCGGGTATATATTATTTCGCTGCTTTCTTTCCGTATGTGAATCCAGATGCAGTTGTTATAAAACAAAAAGGTAATGTCTACTTGTATCTGTATTTATTCAATAAGTTAGAAAAACTATACAGAAGTACAATCTCTTGGTAGATAAACACAGTTACCTGTTCGTGAGATTGGTTGTTAAAAACTAAAAAAATAATTACATATAAACCTAACTCAACTATTCTTAACTAAAAAATAGAGAAAAAACAAAAAAAAGTCTTTAATATCACACTATAGAACCACCTTGAGTGCTCTCCTGTTCCTTATTTAGATCAACAAGATAAAAAAAAACAACAAGATTAAGAAAATGGATAGTTGAAAATATTAATGTTGCATGAAATACAATTTGAATAAAAAAAAGGATAATAATATGATGTACAATAATAATAATGGTCAACAGATCTAAATAAAGAACAGGAGAGCACTAAAGTTGGTTCTATACTGTGATATTAAAGACTATTTTATTTTTTTTTTTATTTTAGAATTGTTTAGTTAAGTTTATAATTGTTTTTTTTTTTTAGTTTTAAACAATCAATCTCGAAAACAGGTAACTGTGTCTACCTCTATGATAGGGTGGTGGACACTTTTAAATGAGACACCCTGTATCAAGTAGTTATTATTATTAGAAAGGGTTTCACAATGATGTAATATTGATTCTAGAGCAAATGTTTATCCAATAGAGAGTTATTGACACACAAATATAGGCCTAACTTTATTAAAGGTTCCTGCAATAAAAGATCCCTTAACGTTGGTTGGATATTTGAGCTGTCAAAACAATTTATTTCTTGACAACTTTATTAGGTATGACATTTTCCCTATTTTGACAGTTTTGAGAAGTTGGTTAACCTAGAAGATTGGGAGAACTGTCAAAATAAGGGATCTTTTATTTAAATACTGCTATGCTTTATTTAAGTTAAGAACAGGAGGCCTGTAGCTTATTATAGGCCACCTTAAAATCTTTTGTGAATGTGCATGAGTAAGTGTCAAAATAAGGGAAACTTTATTTAAGTTAGGCCTCTATTTGCTTTTCGATTGCTCTCTGATAAAGAGCTCTCGAAACTCAAATACAGCCCTAACTTTATTAAAGGATTCTATAATAATAGATCCTACTATGTTGGTGGCATATTTGAGCTATCGAAACGACTTCTTTCTTGTCAACTTTATTATGACATTTCCTTTATTTTGACAGTTGTGAGAAGTTGGTCAACCTAGAAGATTGGGAGAACTGTCAAAATAAGGGATTTTTTTATTCAAATACAGCTTTCCTTTATTTAAGTTAAGTACAGGAGGCCCGTAGTTTATTATAGGCCACCTTAAAATCTTTTGTGAATACGCATGAGTAAATGTTAACATAAGGGAAACTATATTTAAGTTAGGCCTCTATTTGCGTTTCGATAACTCTCTAATAAAGAGCTATCGAAACTCAAATACAGGCCTTAACTTTATTAAAGGATCCTATAATAAAAGATCCCACAATGTTGGTTGGATATTTGAGCAATCGAAACGACTTACTTCTTGTCAACTTTATTATGACATTTCCTTAATTTTGACAGCGGTGAGAAGCTGTTTAATCTAGAAGATTGGGAGAACTGTCAAAATAAGGGAAATGCTCCAAAATATCTATTAGAAAAAATTCAAAGAGTTCAGAACATACTATTAAATTTATTTACATTTTGGACTACTTAACACCAACAGCTCAACTATATTCCAGTACTTCGATATTAAATATAAACAATTTAAAAAAACTTGAACAAGCAAAACTTGTTTATAAAGTAAAGAATAATTTATTAAGGACACAAGCTAGTTTGTGCATAGTGAGTGAGGAGCATACCTACAATGTAAGAACCTCATTTATTAAATGATACTGTAATAAAAGATCCCTTAATGTTGATTGGATATTTGAGCTATCGAAACAATTTATTTCTTCACAACTTTATTATGACATTTCTTTTATTTTGACAGCGGTGAGAAGCTGTTTAACCTATAAGATTGGGAGAACTGTCAAAATAAGGGATCTTTTATTTAAATTCGGCTGTCCTTTATTTAAGTTAAGTACAGGAGGCTCGTATTTTATTACAGGGTACCTTAAATTCTTTTGTGAATGCGCATGAGTAAATGTCAAAATAAGCGAAACTTTATTCAAGTTAGGCCTTAATTTTTGTTTCAATAACTCTCTAATGTATATTCCATATACAAATCTATTTTCACTAATATTTTTTAATAATTTATATTTCATTTGTAGTAAGATTATTTTTTTTGCGCGGGATATTTCAAAACAACCTTTATTTTTTTCAGGTTTATCCCAACGTTGCACAGCTTTTATAAACATCCTGGCTTACATCTCCAAAACGAAGAATTTAAGATTACTGACTGAAAATTATAGTTACCATATAGACTCAGGAAAAAGCTCGAATTATTATTATCAATTTTCTACTACTCCAAACATCAAACAAGTGATGTTGAGGATTAAAAACATCACAGGACATAGTAATCCCGCTAATATAACGCTGCGTTTAAGCTCAGATAGCCTGCCTTCGAAAGACAAATCTTTATACACGAGGACAATAAATTTATCCGGAAGGAAAGAAATACCGTATTGGTTGAACAAAGACGGGCAGTACTTTTTAGAATTCGATTTTAAGGATGTCGAAACGTCGCTGGATTTTTCCTTGGACCCCATAAGTGTCGATAAAACTTTTTGGAGGAAGAACATACGTAAATCTCTGAGTACCGAACTGGACCCCAAAAAATTCAGAAGTGCCAGCATCGATTATTACCAGAATTTAGTAACGAGATCTGTAGATTCGTATACGTCTTACGAATTGATAAAAGAGTCAGGTTCCGAAGCTTTTTTGTATACATTCAACATAAATCACGAGGAAGAAAAAGAATTTATGATTCCTGTTCCTTTAAACATGACCAGCGATGATTTCTCAGTTTTAAAATTCAAAATTGAGGATATAATAGACGTTGGAGGTACTTTCGAATTCAGCATAGATTTCCGGACACAATCCGACGATAAAGGAAACGTTTTATTCACTCCTGAGGCTGTAGATCAGATAATCGTTGGATGCATAAGTCAAGATATGTATCAAATACCCACCCTGCCTCGTTTCTGCGAATACAACGGAGTCAAGACTGAAGCTGCAGTTGTCATCAACAACACAGTCGACAATTCTACGGTTCTTATACCGTTCCCAGAGTCCGGAACTTGGTATGCGACCTTGAAACTCTTCTGTAAACCTTGCCGAGATTGTCCATGCTATAAAAGATGCAGCGAAGAGCTTAGGGCTTGCGTTTCCAAATGTTCCTGCGATACTGTTTCCGCTTGTAATGCTTGCTCGAAGAGATGCAAGGGAGAATTGGAGAAAAAAGCCGAGTGTCGAGATTGTAACTGCGATGGGAAATGTTCGAGTTCCCAAGGATCTTGCAGCGGTTCCGTAATGTTCGATTTGAGCTCTTTTCCCTGCATTATGGGGAAATGTGGACCCAACGGGTATTGCCAGTTTGTTTTGGTCGATGGATATGTTTTTTCCGCTTGTCAGTGCAGGAATAAATACAGAGGTGAGATTTATACGTTGTTTTAGGTAGGGTAGGAAGTTTTGAATGTCGTAGAGCTACTATTTATCGTAAAAGGTGAATGTACAGATAAAGAAAATCCTTATGGAAACATAGGAATATGAATGCTTAATTCGAATGAGCTCCGAGTCTATTAGAACGGTGGAAGAATCGAAATCACATTAGATGTGATAGCTAGACGGTTTGAACATGAATTATATTCGCGGAGACAATTCAAATCAAAATGGTACTTTCGTGGTCAATCTATTGTGGAGACGATAACTTTCATTGTTGCCTTTGGAGATAGGCCAATACTTTCACGTTTGGCTCTCCAACTTTGAGCCAACAAAGAGCAGTTCTTGGGATTCTAACACTAACCATTTTAGAATAATTATTTAGGAAGCTATTACTCAAAATTTGTGAAAATTTGCATAATTTCGGAAGGCTGCTGACATAGTGAAGATTTGTCGTGATAAACATCCCAAGTCAGCTGGAAATATGTCATAAATAAACATTTCAAAACTTCTCTTCGATTATCCACTTCACCAAACTTCACATCATATTCGACAGTAAGAATACTGTTGAAAATTTTGTAACAATCCATCGCACATTCAAATAAAAATTGTGAGGGACTCTTCAATGAACCGCGTGTTAAGTGAAGAAGAAAATCACTTACAAAGACGCCTGGTAATTCAACTTGGAAATCTTCGATTTGAGTACTATGCCTCGTACTTGTGCAGTGCCCGGTTGCAAAAGCAAAAATGAATATACTAATGAGAAGGTGTCGGTATTTAGATTTCCGAAAGATCCAGCGAGGAGAAGAAAATGGCTCGACGCAATTCATAGAGAAAGTAGTTTTAAAGTCAATGATGACAGTGTAGTTTGTGTGAAACATCTTGTAGATTCCCATATTTTGAGAAATAACTTTTATCCCACCGCTGAAGGTTCAGTTATTAATATACCCCGAAAAGTTTCTAAATTAACTGATGATGCATTTCCTTCAATTTTTTCAAATTATCCGAGTTACATGATGTCTTCAATTACTCCAAAAACAACTGATCCTGAGGAACTGAGACAAAAATTAGTTGTTCATTATAACTATGTTTACACCGATTGGGACAAACAAGATTAGATCAATTTCAATTAATATTAAAATGAAAAACCTTCCTGTTGATAATCCTTCCAGATATGAACACTAAAAGTCGAAAAATTCAATCGCAAACCCGATACACACTATTCTTGCAACTGAAACATTTATTTTCACTTTACTTATTAATTGAAAAAACGATCACGCGAACACGAAAAAAACACAAACCTTTTTACACGTTTCCGGTCGAATTTATGATGCGAACTATATCACACATCACACGTTACTCTTTAAAACAGAACTGCAAGTGCAAAGTCGTAACACTCTGAGTCTGGTACTACACCCTATGGGGCTGCCGGCAACGTCGCATTTTGAAGCAACATTCTGGTCGCGACCTATCCAAACGAATTATTTCTTGACAACTTTATTATGATATTTCCTTTATTTTGACAGTTGGGAGAAGTTGTGTACCCTAGAAGATTGGGAGAACTGTCAAAATAAGGGAAACTTTATTTAAGTTAGGTTTCTATTTGCGTTTCGATTACTCTCTAATAAAGAATTATCGAAACTCAAATACAGGCCTAACTTTATTAAAGGATCCTGTAATAAAAGATCCCACAATGTTGTTTGGATTTTTGAGCTATCGAAACGACTTACTTCTTGTCAACTTTATTATGGCATTTCCTTTATTCTGACAATTGTGAGAAATTGTTTAACACAGAAAATTGGGAAAACTGTCAAAATAAGAGATCTTTCATAAAAATATGGCTGTCCTTTATGTACGTTAAGTACGGAAGACCTGTATTTTATTTCAGGCCACCTTAAAATTTTTTGTGAATGCACATGAGTAAATGTCAAAATAAAGGAAACTTTATTCAACCCTTTAGCGCCGGAATTAATTTTTTTTCGATTGTTGATATTTGCTCTGTTAAAACGAAAAAATATTATAAAAAATTTATACGGTCTTTTGGTCTTCTTGTTTCATTGTACAGAATCCAGTTATTTTGCATAGCTACATCTAGCAACCATCAAACAATCGGCCAATACCATTTCTTACTACGAATTCCTATCCGGTTAGCATTATCACTGAGTATAATCAGCGCCTAGGGTTGCCATATGGCAACCCACGAAATCAACTGAAAATTTTTCCTACTACTATTTTTTTGTAATTATATTTAGCATATTAGGATCATGAATTGAAGTTTCAAGATTCATATAAAAAAATATGATAAAACGAGGGCGCAAATAGAAAATATTTCACTTACACGAACTTGAGTTCCATGTTTTTCAAGACTCACGAAGAACTCAAAGTTTCACAACTTCTGGAGGCGGAACGAGTGAACTTACCGAAAAAATTCTTGTTACTGATAAAATAAGGTACATTTGAATATCAAGCAAACCAACCCCCAACTATCCAGCTACAAATCTGCGACTCTGGAATCTGGAAACCATTTGAAAAACACCCCGAAAGCGTTGCCATATGGCAACCGTAGGCGCTAATGGGTTAAGGGTTAAGTGATTCTCTCGATTGTTGCAAAATTGAACTTATGCTCAGCAATGATCAAATCTACATCTGGAGTTTCGAATAAATTCCAAGAATTGGCAATTTTAAACAATGATAGATAAGTTGAATAATTTTATTTTATTATAACTGCAGCCCAAGACACAAGGGAGATGAAATAAATGAATAATACATTAAAATCTAGCGTAATGAATGAATTCTTCAACATGATAAATCGATGATCACGTCATGTTCTGCATACATACGGTTCTCTGGAGAATGTGCATTTTCATTCAAAATTTATCACTCATTTTCTTTTCATGGATTTTTTCCTTCCTGAACAGAAAAAAATTTAGTAGCTTCTATTAAATGAATATATTGTTCATGCTGATGTTCAATTACATTACAATCATGCAAGTTTTCATGTTCTGTTAGGTCTCAAATTAATTTCATCCTTCTCTTAGTTTTCATCAAATATATGTAAAGTACGTCATTGCCATACTTCAGATGCTGTTCCGTGAACTTGGTTATCTATGTTCCCTTATTTTATTGTCTATGCAGTAACCATAGTGATTGAGATTAATTTCATGATTTATATTGATTCCTGTTCGTCTATTGTGATATTTTCGATTTCATCATTACAGGTATGTTTTGTTGTAACTTTGTACATGTGATCAAAATAAATCATCATTACAGATGCAATCCTAAACCTTTGCGAATTTGGAATCTTACATATATACAATACTAATGTTTTCTGTTTTGTACATTTCATTGTTATGGAAAACAAAAAGAAAAACAGCAGAGACAAAACTAAACAATGAATTTTACCTTCACAATCAGTAGAATTGTCAAGATATTTTGTAGAAAGTACAACCTTGTACAGTAGAGTAGCAGAGCTAAACTATGCTTGCACTTTCCAGACAATCTTGCTTGGTATGTGTATATAATCTTGTCAACCTTCACACCATCATTTTTTAAGACATCATTACCTCATTATGATGGGGTTGTCCTTGCAGAATTCCAATGTGAAATAATTTTTTTCCCACATAGAATCAAATGATTGCATTGCAACACTTGCTCACCCTCTACACAGCATCTATGAGCATGTAAATATTGGAAAATTTCCTATAATTTGAGGAACCTTTGGTAAACATCTTGCCATATGATCTGAAAAGCATTCAAAATTGAATAGTGCTCACCTCAATATTTTACATAAAATATAACAAAAAGCACAATATAACCTATACTTGCACTTACAATATAACCCACAGGATCCACAATTAAGGAAACAACTTCGATTATTGATAGTCAATAAACGTTAAAACTTAAAAATCCCATAAATACAAAAAGAAATCTAATGTAAACACGAAACAATACTCGTTTCAGTAAACAGCTGATGGGCGAATGCAGCGACACCATCGGTAATTATTTTGTCCAATATTTATTTTACTATAACTTTTTTCCAGGATTGGATTGCACAGACGACTCAAACGCCACCCCCTTCTGGAAAGTAGTACTCGGCCAATTCCTCCTCATATCCAGCAACGCTATAATGATACCCTGCGTTTACCTAGCCGTCAAGAGGAAATACTACCCAGAAGCCGTCATGTACTCATTCGTCTGCATTTTCTCCTCCTTTTACCACGCATGCGACGTAGGTGACGACTCCATCCAATTCTGCATCACCACCCACTCTAGTCTACAATTCGCGGACTTCTTCACCGCCCTACTGTCAATTTGGGCCACCATGTTGACCATTTCGGACCTCGAAGCCAAACATAGGGCAGTTTTACACGTGATGGCGGCCATTGTTTTGGCTTATTGCACGGTTATAGATAAAACAGGGGTGTGGATATTTTTGATGATAGCCATACCCGGTGTAGCTATAATAGGGGTGTGCTGGTTCCTTAAATACAGAAAATGCGGGAAAAATTTCGTCAGGAAAAGATACCTGAAGTTCCATTTTTCAAGCGGGATCATAGTGATGCTTATAGGCATCATGATTTTCGCGTTTTTCCAAACCAGCGGGAACTACATGTACTTGCACAGTCTCTGGCATTGTATTGTGGGGATTACGGTGCTTATTATACTCCCGCGATCTGATACTTTTTGTAGGGAAATTATTGGAAGTCCCGAACACTCTTAAAGTGATGCCTTTAGTATCGTATGTGAGAAATTTGAATCGTGCCATCGAAAAAAGTACCAAATATCGTAGTATATTAATCGGAGAATACAGTCGATAATATGCAGGGTTGTTCTATGGAATATTTTTAGGGAAGACAGGAGATTCAGGATTGAAATTCTAAAGATGAGCTTCAAGTAAGAAGTTTCCGGAAGTGACATCAACTTTCGTTTTTCAAATGGGAAGACCCATTTTTTTATTGCATAAATAGATTCTCCATTGTCTTTTTGATTCCAAAAGTTTGAATTTTCCCGAGAAAATTCTCTTTGAATGAAGAAATACGAAAAAAAATCTCAAAATTGAACTCTGTTGAAATACAGACAACTTCGAGGTTTTTTCATTAAAAATTCTCATTTTTGAGAATCTCCGAGAAGGAAGGCTGATGCTTCTTTTTCAAAAGCGTGATTTTCAGAATATTATACAGGTCACAAATTCTTTGTCAAAGTTAAAAGTGACGAAACATCAAAAAATCCTTTTTTTAAAATTGGACCCCATTTTTTCGAAGCATTTTCGAAATCTTCACCAAAAAATAATAGGAGCATTCGTGCAAGACTTTTATCCCAAGATGAATAATTTTCGAGATGTTCAGAAAAAACGATTTGTCTGCCATTTTCAGTTTCATTCCGAATTTGTTTTTTTTACTGGAAAATAATTAACGGTCAAGTGAAATTTCTGGAAATCTTTGTTATCAAGAAAATATTTTTATAGTTCAGACGAGTTCAGTTTTTCTTTATTTTTTAAAGCTAAGGATAATTTCCGCAAATTTTTTATTCTGGAGAATTTCTTTTTTATCATGGTAGGGAAATTTGAATTTTCAGGAATGAAATTGTTACATGTTTTTTCAATTATTCTTTCCAAAGCATTAAAAATTTATTATTATTTTTTTCTGCATTCCTGAGAATTTTTTACGTTGACTTCACTAATACTCACATTGAGAACTTTAAAACAACTCGTCTGAACTATAGAAAATATTTTCTCGATAACAGGGATTTCCAAAAATTTCACTTGACCGCCAATTATTTTCCAGTAAAAAAACACATTCGGAATGAGATTGAAAATTGAAGACAAAATCGTTTTTCCTGAATATCTCGAAAAATATTCATTTTGGGATAAAAGTCTTGGACATATGCTCCTATTATTTTTTGACGAAGATTTCGAAAATGCTTCGAAAAAATGGGGTTCCAATTTGAAAAAAACGATGTTTTGATGTTTCTTCACTTCTAACTTCGACAAAGAATTTGTGACCTCCTGGATCATATTCTGAAAATCACGCTATCGGAAAAGAAGCATCAGCCTTTCTCCCCGGAGATTCTCAAAAATGCGAATTTTTAATTAAAAAACCTCGAAGTTGTCTGTATTTCAACAGAGTTCAATTTTGAGTTTTTTTTTTCGTATTTCCTCAGTAAAACAGAATTTTCTCGAGAAAATTTGAACTTTTGGTATCAAAAAGACCCAGAATTCAATGGGAAATCTATTTATGCAATAAAAAATGGTTCTTTCCATTTGAAAAAACGAAAGTTGATGTCACTTCCGGAAAAACCGGAAGTCCTAGAACCTTAAAAAAATATACGAGAAGTCGTCTTCTTACTTGAAGCTCACCTTTAGAATTGCAATCCTGAATCTTGTGTTTTTCCTGAAAATATTCTATAGAGCCATAGGTATTCGTTAATAACCCTGTATATCGGATATAGTTATGTGCCTTCTCGATATGACGTCTGGACGACGTGCCAATACTATCAGTCCAACGTACAGGATGTCCCATTTTTGTAGGTTTCTCGGTACCAAATCTTTAAAAAAAAAAATCACTAGAGTATGTAGAGTTTTTTCCAAGAGTCAGAATTCAACGAAAATTGCATAGGAACAACAAACAAAATACAAACTTTGATAATACGATGTAGTAAAATAAACAAGTTCTCTATACAAATACCTGTTTCAACCAGTCAAATATATTAAAAAACAAGTTTGTCAGTAAATGGCAACAATGTACGCTGTCTGAACACAGCGTACATTGTTGTCACTTTCTGACAAACCTCAACCAAAATGGCAACAATGTATTGTTAACCTACAAAAATAGGACAATCTGTAGTATAGCATACCGTGATATAATTATTTCAATTGTATTATTAGTTCAACTTTGTAGTGCTAAACTGCTCTCATCACTAAAAACCCCATAAATGACAATTCCACTTTATTATATAAGTTTATTCAAGTTCAAACTTGAAGTTCCTTTTCAATTTTATAAGAGATTTTTATTAGTAGATACCCTATACATTTAGGTTTTTTTATAAAGAATGCTCAAGTATATTACTCACCTCAGAATATTTAGAAAATGTTTTGTGATAAGAATAATTGTTATAGTGCAATCACTAGTACCCTATGATTATATATTTTATAAAAATAAAACCAGTTGAAACATGTTAAAACAAAATTGTGTAATTTCATCAGTGAATTATGCAAGGTTCTGGGAAAAATTCAATTTCTAATATTCTTTTAAAATATATTCTATTTTTCATAGAATCACTATCCAGTCAACTGAACAATCAAAAAATTAAACATATAAAAATATAATAATTTAGCAACTAATCAACAAAACAAAATTGAGTGATTATTTAACATTTTACTTTTCTTAGTTCCACAAATCTCTGATCTTATCAGCAGAAAATTATAAAGCTATAGTCAATTCAATTCATTCCAGTTGAAAATAAGTAATAATTCAAATGATTCACTTCCTCATAGATCATTCTTTATTTTATATTTAAAATTTAAAAAACTATCTCACAGCTCCTGCCCCAAACATGATTTCCCTTTCAAACTGTTCAGCTTTGAGAGTTCCATCTATACTCACACAGCCTTTATTAAAAACTGAATAGGCACTCACTTCTCCAGATTTTTTCGGCGTTGTCCTCGTATTAAAATACATGAATATCAAAGCGGATACAATCAAAAAAACTGTGCCAAACTGTAATTTGATGAATATCATATATACGGTACCCCAAAGTATCAAACAGAGGAAATAATAAAGCAGTTGCAACCAAGAACAGCACCAAATACTATCTGATAAACTTTCTTCATCTATAAATATCTCGTCTTCAGGAATAATCAAACTTTTTGTCTCAGGTGATGTTTCCATTTTTCTTTTTTTCAGTTGGGTTAACTTCACTGATGAGCCAGCATTTTCGCAATGATCTTTGTTCTCTATTTGTTTACTTTCTTTGACATTGTTATTCCTATTTGATAAAAACGAAAAAATATTTTTCACATGGCTTTGAAACCGTTGTATTCTGTTTAGTTTCTCTTGTTTAGCTCTATACTCCGCCAATTTTTTTTCCATTTGTATTTATTCAACAGTACCTCGAGTTTTCCAGGCTTTCATTACATATAATTTGATTTTGTAGTTTGCCGTTTTTCCAATATTGAAATACAAGCATGAAACGAAAACATGTACACCTGGCACCTGCTATCAGCTGATTGTCAAACTTTTGTTCGTGGTTATTGGGTCTACGAATCATTTTAACTAAACTACTAGACAGATTTCGGTTCAATGACCCGAAATCGAAAATATTTAAAGGTTAAAATTTGAAATGATCAATTGAAAATTTCATCCATCGATTTCCGTCTGTTTTTAAGAATGGATCGTCCCTATGCTTTAATTTCGATTGTTTGCATATTCCTTCGTTGTGTTTATGCCGAAACAAGTATAGAAGATGAAGGGGGCTCAGGGAGATATACAATAGAAGGTCGTGTTTTTCCCCTTGCTGACTATCAAAGCAATTGGCAAGCAAATACAAGGATACACGTCAACGGTGGCGAATACCTAGGATTTCTAAAGAAAGATGGATCCTTTGCAGTACATAATTTACCTTCTGGATCATACATTGTTGAGGTCTTGAATCCCGAATACTCATTCGAACCTGTTCGAGTTGAAATAAATCAAAAAGGAAAATTCAGGGCAAGGAAAGTCAATCATATTCAGACATCCCTGATTATTTCCTTACCGTATCCTCTCAAACTGAAAGCTTTGGGTAAAACTAGATACTTTCAACAAAGAGAGCAATGGAGAGTAACAGATTTCCTATTCAATCCGATGGTTCTGATGATGGTTGTACCATTGATCGTCATAATGATCTTGCCCAAAATGATGAACGATCCAGAAACTAAGAAAGAAATGGAGCAAATGCAGAGTTTGACTAAGTTTGAAATTCCAGAAATGTCAGATATGGTTACAAATTTGTTGAGCGGTGGATCAAATTCGAACACTGCTTCGCAACAGAGTAAACAGAAACAAAAAATCAAGAAGAGGCAGTGAATTAATTTAGTTGAATTTATTCCAATGTAAGCAATTTTGTAAACACTCGTACAGTAAAAAGTTCACCACTTCAGCTTATAATCTTTTTCTGATATGTTTTTATCTTCATTCTGCATTAATAATGGATTGCTCACAGGTTCTTCATTCTTTGACTCATGAAAATGCATTCCCAGATGAAATTATGTTGAAAAAAGGCAAAGAATTTCAGGTAAAAAATCCATAATGAAATAAAAGTAGATATTGAAATTACAGATAACTTTTTGTTGTAATTGGTCAGGAATGATTAGGAGAACTGCTTGTTATCATATATGAGAAAATCTCATCAAACATCGTCTTCTTCATCATCAAAAGATAAAAGTCTCTGGTCTACGACATTCTTTCCTGTCTTCTTACTTTGTTTCGTCCTACTATTTTTCGAACCATCATTTTTTTTCTTATCATCAATATTTTTCTTAACGGGGGCTTTGAAGACTATAGGTTTACTCAAATCAGCAGGTGCTGTAGCAGCTTCTGTCTCAATTTTAAGCTTTTCGGCAGCCACTTCTTCCGCAGTCAAATCACCGGATTTCAAAACTACAACCATTGGTTGATCTTCTTCCTTGTCCTCGATACAGTCTTCATCAAGAGTCTCTAGTTCTTCCCTCTTGGTATCGATTGTAGGACCTTCTTGGTAACCGACCTGAGCCTTCAACTTTTTGAGAAATGATGGCTCTTCTGGTTTTATGAAAGCTACGTTTCTTTTCTTCGACATTATAAATCGTATATCACGGAAACTACAGGAACTTGTTCATTGCTGTTTAATGTTTACGATTTGTAAGTACAAATAAAACGTGCATTAATTTCCCTCAATTTTACTCATCTGTTTGTTTATAATTCGTTCAGTTCAGTGATCCCGTGAATTAGGTTAAGTGGTTCGATCACAAATATAACAAAAGTCTATGTTCACGTCAGATAACTCAATGTTAGGTTAGAATTCACTGTTTTCAGGAGATTTCCACAATAAACACACTTTTCACCAATTTATATTGGTATTGTGGGTTTTCCTCCTTCAGAAGCAGAACCTAGAGTAATCAATTCATTGTTATCTGCATCAAATTCGGAACTATGGCTTTGAAAGCAGCTAGTAAAGTCCACATGCTACTTGGTCAATGTGTACCTTGCATCAAACAAAACGCTTCAAAATTCAAGATAAAGCGTTTAGAACTAGATACTAACCTCAATATGGTAATCCACACAAATATCTTCAATTAAAATGTCTCCTCGAACAAATTCTATTTGTATTCTAGTATTTTCCGAAGGTGGAATATATCTATGCCCATGATCCTGCGAAGAAATGCAAAACTGGCGATGTTGTTTTGATAGAACAGTTACCTGAAAAAATGACAAGACTGATTACCCACAAAGTAAAAGACATAATTTACACTTATGGTGATATAACCGATCCCTTAACTGGCAAAAAATGTGTATCAGGAAAGTATAGGGACCATATAGAGGCTGTCAGTAAGGTTTACGGAGAGTTAGATTCGAGGTTCAAGTATGATGAGGCACCAGAGAGGGGGTGGCAAGAAGATAAAAAAGACTTTTCACATGTTGAGACGTACATGAAGTATCACGAAACAGGTGAAGATCAACCGTATTCGTATTAGCTTCGATTGATTTAATGTGAAATAGAATGAATTGTTGTATCTTTTGAAAATGTAACGGTAGGTTTTTAAATGAATAAATAGGTTACTAGCCCAAGTGAGGTACAATATTTTTTTTATCTGTGCTAAAATGCAGGTACGTATTGTATTTTTTAATATATGATCTGTTAAAGGCTGAATTGAGGAATTGTGATGAATAATATAATTTGTGACATCTACTTTCGCCAATTTTTGTCAAACTATGGTGTTTCGAAGTGACGAAAAGACAGGGGAGGGCTCCAAAATTGTAAAAAAACATTCTCGAGCATGGAAAAATTTATTATTTTGAAGGAAATAATTCGAGGATGACGAAAAACATATAATCTACAAGCTGAAGTAAAAGAAATTCATCGAGAAAGTTCAGTGTCTACAAATGCATAATGCCTATATTACTCGCTCCGCGTCTTTTATCTTAGGGGTGGTTCACACACTTTCTCAGGGGTGGACATATTTTTTGTCAAACTAACACCGGCAGTCGATGAGAGACTTAATTCTTAGCAAAAAATGTCCCATAAAGTTTCTTCGAAAACTCAATACTTTTTTAGTTATTCGTGATTGAAAACATGACATTTTCATTGAAAAATTACACTTTTTGGGACGGTTATTTACGAATAACACAAAAACTATGCATTAAACGAAATGAAGTGTGGGGGAGGTATTTGTAGCTTATGGAAAAACAAAGATATTATGTTTCTTAGAATTGTTCTAGGTGCAACACAAGGCAAGATATTGTGAGTAAAAGGCAATATTTTTTTTCGTGAATGCTTGAATCGATACATTCAACTTGAAATTACGGTAAAACTATTGATGTTACGGGAATAATGCTGGAAACATTTTTTGTAGTGCTTCAAAAGAGCTTTGAAATGATCGGAGTTAAAAAAAGATTGCGTGTAAACTCAGTGAAAAACAATGCAAAAAAGATTGACGACTCATATTTTTCACGAAAAAATAGGTAGTAAAACTAACCCCACATCTACCAGAATTGAAATGGATCGATTTCCATCGACACAACTTTTTATTTTATTGATGTTCATATGCTCAAGAAGTTTGTCTGCTTCAAAATGCATAGTTTGTAAAAAAAAAAGTTCAAAGCAGAAAGCACACTTTTCAATTTTCTTGAAAATCGGCCTTTTTCTCCGTGTTCGTCGAAAATGAAAAGGGAAATGAAAAAATAATTCAGTAAAAATGTATGTTTTTTATAACAAAAATGCTGTTTTTTATTTTTTTTCATATAGGTACCATGAAAATTGACAAAGATATCACTACTTTAAGTTAGGTTGATAGCACAAGTATAATTTTTCTTGCGTCCTTCAACCCTTAACCGTCCGGAAAATAGAGATTTTGAATTGATATGAACAATATGGTTCATAGTCCTTCAAATTTTCTTCAAAATGGTTTTTGAATGGATACGATATCTTGAAAATGAAGGGAGTTGTTGTGAAAAAAATGAACAAGTTTTTTTTAAATTTTGAGAGGTACTGTGCAATAATTTCTTATGGAGCACCTATATAAAGATACAAACCGTAAAATAATCAGATTTACAAGAGTTCCTCGAGACAATGCGGTACAATTCATTTATCAAAGTCACAACTATAATTTCTGTTGTAAAATTTGCATCTCTCATACCCACATCAGATGCTTTGGACAAGCACATAAAGAGAGCTTTTACCGCAAATTCAAATTTGGCTAGCTAATGAAGCTCTCAATTCAGTTGATTGGGGTTGGAATAATACCAATGCATTTTTGCAGCCCACAAAAATGCAAAAAAACACTACAACACAAAAAATGTTGAAAATGATTTTTTGTTACTGCAAAAAAGGATGCAATGAGTCATGCACCTGCAGAAGACTGAGTCATTGAGAACGATTAACTCGGTATTTGCTTACCACATATTCAGGAAGTTTTTATTGCTAATACACTTCGCGAAACAATTAAAGGAACCAGTGTATCTCAGTGAAAAATGGTCTTATAGATAATAAAAAAACAACTTCTGAAACTTGAAGACTCTAGTTTCTGAAATTATTGGTTAAAAATTTTTCAGAGAGAGGTGGCCATGCAAACATCGGATAAAGCACGAAGAAAAATTTTTTTTAATTTTTCGAATATTTATTTGTTTGCTCTATGCTCACGGAGAACTTTTTCTAACTAGACTGATGCAAATGTCGGATAACCTGTTCATTCAGCTCTAATTTGCATTTCACGTCGTTCGAGATATTCAGTTTTAAATGCAAAAGTACCCTTTTTCACTCAACTGTCGCTATCTCCGGAAATACTGGTCGCCTAGCGAGCCGAAAGGCGATTTCTTTTTATACAGAAAATTTTCTACAAAAATCTGTTTTGTTCAATTAAAAAAAAAATTTTTTTCATCTGTCACATAAACGTGGAAAAAAACGACAAAAATCTCATTCTGCCATTTTTTGGTTAATGAACTGTATCATCTTCAATATTGGGTTATAAAAAAATTCGGAAGCCTGATGTCCCCCAAAAGTCTCCCCCAAATTGGTAGATCGATCAATTTTCTTGGATCAATTGAATGAACATCTGAAAAAATTAAGAGTTTTTTTTCCTTAAACTTGACCTAATTTTTTTGAATTGGTTTTTTTTACCGAATGAGTCGAAAGGTTTTCAAAAAAACTGTTATTTAAATCGTGGTGTCAGAAAACGGAAAAATTCTGTCGCTCAGAATTTCGTTTAACGAGTACCGTGGGCAAGTTAGGGGTATCAACTTCGAATTCATTCCATGATTTTTTTCTGAGGAAAATGAAGGTTTAAATGTATCCAGTGTCCATAGCTCCAGTGGAGTTGATTCAGAACTGGTCTCTTCATTTTTTTAAATAAAATTTTTTTTTATTCTTATTTTATTTTTAGAACAAAATTAGAACGAAATTCTTCGAATGGTATTTTTTTTCCAAATTGAAAACAAATAATTTGATTTATTAAAAAAAAAATTGAGTGAAAAGTGAATAAATAATGTGATTATTGATTGATTAAGAAAATTAGGTCAAGTTAAAGGAACAAAATCTTTGTTCCCTTATTTTTTTTTAAATTTCAATCAATCGATCCACCGATTTAGAAGGGACTTCGGGGAACATTTGACTGTAAAATTTTCTCATAACCTAAGCTTTTCCGCCAATACTGACGAAGATATAGTCCATTAACCAAAAAATGGTAAAATGGCACTTTATGCCCTTTTTTTCCGTTTATGTGACAGGTGAAAAAAAGTTCTTGTAAATTGAACAAAATAACATGTAAATAAATAAATAAATGAATAAATCTCGAAGACAAATGGTTATATCTGAAAGTAACGAAAAGCAAATTAGAGCTGAATGAATAGGTTATGGGACATTTGCATCGGTCAAGGTCGAGAAAGTTTTTCCATGCGCGTAGAGTAAAAAAAAAAAATTTCAAAATTTTGCAAATTTTTTCTTCGTGCTATTTCCGATGATTGCATGACTACCGCGGTACTCCGAAAAATTGCGAACTAATAAAGTCTTCAAGCTTCAAAGGTAAGTTTATTTATTTTCTATAAGACCATTTTTCACTGAGATACAGCCTGTTGAAAATCTCCAAAAATTTCGAATATATCTCTGTTCCTTTAATTGTTGCTCGAAGTATATATTGACAATATTTGAGAAATTACGAATTTAAAATTATTCTTTGAAATTTTTTATGTCCGTCACGTTGCCGCCCGCAGACGGGGGCCAAGGGGGGGGCCGTGGCCCCCCCTGAGATTGTGATTCCCTTCTTGTTTTTGAGCAAAACCTAATACTGATTTCCCCTGCACCTCATCAAATCATCATTTGCCCCCCCTGAGAAAAAATTCTGCGGTCGCCCATGGTTGAAAAATAAAAACAACTAGAAATAACTTTGATCCAAGTACTGTTCTAAAATTGATGTTTATCAATTGATGATATTGATAAAGCCCCAATTCAACATTTTATGCTGAAAGTGGGTAGTTTATACAGTCTTGAACTATATGATGACCTTCATTAAATTTCATAAAACGCCCAAAAATGACTTTAATTTACGTTAAATTAAGTTATTTTTTAATTATGGGCATAGGGTAGAGTTTGGAGTAGGAGACAAGTAGAGCTTATTCCCAAAATTTCATCGAAATCGAAGCATCTTGATAGAATTCGGAGAAAATGCCCTATTTTTGCCCCCATCGACTGGACTTAAGTTGCCTCTACGTTCATTATTATGCAACATTTTTCCCATCTGATTCTATCCTGAAAATTAAAGCAATTACAATTTTTTTATTGTTTCTCTATTTCAGTATCGTAATGAGTTTATTACAGAACTAAGAGTAGTGCTGTAATGAAACTCATTACAGCATTGTTTTCAGTTATATTTTTCGTGTTTTGTGGTTGTCAGTACCATGGAGGTAGAAGAAGGGGAGGTGGCATATCCTATGTTTCCCTTGCTATGAAAGTGTCACCAAAAATCCGCCATGTTGCGGAGCCAAATTTGTGGCGGGAATTTTGTATATTTGAATTTTTACAATTCGAAGTTTGTTCGATTCTCTTTTAATGACCTAAAGATGAATAAATAATGATCGAAACAAATCAAGGAGTCAAAATATCATAAACAATTGCTTTTAATGAATTGGTGAGTTGAATTACGTACGGAATGTTCCTGTAACTAATTATACATCCTATTTTTTCAATTAAGGTACAGGGTGATTCATTTATCTTGGTAACCCCAATTTTCTCGAAAACGCCCGAATATTTTTTCATTCTGTGAATGGCGTTTTGAACAAGTCAATGTCGACTTGAGATGCGCATAAAAATCAGCGGAATAAATAAAGACGCCAGGCGTCGCGGAGCTATCAAAAATTTTTTCTCCAGGGACATACCTTTTTTATCATGTCATTCTAAAGATGATTTTATTTTGAACTTTTTTTCGAATACAAATCCATTTCTAACCGTCAGCGATCTGCAGCGTGTTTTATGTTAATTCTGTTCCATTTATTTTATTCTTTATTGTGGTAGTATGCCTTTATTTGGAAACATAGATATGATTTTGTGCCTTGAATTCAAGAAGGCTAGTTTTCTAGTCAATTTAATGAATATAATAAAAGAAAAATAGTTGATTACAAAACCTCCGTCATTTTACGAAACAAAATCATTTCTAGATCATGTAACCATTATGCTCAAAACATAAGTTATATCATTTCCCTATATCAATCAGGTTACTTTGGTCAAAATATAAGGGTCCCTTTATTTTCGAATTCTTGATCTAATCTCTTCACAAAGGCAGCGTTGTGACATGGAGCCCCATCTTGCTGTATCCACATATTTAATCTCATTTGAGGAGGCAGATTGTTTAGAAACTAGACTTCTTGAATTCAAGGCACAAAATCATATCCATGTCTCCACAATACAGAAAAAAAATAAATGGAATAGAATTAAGATAAAACACGCTGCAGATCGCTGACGGTTAGAAATGAATGAAAATTGTATGCGAAAAAAAAGTTCAAAATGAAATTATCTTTCGAATGACATGATAAAAAAGGTATATCCCTGGAGAAAAAATTTTTGATAGCGCCTGACATCTTCATTTATTCAGCAGATTTTTATGTGCATCTCAAGTCGACATTGACTTGTTCAAAACGCCATTCACAGAATGAAAAAATATTTGGACGTTTTCGAGAAAATTGGGGTTACCAAGATAAGTGAATCACCCTGTACAATACAAAAGTCACTTATCTGAATTTTTATTTGAATTTCGAGAGTATCTCACTAAACTTTATTGAAATAGAGAAAATATCGTCTAATACTCGTTGCAGAAGGAAATTCCAACACTCATACTTCCGAAAATTTCGCATTCGTATGGTGAAAAAATTAAAAAAGTTCCAGAATTTCAACAATTTCCCCCCGTATCCCTAAATTTCCGCAGTCGGCGTTTTCCCATCACTCTTCCTCAACAACCTCGCTTATGACTAGCCCAAAATTCGCGCACGGAGCCGTTTAGTCCGAAAACGCGTATTCTCGAGTCATTCGCGGTCGGGCATCCAGTTGGCGTCGTACGGCCACCAGACGCCCGTCGAGTCGCGACGCCGTAAAGTCAACGCATCAGACGACCCGCCCACTTGTAATTTCCACCGTGCGAAAACTTGACGCGATAAGAATTTCCCAAGTTCCTTTCGGGTGACTGTGATGTGGTTCGGCAGAAAAAAAATTGTGTCATTTCCTCCACGTTTCTTCAGATAGTTCGCGATAACATTTCCGCACACATCGGCGAGAAGAAGGTAAATATATACATGTTTTTCTGTAATTTTCTTGAAGGTTTTCTCTAACAGTCTCTGGAAAAAATCTATTAGAATAGTTATTTATCATGAGTGTTGAAAGTGACGTTTTATTTTGTGAGTGAAAAAGTTTGTGAAATGAGCGGAGCGAATTGAATAATTTCACGAACAAAATGAAATTACTTTTAACACAAATACCATACAATGTTTTTTGTATTTTGATAATGAAATGGGCGAATTTGCAATGACAATAAACTTCAGAATGCATCCTAATATTCAAATAATCAAAAGGTTGTTGTGAATGGCAAACGTTGCCAACGTTATGATTACTAACTAATGAGAAAAGACGCTGTCATTTGAATTTCGTTCCTGTACAATTTTCGTCTTGGGTTTTTAACTGCTTAATATGTTTGTCGAGAGTCCAATTATTTATGAAAGTGACGATTTGGTTGTTCCTCTGGATATTGAAGAGAGAATAAAATATATGGAGTTCATCAACTTTGAGGAGCAAATTTTCAAGTCAAGCGCCCTTGTTAAAAATAGTGTGGATGTTAGTGAATATTTTGAGGTAATAGCATATTCAAAACGGATAAGTGAAGGATACGTCCCAAAAAATCGAAAATTCTCACTCGTGAACAAGTTGAAAAGTTCATAATGGAGGCACCAGATGAGAAATACTTGACGGTTAAGGTTGCAACTATTTTCGGATTATTTGGAGCCTGTCGGCGTGAAGAGTAGTTGTATAATTTATCAGTGGAGGACATCGAAATAACAAATAAATCATTGGTTATACAACTTCCAAATACAAAAACGAAAGTCAGTCGTTCTTTCAGTATTATTGGGAAGTATGTAGACTATTTTCATAAGTACTCTGCACTGCGCCCTTCTGTCATCAAACATCGTCGTTTTTCCTGAAATACATGAACCCTTAGTAGACGAGATGAAATTTGAACATTTGATTTAAAAACGTAGTTCATATTTTCTTGATTGTAGGCATGATAAAACATTTTAATTTTCACAAAAATGTGATGTTTCAAAGATTTTTAAAATTTGTATAAACTTAAGTAAATGTGGGAAATTTGTAGTAATAATGAGCTTATACAATGTGAAAATAAATATGGAATGAGAAATATACATTTTTTCATTATTATAACATAAATAATATATTTTTCCATTAGGAGACTGAATTACAATTTTGTTTCGAAGAATTGGAATTCGAATTTTCTATTTTTTCAATTATGAATCGACATCGAATAAGGTTGGCTCGAACAGGAGAATATACAGGGTGATTCTCGAAGAACGTTAGTTAGAATATTTCTAAGAGAAACTCAAGATAAACACTTGAAATTTTATAGTTAAGTTAAACTTTGTCAGGAGAGATGAATCAAATTTTTTAAATGTAATACCCATTTTTCATTTACAATACGACTACGCATTGAATTCTACATTGTTTTTATGTGTCACTTACATATTATTCTCAGAAACTTCGTATAAAATCTGGAAAAACTTAAAACTTTTATCCAATATGGCTTCGTTTCAATGAAAAAATAACCTTTAGATTTTTGCATAAAAATTCCTAATTTTCTAGCTTCTATCAGAAAACATACCAGTGCTTCTACTTCGTTAATTAAAAATTCAATT
Source organism: Hippodamia convergens (assembly GCA_038502775.1). Lineage (NCBI taxonomy): Eukaryota > Metazoa > Arthropoda > Insecta > Coleoptera > Coccinellidae > Hippodamia > Hippodamia convergens. The sequence goes on from CM076607.1 coordinate 95,956,418, forward strand.
GAACATACAAACTCGAGAGTTTATGTAGAGCATATACAGGTTGATTCACGAAGAACGTTCGTGATTATTTCAAAGAGAGACTCAAGATAAACACTTGAAAACTATAGTTAAGTTAAACTTTGTCAGGAGAGATGAATTACATTTTTTAAATGTAATTTCCTGTTCTTCATTTAAAGTCAGACTACGCATTCTACATTGTTTTCATGTGTCACTTCCATATTATTCTCAGAAACTTCGTATGAAATCTGAAAAAACTCTTGAAAATTTTATGAAATATGGCTTCGTTCCAATGAAAAAATAAGGTGTAGATTCTTGCATGAAAATTCCTAATTTTCCAGCTTCTATCAGAAAACATACCAGTGCGTCTCCTTCATTAATTAAAAATTCAATTGAACATACAAAGTGTTTCTTTTTCAAATATCGAAGTCGGTCATGACAAAAAATATTTTTTTTGAAATGAGGACCCATTTTTTTTATTGTTCAGCTGGAACCTACATTAAAAAATAGTGGCATAAGTGTAATACAAACTACTGCTTAAAAATGCTTTTTTTCCAAAATATAGGGTAAAATGTCATGGTCTTTTTTCCTTTTACATTATTGAAGATTCCTCCATTCTTCAGAAGAACAAAAATAAGAATTCAATATAAGGTTTTCCATCTTATGATTTCTTGCGCCCAGGAATTATTATATCATGCCATACGAATTTCGGCAGGGATAATATGCTGAATTATAGGTACCTGTCTATTAAATATCTTTCGATCACAAAAACTTTTCAACATGTGGGATATCCACTTTATCTTTCAATGACGAAAAGAAAATTTAATAGATCGATGAGAAATTTTCTGAATAATGGAAACGTAGACCTTTATGTGAGAGATAATCGATTTCTGAGAATGAAGATAATGAAATTAATACTTTAGGATATTTGTAATTGAAAACTAATAATTATACAATCTTTTTTCACCATTACTCTTTGAGGAAAGAAAACATACATTCATGAAAATCAAATTAGACTTTACCGAATATCATAGGTAACAAGCATTTTACACCAACCTTAATTTTGCTACTCAAATGTAACAAATTACCAACATGATTTCGATTTTTCACATCCCCTAATATGACAGTTATTCGTGAACAGACTATTATTAACAGATCATATCAACAGTGATGTACTTGACATAGTTTTAGAATAATAAAAAACAAGGAAATCGAACATTTTTTCTAAAATCAGATTTCTTTATTTCAGCACAAACAACCTTTATCTTCATGGAAAAATCAGGAGTATGCACCGAACTCATATCGAAGTGTTGAATGACAAGAAAAGTGTTGGTTATTAAGATCGAATTAGCTCTGAATCTCTTGTGAATTGCAGTAGAATCAAGAAAAATGTGCTTCGGAAGGAACTACTTGAACATTCTGACGTTTCTCCTCTTCATGTTTCTTCTTCAGGGCTCAAAAGGTAAGAGATCATTGTGAATAATCATCGTAAATATACCGGGTGTCAATAATTTTTTAGAATGATACAACTTTGAGTTAGTAAGACTGCTTTATTTTACAACCTTTTCAACATTTGATTGTTGCTTTTTATTAAGTTGGGATTGACATTTCATTATGAATAGATTTACATCAGAAGAAACATCTGCAAATTGTTGAAATTTTTCATCAAAATAATGGTTTCGTTCGTCAAGCTTTTAAATAATTTTGTGGTGTACATAATCGCTCTTTGCAGAAGTTTTTGTAGATGCAGAATTGGAGGAATAACTTGCTCAAGAAGAATCACAGGCAATCGTTATCGAACGCAATTTATGCGTTTGAACCAAGCATTGAAACACAAACGGCCGCAATACAAGGAAAGACGTGATAAAAGATTTTGTAGCATGACAATGCTCGATCCCATACTTGGAAACTTTGAAATGAAAAGCCCTACCCCACCCTCTGTATTCTCTAGACGTTGCTCTCTCGAATTATCACTTGTTCCGATCAATGACACACGGCCTGATTGAATAGCACTTCCGATCTTATGAAAAAGTAAAAAAAAAAATTATCGATTTCAACTAGAACTAGTGGTTAGCGATGGACAATACAATTAATTATTAATATACTGCTCTACAAGAGTTAGGGATATAGTATTCAATCGTTTTGAAAAGTATGTAATCTTCGAGAAAATCGCTGTAAAATCATTTCAAACTCAATAACAACTTGAATCCATCCAATAAAAATCAGTATGAGACATTTCGTCAATTTGGTCGCCTTTTATCTCAAGTTTGGTTCTTTGCATATGCTTCATGAATGTTCTTATTTCGAAATGGAGTCATTCTATCAACGGCTTCGATTTGAAACGAGTTTTCTGAAAATGCCGAGACGTAAATTAACAAACGCTGAGGCTAATAGGGCTATCGGAATGCTACAGGGTGGCCTAACTCAGGTTGTTGTAGCGGAAAGGCTCCAAGTCAGCCAAAGTGTGATATGTAGACTTTGGAATAGGTTCAGGGAGACAGGTTCAGTGTTGGAAAGACCAAGGATTGGTGGGCGACGAAATACAACACCTGCTCAGGATCGTTTCATCACTGTTTCGGCGAGGAGAAAGCCTACAACTACGTGTAGAATGCTACGGAATATTCTTCAAAATATAGATGGGGTCTAAATTTCCATCGAAACCATCAGGCGACGTTTGAGAGAGGTGAATCTAGGTTCTAGATTAAGAGGAGTTCTATCAAGAAGTGACCATAAGCGTCAAAGACAACATATCAATTGGAACGATCAATGGCGTAGTGTCCTTTTCACTGATGAATCCAGATGTGGACGATTTTCAGATTCTCGAAGTTCGTCGCTATCTCCAAGAAGTCCATCCATTCCAAGGGGGTAGTGTTAGGGTATATGGGCCGGGATATGTTTCAACGGGCGCACAGATCTACACATTTGTCCTGGGAACATGACCGCCTTACACTATAAGGAGCATGTCATCGACAATGTTTTGCCAAATTTTCACACTGCTTTTGGTGAAACTTTTCAATTTCTAGACGATAACGCTAGACCGTGCAGCCATAATTGAGAATGCGCGCGAAGAGCGTGATATTCCACATTTACCAATACCTCCGCACTCACCAGATTTAATTTGCATTGAACATGCATGGGATATGCTCCAAAGAAGATTAGATAATCATCAACCTACCCCAGAATCCTTAAATGATCTGAGAGAGCTTCTGCCCCGTTTATGGAATCAAATTCCTCAAGAAATGTTCAACAACCTCGTGTGTAGTTTGCAAAGAAGATGTCAAGCTGTTATTGCTTCCCGTGGAGGCCATACATTGTATTGATAGTCTTGGAATGCTTGAATTCTCTGGGAATGAAATTTCGTTATTTTACTCGATTTTTCTTAACCACCCTGTATACGCTGCAGACCTACAGACTGAAATTAATTTTATTTCCTGCATCTTGAAATCATATTAATATAAATTTTCATGACAAAATCTCATTTAAACTATATTTTTTTGCCATTTAAGACAGTATCCCTAACTCACATTATGTGGAGCAGTTTACCAAAGAGAGAGACAAGTTTTCGAAAAACTCAGTCTGTTTCACAGTAGGTAAACATAACAAATCAGTGATAATAGATTTATGGCGATTAGGTCCAGTAAAGATTAAGAACAAAATAAACTACAGAAAACATACAGGGTAACACAAAAACGACACTGCACTTTCTGAAAGATCTAACAATATTCATTCAATACGAATTAATTTTGAGCCTATATTCTTATGATTTCAAAGAAGAAACTAACTTCTGAATTGAAATAGTATATAACATTACTAGCAAGGTAAGAGGGTTTTTACTGGCGAAAGGAGGATATAACTGACGAGCCGCAGGAGAGTCAGTAGAGCCAGTAAAACCCGTTACCTTGCGTGTATTGTTTTATATTTTATTTGTTTCTCATTTGTAAAAAGGTTAGATAAATTCCAAAAACTCTCAATAAGTTGTTGCAAATGTCGTAAGCTATGGAAGCGTTGTCATGAACATGTCTGTTTATTTTTCTTTACATTTGTTTTGGCGAAAGTGAAAATGAATGTACCACAAGAAATTATTGAGGCAGCCAGCAGTGTAGCACCAAGTTTATTACCTGCAAAATCAGCTTCAAGGTACGAGCGAGAATACGACGACTTCAAAAAGTGGCAAAACAGAAATAGTGTGATTGGGGTAACTGAAGATGTTTTGTTGGTCTACTTGAATCAGCTAGATTCAGCCCTAATACTTTATGGGCAAAATGGTCTATGCTGAAAAGCTGCTCGAAAATGAAAGAAAATGCCCCTGTTCGCATGTTTGTTTTCCTTAAAAAATTTATTGAAAAATGTGACGTTTAGTTGTCATTTGCAGATTTCAAAAGGTGATAGCGTTTCTGAAACGAAAAAATGAGCGTTATACTCCAAAAAAGGACAAGGTATTAGGTAAAGAAGAGGCTGAACAATTTCTTTTACATGCTCCTGATGACCAGTGGTTGCTGGCGAAAATTGTAACAATATTTGGGATTTTTGGATGTTGTCGATGTGACGACATTCTCTCCTTAAACATGAATGATGTAGAAGATATGGAAAAAAACGTTATTGTGACATTGCGGCAAACCAAAAATTTAACAACAAGAAGATTCACCATAACTGATGATGGCTGCAGCTTCAAGCCCTGCATGTTATACAGAAAATATGTAAATCTTCGGTCTCCTGGAACAGAAAGCCTAAGATTTTTTGTGACATACCGGCATGGAAAGTGCATTTCCCTCACCTAATGCTAGCCAGTACACTATTGGTGATATCCCAAAGCAAATAGCCAAATATTTAGGTTTAAAAGACCAGAGTTATACACCGGCCACTCTTTTCGCAGAACTGGAGCCACTATGGTTGCGAATTCGGGTGGAGATATTTTAGCATTAAAACGTGCAGGAGGGTGGAAGAGCACCGAAATTGCGATGAGTTATGTCTATGATTCGGTCAACAAAAAATCGAAATGTCTAGCAAATTATTTGGTAGTAAGGAGAGTACAAATGTTCTGCAGTCCTCGAGTTCAGCAGTTTCTGAGTTCTGAGTTTCTGAGTTTCTGGTTCATCATCATCAGTATCAATTCTTTCATCATCAAAAATCTGTGTTACTGGAAATAATAATTGTACCATGATTTTCAAAATATATGACGATAAAACAAAATTTTCTAATGTAAATAATACTACTAACTTGTAAATATTTTGCAAGTTAACTGTCAGTTTTACAAGTAAGTGACTTGATAAAATAAACTTTCTTGATTAATATTGTGTTTTTGGAAACTGACGTTTACCAATGAGAAACAAATAAGAATAATAACTTGATCAGAATGACATGTCGATCTATTTTTGCAATCCAATATCCCTAACTCATGTGGAGCAGTTTCTTTCAATAAAGTCTCGAATCTTAAAGCAAAGTTGACACCTATTAATTCTTCTTTCAAGAAATATTGACGAGTTACGTTTTTTTTGGCACGCTGTGTATATTCGTGTACACATTCCTGACGTCATCCCTTAATACAAGAACACGTAATTCGGAAACAACGGAATTAATATCCTTATTATCTTCACACTTCATGTCGCATCCAGCAGACAAATGCAACTCAATTAGAAACAGCTGTCTTGTGCTTCCACCTAATGAAATAATTAACCCTGAAATTAGTAGTGTAATTGGCGATGAATCCTCTCGTTAGATATTAAGGCATGGCCGACTCGATCCCAACAAACTCGCACCGTTTAATTTCGACTTGAATGAGTCGACCTAACAGGGCGTTAAGTTTTATCTTCGTCGTGAGGGGGTTAATTTATGAATGGACGCGTTTAAATGAATGAGAAAACGGCCGTTTGAGTATTTCTGTTTTCTTCGTTTATTGTCGACCAGAGCCAACCCGCGATGAGGTTATACGGGGAGTCCCAAAAAAAAGGAACCACCCAAGTTATACAGGACTTGACTTATACATACAGGGTGTACCAAGTTCGACGGCCTATTGGGCGTTTCTGAAGAACTAGACTTATTTGAAATCTGAAAATTGGGATTATGGTATTGTTTGACATTATCTACCTAGCTAAAATATTCTTGAAGCCTGACCACTCTCAGTTATACAGGGAGCGGAAAAAAATTTTCAAAATTTTTTTCTTCTGTTTTTTTGTTTTTGAATTTGATAGAGTATACAATTCAGAATACATTCGTACTCAAATCGTTGCATTCGTCGAAATACTTTCCAAAATATCGAGAAAAACCTGAAGAAAAAAAGAGAAAAGAGCATTCGGTATTATGTTTGTTATTCTTTATGTAGATATCTTAAGCACGAACCGTTTTTACATTTTTGAAGTCGAAAACTGTGTCAATATTGTACATTTTTAGAATTTGGAAAAACCCATCACAGGGTGTTCCAAATGATGGGTCAAAAATTGGGATCAAGATTGGCCCATAACTTTCGTTTTTCAAATTAGAACCCTATTTTTTTATGATTGCGTTGGATTGTACGAAGAAAAATGATGATAATGTTCTGAAATGGTAATGCTCCTTAAATTGATAATTCTTGAGTTATTTAGGATTTTCTGATTTTATGTCGTACGTAGCGTCAAATTCATTAAATCTGTTTCATATCAACTATGACCTTGGTCATAGAAGATAAATTATTCCAATAACTTACTAGTGACACACCTTTTTTTTTAATTCATTCATCATTGTTGTTATGAAACAGATTTTATGCATTTGACGCAACGTACGACATGGAATCAGAAAATACTGAATAACTCAAGAATTATTAATTTTAGGAGTATCAATAAAATAAAACATTATCATCATTTTTCTCTGCAGAATTCAACGCAATCATAAAAAAATAGGGTTCTTATTTGAAAAACGAAAGTTATAGGCCAATCTCGATCCCAATTTTTGACCGAACATTTGGAGCACCCTTTGACGAGTTTTTCAGAATTCTTAATATATGTAAAATTTTTCCACTGTTTTCGACTACAAAAACGTGAAAACGGTTTGTGCTTAAGATATCTAGATTAGAAATAGCAAACATTATACCGAATACTCTTATCTAACCTTTTTGTTTAGTTTTTTTTGATATTTCGGAAAGTATTTTGACGAATGCAACGATTTGAGTACGAATGTATTCAAGTGTGTGTCACTATAGTGAGTTATTGGAATAATTTAGCTTCTATGACCAAGATCATAGTTGATATGGAACAGATTTAATGAATTTGACGCTACGTACGACATAAAATCAGAAAATCCTAAATAACCCAAGAACTATCAATTTTAGGAGCATTAACATGTTGGAACATTATCATCATTTTTCTTCGTACAATCCAACGCAATCATGAAAAAATAGGGTTCTAATTTGAAAAACGAAAGTTATGGGCCAATCCCGATCCCAATTTTTGACCCAACATTTGGAACACCCTGTGATGAGTTTTTCAAAATTCTAAAAATGTACAATATTTCCACAATCTTTGACTTCAAAAATGTGAAAACGGTTTGTGCTTAAGGAATCTAGATTAGGAATAACAATCATAATACCGAATACTCTTTTCTCTCTTCTTCTTCAGGTATTTCTCGATATTTTGGAAAGTATTTCAACGAATGCAACGATTTGAGTACGAATGTATTCAGAATTGCATACTCTGTCAAATTCGAAAACAAAAAAAAACAGAAAAAAAATGTTTGAAAATTTTTTTTTCGCTCCCAGTATACCTGAAAGTGGTCAGGCTCCGAGAAAATTTTAGCTCGGTAGATAATGTCAAACAATATCATAATCCCAATTTTCAGATTCCAACTAAGTCTAGTTCTCCAGAAACGCCTAATAGGCCGTCGAACTTGGTACACCCTGTATATTCAAACTGGAGATTCCTGAGGTCAAAAGAAGCACTTTTTGTCCCTACCATTTTTTTCGATTCGGCTAGGTTGAAAATACATAAAAAAATGAAACTCTCGAATATATCTCGTGAATGATTTCATCCAATGAAATGATTTCAGTCACACGTTTTATTTTTTTCATTTCGACTCATATATATCATTACATGACCTGATTTTATCAGAAATTCTAAGATCCCAACTCTTGAAAGTAAGTTGAATGCCAATTAGAATATTTGGCTATTTTGGAAAATATAAGTATTCTTCGTGAAATTTCGTAAAATGCGCATTTTTCGAGTTATTCATGATTGAAACAAATTTATATCAGCGAAATAGAAAAAAACTGGTTACTCTGACTGAATCAAACTCTGTTCAAAAGATTCACAAAATTAAAATTCTTCTACATTTTCTCGAAGGTTTAGGTGGTTGAACTAATGCTCGAAAAAACTTTAGTGTCATGTTTCCAGGGTTGGCATAGCCTATTATGAAAGTTTAAAATTGCTATATCTTTTTATCTACACTGAATCGAAAAACATTGTATAGGAAAAAAGTATTTCTTTTGACCTCTAGAATCTATGGTTTAAATATATGTACAAGTCAAAGACTCACCCTATATGTAATCTTTAGATTATACTAGCTCAAAGATCATTTAAAGATTCTGAGGTAGGTTGATGATTATCTAATTTTCTTTGGAGCATATCCCATGCATGTTCTATGCAATTCAAATCTGGTGATTGCGGAGGTATTGGTAAATGTGGAATACCAAGCTCCTCGCGAGCATTCTCAACTATGGCTGCACGGTGCGGTCTAGCGTTATCGTTTAGAAATTGAAAAGTTTCACCAATAGCGTGAAAATTTGGCAAAACATTGTCAATGACATGCCCCCTATAGTGTACGACGGTCATATTCCCAAGACAAATGTGTAGATCTAAGCGCCCGTTGAAACATATCCCGGCCCATACCATAACACTACCCCCTCGGAATGGATGGACTTCTTGGACATAGCGACGATTACGGGGTATGCGTGGGATTGTCCATACCCTTATTTTTCGAGAATCTGAAAATCGTCCATATCTGGATTCATCAGTGAAAAGGACACTACGCCATTGATCGTTCCAATTCATATGTCGCCTTGCCCATTCCAGTCTTTGACGCTTATGGTCACGTGTTAATGGAACTCATCTTAATGGACGTCTAGAACCTAGATTAACCTCTCTCAAACGTCGTCTGATGGTTTCGATGGAAAATTGGACCCCATTAGCATTTTGAAGAGTATTCCGTAGCATTCTACACGTACATGTAGGTTTTCTTCTCGCCGAAACGGTGATGAAACGATCCTGAGCAGGTGTTGTTTCACGTCGCCCACCAAGCCTTGGTCTTTCCAACACGGAAGCTGTCTCCCTGAACCTATTTCAAAGTCGAGATGTGACACTTTGGCTGACTTGGAGCCTTTCCGCTACAACAACCTGAGTTAGGCCAGCCTGTAGCATTCCGATAGCCCTATTAAACTCAGCGTTTGTTAATTTACTTCTTGGGATTTTCAGAAAACTCGTTTCAAATCAAAGCCGTTGATAAATTGACTCCATTTCAAAATAAGAACATTCATGAAGCATATGGAAGGAAGCAAACTTCAGAAAAAAGGCGACCAGATTGACGAAATGTCTCATACTGATTTTTATTGGACCGATTCAAGTTCTTATTGAGTTTCAAATGATTTTACAGCGATTTTCTCGATGATTACATCCTTTTCAAAAGTGGAGCAGTAGATATATGTTCTGGAATATAGGAGAGTATGGAAAATTAATTTCAAATCATGATATCTGAGATTTCAGGGTTTCGGAACAGACATCGAGTATCCAGTTAGGTTGAATTCGTGTTATAATTAGGTTCCTTATAAGTGATAATTTCGCAACACCACGACTTTGGGGGGCACGGTCGATCGCAACAGTTAATGAGACGAGATTTTCAATTTAACACCATTTATTGAAGGCGAGATCGATAGAGATCAGCCGACTGCACTGGCAAATTGAAAACGACTTTGTCGGTGTTTGTGGTCAATAAATTGTCTGGACCCCATCAACTTAATTCGAACATCGGGACGCGATAGGTCGGTGCAACCTGTACGAAGGGAGCGTCACGTTAATTTTTTTTCAAACCGACAAAAACAGAGGATTTTTTTATTTTATTTTTTTGCTTGTTGCCTCGAAACTTTCGACTGGATGAACCGATTTTTATTATTCTTGGTTCATTTGAAAGCTGGTGCTCTCAGTTTGGTACCATTTCACTTCAACTTTGAATCATAAATGTATAAATAGTTTTTCACGATAAAGCCTCGAATTTCGGGAAAAACGTCAGAAACAAAGTTATTCATCTATTAATACTTCTAATATTCTTGATTTCATTTCACTTAGATGAACTCTTAAAAAAATTTGAGTGTAGAACAATTTGTGAATTGTTTTTTTACTTTCTGGTACATATTGATTCATTTAGTTTTTTTTTGGTTTTTATTTTTATCTGTATTTTTATCACATAAAAATTAATGAATAAAAAACTTCTCGAATTTTAGGCCTTCATAAGGTCATATTCACCAATGAGAAAACTTCGTTAGGATCGTTAAACTAGAAAAATACTAAAAAATGTGAAAAAAAAAATAACATAACAATTGTCCTGTACAATTAGTCCAGTCAATGAGGGCGAAAATAAGGCATTACCACCGAATTCTATCAACATCCTTCGATTGCCGATTTATGCTTATTATTTTTGAAGGGTTAAAACAACCCCTGTATCCAAAATTCAAAGAAACTTGTTCTAACGTAAATCAAAGTAATTTTTGGGCCTCAGTTGCGTTTTATGAAGTTAAATGAAAGTTTTCATATACTTCAAGACCGTATAAACCACCCCTTTTCAGCATAAAATGTGTAAAAATGGGTCTCTATTAATATAATTAATTAATTTCAATCAATTTAATAACAGTATATTTGATCAATGTTAGTTTTAGTTATTTATATTTTTCAACCCCTAAAAGCAACCCCTATCTGTTCAAGATAACAAAATGAAAATATCATTTAAAAATTTCATTTATTCATCACTTTATTCACGTGAAATTAATACTTTTTGTGTCAAAAAATTAATCTGATTCTTATAGCTGTCGCCTCTTTCAATAATTTCTTCATCTTTGCAAAGATTGAACAACTGTTTTGGCAGTTAACACCTGTACATTCCCCACATGTAGCGTTACAAAAAAAGACTCAGTTTTCTACAGGTGCATGACGCGTTGCATCCTTTTTTGTAGTTACAAAAAATCTTTTTCAACAATTTTTGTGGTGCAGGTGTTTTTCGCATTTTGTGGGCTGCGAATATCTATTGGTACTATTCCAACCGCAATCAACTGAATTGAGAGCTTCGTTATCCAGCCAAATTTGAAGTTGATGATTTTAGGCAAGCATTTATTTCATCGGCAGCCGTCGATTTTGGAATTACCGGTTGTTGGAAGCCACCAGACAAAAAAATCAATGCGCCCCCAAAACATCCGTTTAGGAAACTCAAAATACACAGTAATTGTTTACATATATATTAGTAGAATGGAGATTTGTTCAAAATATTTGGTCATAAAATTTTCCGTAGTGTTCGAAAGAAAGATAGGTTTAATAACACATGGACTCAGATGCGTTAATATTATTAGAAAATGTAGTTCACCGAATTAATATCAAATGTAATTATTTCACGAAAAAGCTATTAACCGTAGCGACACCTACTGGCGTAAAATTATTTCTTATTTTTTTTCCATTTCATTAAATTTTTCTGAGTTTTGATGTATTTTATGTTAACCCTGTCGTAGAAGAATTTAAAAAAATCTTTCATAACAAACAGTTCATCCAATCTTGAATTATAAATGTCGTAAGTAACACCAAAATGGCCGACTTAGTTTTATATATTAAGATAACTATTCCGCACCCTGTACAAGTCGAACATGCACCCCGTATATCGTTTAAGCGGATAAATGAATGTTTTCAGGGAGAAAGATGCCGTCATAATGCTATATAATATGGGCTACCGCTAAAAGCAATGTTATTAAAAGGGGGAATTTATGAATATGCATATGTGAATATTCAACAGCCTATTATATTTCGAATCGCCAAAGGAATACAAAACATGTATCTTGAAAGGCACGGTTTTCATTAAATGCTCCAAATCTACGCATCCAAACAGCATAAAGAAGATTCCTCAACAAATGGGAGACTTTCTGAAGTCTTCTTCATATTCATAAAATAGGTATTAGTTTGTCCGCATTTTAAAGACCTTTGGTTTACATTTTTCAAAGAAGAACTGGAGATAAAAATTTAAAATTTTATAATGGGTGTTTTCTTTTATGTTGATTCAATTTTATGCGGAAAACCTGTTTTGTTATTCAGCCATTTTGTCATTGTCCTTTTTTATTTATCATTTTCAACCTGGATATTTCATGTTATGTTTTAATGGTATTTGAACGAAGTCTGTTAATGTGTAATTTTTTCTTGTCAGGGTACATTTTGCATTTGTTTTTTTTTCGAACTTAACCGGTTATGTCAGTGCCTTCGATGCGTAGGCACTCTATTTATGCTTTCTTCTGTAAAATTTCAAGAGTAATGCTAACTCTAACTAACTGTAAAAAGTTAAAATAAAAACATCGAGGTCGTATTTCTAACATTGTCAAAAAGTTATCAGATCTTATGTAGGGCCAAGCTGCTAATTCTACACTCTTCATCTTCACAAGTCCTTATTTCACAAACTCTATGTCTTGGTAAAAATAAGTGACTTGGCCGTTTCGTAACTATAAGAATTATTGTATAATAGAAAAGTTATGACCAGCGAATGAATTTTTCGCCTTTCGCTGACGTAACAAAACAGAAACAGCCAAGTCACTTATTTCGACCAAGGCATAGAATTTGTGAAATAAGGACTTGTGAAGATGAAGAGTGTGGAGTTAGTAGCTTGGCTCTACATGAGATCTGATAACTTTTTGACAATGTGAGAAATACGGCGTCATCTTGCCAATATTTTACATGAAAATGTTTTTGGTTGGATCTATTTACACTGCGCAAACAAATTAACGCCCATTCTGAAAATCTCAATTTCAATGAAAGTTAACTCTACATTGACTTTACAATATATTTTTTATGTTCTCTCGGGAAGGTTCAGAACGAAACAAGACACATTAAATGGAAGAAAAATTCTGGATTTCACCGAATCTTATGTGAAAGGAGAGAAATGAACAATTTTCAAAATACTGAAATACTGATAAGTGATTTAATACTTGGTATTTCCACCCCTTGCGTTAATTAAAGCTCGGCAACGACGGTTCATACTCGAAATGAGTGATCTTAAAATGTTCTGATCTAATTATTTCCGAGTTGGATTCCAAATCATTAAGAGTAGCTGGATGATTTTCTGAACCTCTCAGTCTTCTATTGAGGTTGTCTTAAACCTGCTCAATCAGATTCAGATCTGGACTTCTTGCTGGCCATTCCATTCGAGAGACTTCAACCTCTTCAAGGTACTCCTGAACGATGCGCGCAAGATGGAGTCTGTCATTATCGTCCATAAAAATGAAACTTTCACCAATGTATGGGGCAAATGGCACTACATGCTCTTCGATAATGTTCCTTATATACTTATCAGCATTCATAGCTCCGTTGTCAACAACCACTAGGTCTGTGCGAGCAGTCAAAGATATTCCACCTCGAAACCAGTAGTATTTAGGAAATTGCACCGAGCATATATTTCATGTGGATGTCTGTATACAAGGGAACGTCGATCACAATGGTAGAGGCAGAATCTAGACTCATATGTGAAGATAACTCTTTCCCAATCGGGCTCTTCCCAACGGATATGCTCTCTCGCAAAATCCAAACGCGCCCTTCGATGGTCTGGGGTAAGAGCTGGGCCTCTTGCCGTGACACGAGGCCTCAAATCATATTCTCTGAGGCGATTTCTTATTGTCTGAGTGCTAATTTGCACCCCATGAGTTTGCTGAAGCTGATTTTGAAGGAGGCGAGCGGTTGCAAACCGTTGTCTCAACGAAGAAACTCTCAAGTAACGTTCTTGAATGGCAGTTGTTACCCTTGGTCTACCCTGTCCTGGTTTTCGGACATTCATACCTGTCTCTCTGAATCGCTGCAACAATCTGGACACATTTGTATGGGAAACTCCAAACCTTTCTGCAATTCTTGTGTATGTCCACCCTTCTTCTCGCAAAACTACCGCTTGGGCACATTCCTCTAGTAGAAAAACTATTGATCACTAGAATTGATCGAGAACAACTGATTTTAGAATGGAGCCAATACATTCAAAATCTGATAATATCATCTATTTTTATTCCTGTTGGGAAAAAACATCTGTATTGAAGAAAAACGTTGAAAGTGGATAACATATGCATGCATAATTCTGATAAGAATAATTATCATTGAGAACACCTTCAGTTGCAGAATGAATTTGAGATTTCCATAATATGCATTTTCTAAAAGTTTTTCACAATGAACCTTCGAATAAGACCAATAGGACCGGAAGACTATAATTGTTGAACTCGAAAAGGTTAAAATGGCATCATCCTTCGACCTGTTAAAACGTTGAAGATATGGACGTCACCTTCAACGAATCACCCTGTATAACCAACCCCGATTTTCGTAATCAATCACTCGCCGTCATTCTGGACTGACAGCATCAATGTTTCGCCTCGAGCGCATCACGCTGTATACCTATCTATACAAATTTATGTCCCTAAACCCCCAAATTGCATTCCTGATTCTTGTTTTGTCTCCGGGTTCATTCCTACGCCGAAATTTAATATTCCCGGTTCCAGAATCCCGGCAATTGACGCCTCCGTTCCAGAGGCGAGCAGGACAATATCAAACGTGCCTGCGGCCAGGCGTTCGCAATTTTTGAGTTTGAATAGATAATGAGTTCGTGTGCGGGCAAGTCTTGTTGTTGCTCGCAGTGGCTGCGAGAGGGCGCTGGCCTTGTGAAATATGCAGATTTGGATAATTGGGGAGAGTTTCCTGGTGTACCTGCACTTTTTGGAATTGTATATTTGTGTCGTTATTTTTTATTTAGGGCATCTACTACTGTGGACATTGACCCGTTCTTTCCCTGAGAACATAGGGAATAGTTATTTATCTATTTCAGTATCGTAATGAGTTCATTACAGTACTAAAAGTAGTGCTTTAATGAAACTCATAACAGCATTGTTTTCAGTTATATTTCTCGTTTTGTGGTTGCCAGTACTGACCTCCGATCGAATCAAGTTTCGAATCAAATCAATTCAAATTCCGTGATCTGTCAAATTTCGTAAGTCACCCCAACTGTCAAGATGAAATATAAAAGTCACCAACCTGAATTTTCATTTGAATTTCGAGAGTATTTCACGAAACTTGACTGAAATAAAGAAAATATCGTCTAATACTCGTTGCAGAAGGCAATTCCAACACTCATACCTTCGCATTCGTGTTGGAATAGGAGCTCATTCTGCAACTTGTTTAGGTAATTTTTGCATTGAAAAATATTGATTGGCAGAACTGAATTCTATCTCATAAAATTTGACAGATATTAAATAAATCCGTCTCAGGAGGCCAACATGTCATCAATAAATATTACTGAAAACAGTGTTAGAATAAATAGTATATAACATTACTAGCAAGGTAAGAGGGTTTTTACTGGCGAATGGAGGATATAACTGACGAGCCACAGGCGAGTCAGTTACCTTCTTGAGCCAGTAAAACCCGTTACATTGCGTGTATTGTTTTATATTTTATTTGTTTCTCATTTTTAAAAAGGTTAGATAAATTCCAAAAAAATTTCAATAATTTTTCGCAAATGTCGTAAGCTATGGAAGCGTTGCCATGAACATGTCTGTTTATTTTTCTTTACATTTGTTTTGGCGGAAGCGAAAATGAACGTGCCAATAGTATATTCTAAAACAAGTTGCAGAATGAGCTCCTATTCCAACACGAATGCGAAGTTCGAAAACGAGCGACGAAGGAGCGAGTTTTCGATAGCATGAGTGTTGGAATTGCCTTCTGCAACGAGTATTAGACGGTATTTTCTCTATTTCAGTCCATTTTTGTGTAAACCTCTCGAAAATCAAATGAAAATTCAGATTAGCGACTTTTGTTTTGTATCTTGGCAGTTGGTGTGACATACGGAATTTGACAGATCACGGAATTTGAATTGATTTGATTCGAAACTTGATTCGATCGGAGGTCAGTACTGACAATCATAAAACGAAAAATATAACTGAAAACAATGCTGTAATGAATTTCATTGCAGCACTACTTTTATTACTGTAATGAACTCATTACGATACTGAAATAGAGAATAGTATATTCTAAAACAAGTTGCAGAATGAGCTCCTATTCCAACACGAATGCGAAGTTCGAAAACGAGCGACGAAGGAGCGAGTTTTCGATAGCATGAGTGTTGGAATTGCCTTCTGCAACGAGTATTAGACGGTATTTTCTCTATTTCAGTCATTTTTTGTGAAATACTCTCGAAATTCAAATGAAAATTCAGATAGTGACTTTTGTTTTGTATCTTGGCAGTTGGTGTGACATACGAAATTTGACAGATCACGGAATTTGAATTGATTTGATTCGAAACTTGATGCGATCGGAGGTCAGTACTGACAACCATAAAACGAAAAATGCTGTAATGAGTTTCATTACAGCACTACTTTTAGTACTGTAATGAACTCATTACGATACTGAAATAGAGAAAAGAAATTATTGAGGCAGCCATCAGTGTAGCATCAAGTTTATTACCTGAAAATCAGCTTCAAGGTACGAGCGAGAATAAGACGACTTCAAAAAGTGGCAAAACAAAAATAGTGTAACTCAAGATGTTTTGTTGGTCTACTTGAATCAACTATCAGCTAGATTCAGCCCTAATACTTTATGGGCAAAATGGTCTATGCTGAAAAGCTACTTGGAAATGAAAAAAAAGCCCCTGTTCGCAGGTTTGTTTTCCTTAAAAATTTATTGAAAAATATAACGTTTAGTTGTCATTTGCAGATTTCAAAAGGTAATAGCGTTTCTGAAACGAAAAAATGAGCGTTATACGCCAAGAAAGGCCAAGGTATTAAGTAAAGAAGAGGTTGAACAATATCTTTTACATGGTCCTGATGACCAGTGGATGCTGGCGAAAATTGTAACAATATTTGGGATTTTCGGATGTTGTCGATGTGACAAAATTCTCTCCTTAAACATGAATGTTGTAGAAGATATGGAAAAATACGTTATTGTGACATTGCGGCAAACAAAAAATTTAACAACAAGAAGATTCACCATAACCGATGATGGCTGTAGCTTCAAGCCCAGCATGTTATACAGAAAATATGTAAATCTTCGGCCTCCTGGAACAGAAAGCCTAAGATTTTTTTTGACATACCGACATGGAAAGTGCATTTCCCTTAATGCTGGCCAGCACACTATTGGTGGTGTCCCAAAGCAAATAGCGAAATATTTAGGTTTAAAAAGACCCAGAGTTATACACCGGCCACTCTTTTCGCAGAACTGGAGCCACTATGGTTGCGGATTCGGGTGAAGATATTTTAGCACTAAAGCGTGCAGGAGGGTGGAAGAGCACCGAAATTGCGATGAGTTATGTCGATGATTCGGTCAACAAAAAAATCGAAATGTCTAGCAAATTATTTGGTAGTAAGGAGAGTACAAATGGTCTGCAGTCCTCGAGTTCAGCAGTTTCTGAGTCAACAGATGGTTCATCATCATCAGTAATCAAAAATCTGTGTTACTAGAAATAACAATTGTACCATGATTTTCAACATATATGACGATAAAACAAAATTTTCTAATGTAAATAATACTACAAACTTGTAAAAATTTTGCAAGTTAACTGTCAGTTTTACAAGTTAGTGACTTGATGAAGTAAACTTTCTTGATTAATATTGTGTTTTTGGAAACTGACGTTTACAAATGAGAAACAAATAAATATTCTAACATTGTTTTGTTCTACGAGAAGTGGCGGAATGAACGGATTTGACAAATAATTAGAGAAAATATTTTTCTTCTAATAGAAATTATACGATAGTGAAGCATCAATCTAAGCGAGATTCATGTACGAAGAATAAAAAAAATCTTTTCGAATATGTGGTGACAACGAGAGCAGCGTAAATATAACATAAATCAGATAAAATGATATGGGATGTGGTTTCCGGACAGCGATATTTCATGTTTTTATAAATACACCATGACCAACATATCATTATTTACTGCTATGAAATCTTTCATTATGTTTCAGCTATGTGTACACTGGATCATTACAAACTGCCAATCTAATCAGCAATAAATAAATATAGGTACTTCATGATACCGAAGGGGTCTAATTAAAATTTGAATTTCATTTAAATAAATCACCGCAAGCCCTGAACACAACTCAATTTTCTCATGGAAGGTGTGAAAAAAATTCGACAAGAGAACTTCTACGATGTCGGGTTGTTTCACTGGCGCATTCAAATTTGTCCTACAGTGCGTTTCAAATTCACTGTCCGCTCAGGATATTTTTCTAGGTTTACGCCAAATCTGTTCATTCTGCCACAGACAACATCTTGCAAGAATATTTATTCTAGCACAGTTTTTATGGTAATATTTATTAATTACATATTGGCCCCCTATGCCACGACTTTATTTATTATCTGTCAAATTTATAAGAGAGAACGCAGTTCTCCCAATTAATATTTTTTAATGCAAAAATCTCTAAGATATCTATGGAAACATTCGCTTAATTTCAATTAAAATTCAATGCATTGATGGAAATATTGCTAACAGTGTACTTATCAAACATACAAAGTTTGAAGTGCATAGCTCGTACATTTTAAAGATATCTAAAAACACCCGATTTCGCGATTTCGTCATTCACTCACTGGATGATCATAAAAACTGTTAGGGTACTTCCCGATGTTCTGTCAAGTTAAAATTTGTTATGTGAGCTAGTTTCAGTACACAAACAACGAAAAATTCTTAATCTTGAAACTTTCAAACCCCATAGAACCAGGTGATGTATAAGTTTGTATGATGCTTCCGCCAATTTTGATGCTAGTGGTCTGAAAATTGATATATACGGAGGACTGCTTGTTATGAATATAAAAAAAATATTCAAGAATTCTCGTTGAAAATCAGTCCAGATTTTCGATAAGGGGTAAAATAAAACGCTCGTAAATCGCCTCATGTGTATTTACACCAAATGCAATTTTTCTGTTATAACCTCAACCACAGTTTCCATTGTGCAATTTCCCGTTATGATCATTGTATAAAGATAAGATTCTTTATACAATGGTTGTGATGGCAGCTCGCAAATATATCGCGATTGCATCTTGAACCTAGGTAGGTAAAGGTATATTTCTCCACTTAGTAAATTGTTGAATTTGAACATGGGTTTTTAATTAGATTGACTTGAAATAGATCTCGCAATAATTATATTTTATTGAATTATTATTGAGGTAAAATTGAACCAGAAAACACGTGTGGCACTCGAGGACTGCCGCGGTAAAGCTATTGCATAGCATCTATTCAAAAATAAGAAGATAATATTTTTGATTTGAAATTTTTTTTTTATTAATCTTACAATACATGTAGGTTATTCAGAAATGTTTATCATTGAAACTATAGGTTTATGGTAACTGCAATAAGAAACATAAATTTGAGACTTAATGTCTTCTAAATATCTGGAAAATACCGCTTCAATAATGGTCTCATATTTTGTTGTGGATTCTTGTGGATAATTATTCATTTTCCAAAAGAAAAGTTGTCAACCATTTGTACCAAGTATTTTCGACCCTTCTTCAGTGTACTCCAGTAAAGTGCGATGAATAAAATGCTGTACCTCGTCCAATTTTGGATTCGTAGAAAATTGCTACCATGACTATGAGTAGGCCATTTTTAAGTTTGCATAAGCATGCACAAATATCTCCAACAAATGAGCGTCTAATATTAACATCGCTAACTTCTTCAATATTTATTTCAATGGTAAATAGCTACCCCATTTTTTGTAACAGTATCTCGTTTGAATAGAACAATACAATTGAAATCAGGTATTTCAATCGGATTATCACGCGTCATGCATGTTTCGGTAAGAAGTAACACATTGGTTTGTCTCGTAACTGAATCTTGTAAATCGTATTTGTGACTATGTAGACTTTGGCAATTGAAAGTCATTATTGAAATGCCATTTCTATTACTAATGAAATCTAAGACACTTTGAGCTATCGTCTGAACACTATTTAAAGACAGTCTTTTGAATTCTTGCAACAAAGATGCAGTCGATACAGCTTGCCTTCGATTATGATAAGACTTAAATGCAGAATTATCATTTTTTTGTCTTATATACAATTTTTCAATATTAGTCACCCGAGAGAGTGCAACATAGACGAGTTCCTGAGAATGTAACTTACTATACCTACTCATATACTATTTCGTCAAAAGTTCCACCTTGCTACTTATGTATACTTAGAGCCTGGTTTTTTCGACCGCTGAATATTGTTGCCCTGTTTGGCTCAATAGTGTTCATGTTCAGAAAATCGATGCACACCTCAATTTTTCAATGAGAATAATTACTGGAACCATCCGATCTACACCTATCCAATGGCTACCAGTGCTATCGAATATAGTTCCTCCCCATATTCGAAGACAGTCTGCAACTTGGAATTCTTGGAATAAATTCAATTCATTTCCGGATTCTTTTCCGATACTTTCCTACGTTCCAGAAAATAGAATTCCAAGTCTGAAATCTCGTAAACCTATTTGGTCGAATAACTTTCTGAATTCGAACTTCAGCTACAACGAAATCTGGAAATCCGAATGGGATGTATGTTCTTTATCTAATAAAGATCTAATATCTGATCCATCGAATAAAGTTCCTGGTTTTAACCTTCCCAGGAGAATATGGTCCCTTCTTAATCGAATAAGAACAGGTCATGGTCGTACCAACAACATGCTTTTCAAGTGGAATTCGGTTGATAGTCCTAATTGTGAATGTGGTGAATCAGAGGAAACAGTTGAACACCTAATTAATAATTGTTCGATTTATAAATTCCAAGATGGCATTAGAGCCATACACAATATATCAAATTCATTTTTGCAATGGGTTGAAAATTTCAGATCAATTTGATGAAGTATAAATTGAATTCTCTTGCTGTTCTGGCTTTTTTTATTTTCAGGTTGGAGTTTGTGTTTGGAAATCCTTCCTCCGAAGAGCCGTCCCGCTGATCGTGATGTCCTTCTATATAGAATATTCAGATACAACAATTTTATTTTATTTTTTTAACGGGGAGACAGGTTTTTTCGGCTGAGGTTTTTTTCCCCTGACTCTATAGTATCGTATGATACTGGTGATGATAGTATCGTATGTTACTATAGTATCATACGAAGAATGTTGTGGTACCCCGTTCCTTTTTTTACCTCAGCTTAGGTTCTTTTTGTTTCAACATTTATTGTATTTTTTTAGCTCTCTTATTCAAAAGAATATATATACTTAGAGCAAGAGCTGAAGTTAATGGAAAATGTTTGCGTTTGGCTATACATTTTCTATCCGATGTTAATGAAATATTTGCCCTTCGTAATTCAATGGGAACAGCGAAATTGACGACTCCATTTTGCACTGCACGCATCCGTCTAGTCGCAACTACCCAAACACCGTGCCGAAGTCTGCCGAACTGAACCGACGATACACGGATGTGTTAGGTTTTTTCGTTACGGATTTTCTACATTCGGTCGCCGCGCTCAGAACCTGAGATAAAAGCTATGCAATAGCTTAATAAAAAGATTTTGTCATGAGCAACGTACAAAAAGAACTGAAATCCAACCAAAAACCTTTTCATGTAAAATATTGCCAAGACGGGGTCGTATTTCTCCCATTGTCAAAAAGGTCCCGGATCTCGTGTAGAACCAAGCTGCTAACTCTACACTCTATTCCTTTGTCAAGATAAGTGACTTGACCTTTCGTAACTTTAAGAACCATTTCATAAAAGAAAAGTTATGAACGGCGAATGAATTTTTCACCTGACGCTGTTTTTTGTTGGATAGCTTTTATTATATTAACAGCTCGGTGAATATTCGGATCTTCTAGTAACAGATTTCGTTGATGAATTTTTCGAATCATGAAACGTGCATATCAGCGAACAATAGTTACAACCCGACAAGAAGCAGATGTCATTATCCTGTAACAAATATCGCTGTTGTTTCGATATGTCGGAACAAAAGCGTTGTGAAAACGACTCAGCCGAAAATCGGCGTTCCATTTCCTGAGCGGAAACGGAATAAACCGAGATTTTTCCCAGGAACACATCAGTTACGTTTATCTCAGACATTCCGAGCGATTAAAATCTCAATTTTCTTGGTGGTTGTATTTTCAGCGCTCTCGGATCTTCGCCTATCTTATAACCATCTCGTAATAACAAGACGTGGTGGGAAATGATAAGGTTACGATCTTGCATTTTCGCTGCGAACTTTCTGAAATTTACTCTCTTCTTCTCCTCAATCAAATCTGTATGACACTCTCTTCCAGTCATTCAACTTTGAAGATGAACTGAGCAACAGAAACAGTACGAATTTATACACAGACGAAAATGAAGTGTGACAGTTTCAGACTCATTTGGCATCATCATTATATCTCAGGTTGTTTCCGATATTTATTTATTCTTTTGATTGGGACAGCTGAAATATTAAAACGAAACAAAGTAGTACATACCTAGCTGAGGTTGGTGCAACTGGATACCATACAGTTCTGCGTATAATGAATGGGGTAAGTGGAAAACTTCAGCAGGAAAAACACTGACCTCCTCTGCTGTGACAAAAAAATTCACTGAAAATATTATATTAGGTGTATAACTTTGCTTCTATCGTTTTGCAATAGCTGGATGCAGCGGTAAGTGGTACTTGAAAAAAATAGATCTTAGATGTGATATAATAAGGTTAGGTATTTGTGAACATAACGCCATTGAAATAAACTGCTCCACATGAGTTAAGGATATTGACTTAAAGTTCAAAAAAATATAGTCTGAATGAGATTTTGTGATGAAAATTCATATTTAGTAGTATTTTATTCCCAGAGAATTCAAGCATTTTAAGACTATCAATACAATGTATGGCCTCCACGGGCATCAATAACAGCTTGACATCTTCTTTGCATACTACACACGAGGTTGTTGAACATTTCTTGAGGAATTTGGTTCCATAAACGGGGCAGAAGCTCTCTCAGATCATTTAATTCTGGGGTAGGTTGATGATTATCTCATCTTCTTTGGAGCATGTCATATGTATGTTATATGCAATTCAAATCTGGTGAGTGTGGAGGTATTGGTGAATGGGGAATACCATTCTCAACTATGGCTGCACGGTGAAATCTAGCGTTATCGTCTAGAAATTGAAAAGTTCCACCAATAGCAGCGTGAAAATTTGGCAAAACATTGTCAATGACATGCTCCCTATAGTGTAAGGCGGTCATATTCCCAGGACAAATGTGTAGATCTGTGCGCCCGTTGAAACATATCTCGGCCCATACCATAACACTACCCCCTCGGAATGGATGGACTTCTTGGACAAAGCGACGATTACGGGGTATGCGTGGGATTGTCCATACCCTTATTCTCCGAGAATCTGAAAATCGTCCATAGCTGGATTCATCAGTGATCGTTCCAATTGATATGTTGCCTTGCCCATTCCAGTCTTTGACGCTTATGGTCACGTGTTAATGTAACTCCTCTTAATGGACATCTAGAACCGAGATTCACCTCTCTCAAAAGTCGTCTGATGGTTTCGATGGAAACTTGAACCCCATCTGCATTTTGAAGAGTATTTCGTAGAATTCTACACGTAGATGTAGGCTTTCTTCTCGCCGAAACGGTGATGAAGCGATCCTGAGCAGGTGTTGTTTTTCGTCGCCCACCAAGCCTTGGTCTTTCCAACACGGAACCTGTCTCCCTGAACCTATTCCAAAGTCGAGATATCACACTTTCACTGACTTGGAGCCTTCCCGCTACAACAACCAGAGTTAGGCCAGCCTGTAACATTCCGATAGCCCTATTAGCCGCAACGTTTGTTAATTTACGTGTTGGCATTTTGAGAAAACTCGTTTCAAATCGAAACCGTTGATAAACTGAATCCATTTCAAAATGAGAACATCCATGAAGCATATGCAAAGTACCAAACTTCAGAAAAAAGACGACCAGATTGACGAAATGTCTCATATTGATTTTCATTGGATCGATTAAAGTTGTTATTGAGTTTTAAATGATTTTACAGCGATTTTCTCGAAGATTGCATACTTTTCAGAACGAATGAATACGATATCCCTAACTCTTGTGGAGCAGTAGGTATATTAGACCGGTGTGAAAACAGCCGAACAAGATAGCAGAATATGACCTTGAAAATGTCGTACGCCACTGTACAATTGGGCGGATTTGATGCAAAAAGAATTGAACTCTTGTCTACGAATGTGGAAACTTATGTGATGACAAGTCAATTGAATTGTTGTTGATTATATTCAAAAGACCTTGCAGAAAAAATTTCATTGAAGGCATCCACTTACACATCTTGGGGGTGGAGCGGGACACCTGTAAAATGAAAAATTTCGATTTCTCGGAAACTGTACATACAATCGATTTCAAATTTGGTGTGGACTTTCGAGAGCAACAGCAGAAAAAAAAGGCATCAACCGCATCCACTTACACCTCTTGGAGGTGGAGGGGGGACACCTCTCCAATGAAAAATTTTGATTTCTCGGAAACTATACATACAATCGATTTCAAATTTGGTGTGGACTTTCGAGAGCAACAGCAGAAAAAAATGGCATCAACCGCATCCACTTACACCTCTTGGAGGTGGAGGGGGGACACCTCTCCAATGAAAAATTTCGATTTCTCGGAAACTGTACATACAATCGATTTCAAATTTGGTGTGGACTTTCGAGAGCAACAGCAGAAAAAAATGGCATCAACCGCATCCACTTACACCTCTTGGAGGTGGAGGGGGGACACCTCTCCAATGAAAAATTTCGATTTCTCGGAAACTGTACATACAATCGATTTCAAATTTGGTGTGGACTTTGAAGAGCAACAGCAGAAAAAAATGGCATCAACCGCATCCACTTACCCCTCTTGGAGGTGGAGGGGGGACACCTCTCCAATGAAAAATTTCGATTTGTCGGAAACTGTACATACAATCGATTTCAAATTTGGTGTGGACTTTGCAGAGCAACAGCAGAAAAAAATGGCATCAACCGCATCCACTTACACCTCTTGGAGGTGGAGGGGGGACACCTCTCCAATGAAAAATTTCGATTTCTCGGAAACTGTACATACAATCGATTTCAAATTTGGTGTGGACTTTCGAGAGCAACAGCAGAAAAAAATGGCATCAACCGCATCCACTTACACCTCTTGGAGGTGGAGGGGGGACACCTCTCCAATGAAAAATTTCGATTTCTCGGAAACTGTACATACAATCGATTTCAAATTTGGTGTGGACTTTCGAGAGCAACAGCAGAAAAAAATGGCATCAACCGCATCCACTTACACCTCTTGGAGGTGGAGGGGGGACACCACTCCAATGAAAAACTTTGATTTCTCGGAAACTGTACATACAATCGATTTCAAATTTGGTGTGGACTTTGGAGAGCAACAGCAGAAAAAAATGGCATCAACCGCATCCACTTACACCCCTTGGAGGTGGAGGGGGGACACCTCTCCAAAGAAAAATTTCGATTTCTCGGAAACTGTACATACAATCGATTTCAAATTTGGTGTGAACTTTGGAGAAGAACAGCAGAAAAAAATGGCATCAACCGCATCCACTTACACCTCTTGGAGGTGGAGGGGGGACACCTCTCCAATGAAAAATTTCGATTTGTCGGAAACTGTACATACAATCGATTTCAAATTTGGTGTGGACTTTGCAGAGCAACAGCAGAAAAAAATGGCATCAACCGCATCCACTTACACCTCTTGGAGGTGGAGAGGGGACACCTCTCCAATGAAAAATTTCGATTTGTCGGAAACTGTACATACAATCGATTTCAAATTTGGTGTGGACTTTGGAGAAGAACAGCAGAAAAAAATGGCATCAACCGCATCCACTTACACCTCTTGGAGGTGGAGGGGGGACACCTCTCCAATGAAAAATTTCGATTTCTCGGAAACTGTACATACAATCGATTTCAAATTTGGTGTGGACTTTCGAGAGCAACAGTAGAAAAAATTGGCATCAACCGCATCCACTTACACCTCTTGGAGGTGGAGGGGGGACACCTCTCCAATGAAAAATTTCGATTTCTCGGAAACTGTACATACAATCGATTTCAAATTTGGTGTGGACTTTCGAGAGCAACAGCAGAAAAAAATGGCATCAACTGCATCCACTTACACCTCTTGGAGGTGGAGGGGGGACACCTCTCCAATGAAAAATTTCGATTTGTCAGAAACTGTACATACAATCGATTTCAAATGGCATCAACCGCATCCACTTACACCTCTTGGAGGTGGAGGGGGGACACCTCTCCAATGAAAAATTTCGATTTCTCGGAAACTGTACATACAATCGATTTCAAATTTGGTGTGGACTTTGGAGAAGAACAGCAGAAAAAAATGGCATCAACCGCATCCACTTACACCTCTTGGAGGTGGAGGGGGGACACCTCTCCAATGAAAAATTTCGATTTGTCAGAAACTGTACATACAATCGATTTCAAATTTGGTGTGGACTTTGAAGAGTAACAGCAGGAAAAAATGGCATCAACCGCATCCACTTACACCTCTTGGAGGTGGAGGGGGGACACCACTCCAATGAAAAACTTTGATTTCTCGGAAACTGTACATACAATCGATTTCAAATTTGGTGTGGACTTTGGAGAGCAACAGCAGCCATTTTTTTCTGCTGTTGCTCTTCAAAGTCCACACCAAATTTGAAATCGATTGTATGTGCAGTTTCCGACAAATCGAAATTTTTCATTGGAGAGGTGTCCCCCCTCCACCTCCAAGAGGTGAAAGTGGATGCGGTTGATGCCATTTTTTTCTGCTGTTGCTCTCGAAAGTCCACACCAAATTTGAAATCGATTGTATGTATAGTTTCCGAGAAATCGAAATTTTTCATTGGAGAGGTGTCCCCCCTCCACCTCCAAGAGGTGTAAGTGGATGCGGTTGATGCCATTTTTTTCTGCTGTTGCTCTCGAAAGTCCACACCAAATTTGAAATCGATTGTATGTACAGTTTCCGAGAAATCGAAATTTTTCATTGGAGAGGTGTCCCCCCTCCACCTCCAAGAGGTGTAAGTGGATGCGGTTGATGCCATTTTTTTCTGCTGTTGCTCTCGAAAGTCCACACCAAATTTGAAATCGATTGTATGTACAGTTTCCGAGAAATCGAAATTTTTCATTTTACAGGTGTCCCGCTCCACCCCCAAGATGTGTAAGTGGATGCCTTCAATGAAATTTTTTCTGCAAGGTCTTTTGAATATAATCAACAACAATTCAATTGACTTGTCATCACATAAGTTTCCACATTCGTAGACAAGAGTTCAATTCTTTTTGCATCAAATCCGCCCAATTGTACAGTGGCGTACGACATTTTCAAGGTCATATTCTGCTATCTTGTTCGGCTGTTTTCACACCGGTGTATATTAGTCGACTTGTGTCTGCCTCATGAAGTTGTTCTCAATTAATCATGTCAGTTTAAGAACCGAATTCTCGTCATAATAAGAGGTGTATTTATTTTTCTTCGATAGTCCCCAAATTTAAAAGACAAGCTACGTATTCATGATCACTTGCAAATTTTCTAAAATACAAATGTCAAGGAGAAAGAGATTGAACATTTCGCGAACGTCATTCAAAAGTAATCCCGTCCAAAGAAACAGATTCTTCAGACGCCTGCTTCCCTGTTTATTCAACAAGAAAGGACGGAAGATTTAATTCCCGTAGATTTCTTATTCCGAAGATCGGACCTCCAGTTCCTAATTGAAAGTTTCATCTTCCCAGGATAACGAAAATTCGAACGAATAGCGTTCGCTCATTCAATCAGTTGAATTATGACGTATTATTCCCCTCTAGAGGAGCTCCCTTTCGTCAGCGAATGGAAGTTTTATTATCGTTCGAAAATCGGATGATTCACTCCATTTGGCCCGAGGAGGGAGAGCTTAAGAACAGGAAATCATTTGAATAAAGGAACGAGGAACTGGTCATTGCAGCCAGGGGTTGGGATATATCCCAATTTTGGTGTACTCGTAAAACTTTTATTCGAGGGGAACGAAATAGATATAGCTGTAGATGCATATCAGCATTGCAGCAGGTTGATTAAGTTATGCAGCCACATGGAATAAATTCATTATCTAGATAAGTGTTTCGTCGTATTTTTCAACTCTCATAACTTGAGTTTGGAAAATACCAGATGAATAAAATTTCAAGAATATGATGTCAATATTGGACCCATCAAACGTACAAAGTTTCAATTGCATAGCTTCTACACTTGGGATTTTATTGATATCTAAAAGCCCCCGATTTCGTAACTGACTTACTGGTGATCATAAAAACTGTTAGGGTACTTCCTGAAGTCTTATGAAGTTTAAATTAGGTATTTGAGATAGTATTAGTACACAGAAAAATTCTAAGACTTGAAATTTTCACCTCTCAACCCTTAGAACCAGGGGATGTATAAATTTGTTAGAGACTTCCGCTAATTTTGATGATAAAGATCTGAAAATTGATATTTGGGGAGGACTTCTTTTTAAGAAAAATATTAAAGAATATCACCGTAAAACCATTTAAAACTCAACTCAATAACAACTTGAATCGATCCAATAAAAAGCAGGGTGAGACATTTCGTCAATCTGGTCGCCTTTTTTCTGAGGTTTGGTTCTTTGGATATGCTTCATGAATGTTCTTATTTTGAAATGGAGTCAGTTTATCAACGGCTTCGATTTGAAACGAGTTTTCTGAAAATGCCAAGACTTAAATTAACAAATGCTGAGGCTTATAGGGCTATCGGAATGCTAGAGGGTGACCTAACTCAGGTTGTTGTAGCGGAAAGGCTCCAAGTCAGCCGAAGTGTGATATCTCGACTTTGGAATAGGTTCAGGGAGACAGGTTCCGTGTTGGAAAGACCAAGGCTTGGTGGGAGACGAAAAACAACACCTGCTCAGGATAGTTTCATCACCGTTTCGGCGAGAAGAAAGCCTACATCTACGTGTAGAATGCTACGGAATACTCTTCGAAATGCAGATGGGGTCCAAGTTTCCATCGAAACCATCAGACGACGTTTGAGAGAGGTGAATCTAGTTTCTAGATGTCCATTAAGAGGAGTTCCATTAACACGTGACCATAAGCGCCATAGACTGGAATGGGCAAGGCAACATATCAATTGGAACGATCAATGACGTAGTGTCCTTTTCACTGATGAATCCAGATATAGACGATTTTCAGATTCTCGAAGAATAAGGGTATGGACAACCCCTCGCATACCTCGTTATCGTCGCTATGTCCAAGAAGTCCATCCATTCCGACAGGGTAGTGTTATGGTATGGGCCGGGTTATGTTTCAACGGGCGCACAGATCTACACATTTGTCCTGGGAATATAACCACCTTACACTATAGGAAACATGTCATTGACAATGTTTTGCTAAATTTTCACGCTACTATTGGTGAAACTTTTCAATTTCTAGACGATAACACTAGACCGCACCGTGCAGCCATAGTTGAAAATACGCACGAGGAGCTTGGTATTTCACATTTACCAATATCTCCGCACTCACCAGGTTTAAATTGTATAGAACATGCATGGGATATGCTCCAAAGAAGATTAGATAATCATCAACCTAGCCCAGAATCCTTAAATGATCTGAGAGAGCTTCTGCTCCGTTTATGGAACCAAATTCCTCAAGAAATGTTCAACAACCTCGTGTGTAGTATGCAAAGAAGATGTCAACCTGTTATTGATGAACGTGGATGCCATACATTGTATTGATGGTCTTAAAATGCTTGAATTCTCTGGAAATGAAATTTCGTTCTTTTACCCGATTTTTCTTAACCACCCTGAACCCTGAATACGCTGCAGACCTACAGGCTAAAATTAATTTTATTTCCTCTAACTTGAAATCATATCAATATGAATCCTCATCACAAAATCTTGTTGAAACTATATTCTTCTGCAATTTAAGTCAATATCCCTCATGTGGAGCAGTTCATTTCTTTTATCTTCAGGAATAAACAAATTTGGAAGTATTCTATTTTTTTATACGCGCTGACTAAATGTTATTGCATCTGGCGTTCTAATATTTCTATCAAATTCAGGAATAGACCAATTGGAAAGTTTTCTGTTTTTTTTTATGTTCGCTGACCTAATGTCATTAAATCTTTGAGATCCCAATATAAATTTCTCGAGAAATTCCAGCTGCAACATTGTATACAGTTTTCAGTCCAGAATATGCGAATTAGGGAATTACTCATTTCTCAAGCACTGTATAAGAAAAAAACTAAAACTGCTTTTAATATTTAGTTTTTCGTAGAAGTCATTGGCGTAGTTGAAAAAAAATTCAGAGCACTGATTTTGAGTTTGAGCACGAACGTGAAATTTTCCCTGTATATTTTCACGTCAAATCTCTGCATTAATTTTTCTGAATACATTGATGTGACACAACCTAACCTTCAATAAATTTTGAAAATCAGAAAAATTATCTTGGATTTTTTATTAGTAACACACGAATTCTTCCACAGATGCATGAAAGTTTGACATACATACAAAATTTTCAATATAGGTGAATATTGAAATTTCTTTCGTTTTCAACCTTTTGAACTTAAAGTGGACGAGTGTTATTTTGAGTTCATGTTTAAATATAATAAGATAAATAGGTTTAAAAGTCACGTTTAAGACGTTTAAAAAAATTTTCAATTGAATGAATGTGTTAAAGAATTCATGGCCTACTATTAAAAAAACAAACAAATATGGGTTCTTCTGATTTTTGAAGCTGAATTTTATCAAAGGTTAGTTTGTAATACAGCAATGTTTTCTGAAAAATAAATGCAAAAATTTGAGGTCAAAATATATATATTGTGTTTCATCTGAAAAATTCCACGTTTGTGCTGAATCTCAAAAACTGTGACTACGTCACTGACTTCTACTTAAAAATATATACTAAAAGCAGTTTTCATTTTCTATCTTCATGAGAAATAATTACATCTGAAAAGGTGAACATTTTCGTTTTCGTCCTTTATTTCAGGAACAAAAAAATATGTAATATTTATGCTTGTGGATTTAAAAGTTTGAAAAAAACCACGTATCTATCTTCAATAATAGCTGAGATTCAGTGCAGTCTGACCCAATTCGTACATTGTAAAAATATAAAAAATATTCAAGGTGGCTCATTTGAGCTTTTGCGAAAACGGTTCATTAAAATTAGGTTTTTTTATGCACCGTTGGAAAGAGGTTTCCAAGATCTTCAAAATGAAGTATCAACCCCTCTTTTCTATCCAATTTTGAAGGGTAAACGCGCCCCCTCCTACTCGGCGTAATATATACATATGTATACAAATTCTCCGAATCCTCGGATTTTTCTTATCTCGAATTCATTTACAGCAAAAAGATATGTATCCAATTTGTCACTATTAGTTATCGATCTGACCCCCCTGATGCCCAAGGATCCGACGCCTTATTTCGGCGTCGTTGTTAGCTGAAGCCTGCGACGAACAAAAAGAACGGGGTGTTCGGATTAGGGTCCGGCGTCAGGATCATCAATCTTGTCGGCAGATTACAAGAGCCGAAGGGAAATGTTGAAACGATGCGACAAGGGCTGGGATGCTGCCGAAATACAAGCAAACTTGGAGGAACAGCTTTTTCATAACGAGCCTGAGTAACACGCGTGTGCACCTTGAAGTTTTCTGGGAGAATTCCCAATAATGAAGAGTCGAAACAAACTTTTCAGCGCGTTATGAAATATGCCTCAGTCGAATTGAGATCAGGTTTTGAAGGGAAAGTTATGAAGCGCGAATGAATTTGAAAAATGCGAAGAGTTTTAACACCATTAATTTCTTTCGCTCCCAATGTTTCCTCGGGCCGAATGAATTTGAGAGGAACATATATCATTCGAGATACAGGGTGGGTCTCCCATTCGTACCAAGTTTTTCGTTTTGATTTAATCCATCCATTGATGACAGCAAACAATGTTAAAATTGATTGTTTACCTGAAAGCGTGTTGAAAATATTTTTTAAAACAGTGTTGAAAATATTTTTAGCACTCCATTTTCTTATGATGAAATCAATTGAGAAAAATTCAGCAATTGCTAAATTTTATTATCAATATTAAACAATCATTACTTATGAACATTAATATTAATCGTAAAACTAGAACAATTACTAACATTAATGCCCGATGACGTTAGGAAGCTTCGCAACACATTATTAGAATTCTCAGCACCATCAGTACTTGTAGAAACCTGAAGTACAATATTGGATGATGATGATTCAAAATCTGTTGAGGTTGGGAGAATTTTTTCAGCAATGACATTTCTGTATGCAATGGAATGATCAACATAGCCCTCGGCTACCGTCGTAGACTTCCATCCACCATGTTTTTTTATATCCGTAATATTTGCTCCTGATTCTGCTAGC
Source organism: Hippodamia convergens (assembly GCA_038502775.1). NCBI lineage: Eukaryota > Metazoa > Arthropoda > Insecta > Coleoptera > Coccinellidae > Hippodamia > Hippodamia convergens. Next base: position 95,988,934 of record CM076607.1, read on the forward strand.
AATGAAGCGGAGGATCTTCGGAAACAGTGTCCTGAATATTGCTTTGCAAAAATAGATGGAATTTTCCCAAATGTATTGATACCAACTGGATTGGCAGTGCATTTATTATTCATGTATTTCATGAATACGATGTTTGATTACAGAAGGGCGCAGTGCAAAGTACTCATAAAAATAGTCACATACTTCCCAATTAAACTGAAAGAACGACTGACTTTCGTTTTTGTATTTGGAAGTTGTATAACCAATGATTTATTTGTTATTTCGTTGTCTTTCACTGATGAATTACACAATTCTTCAAGCTGATAGGCTTCAAATATTCCGAAAATAGTTGTAACCTTAACCATCTCATCTGTTGCCTCCTTTATAAACTTTTCAACTAGTGAGAATTTTCGATACTAACATCCACACCATTTTAACAAAGGCGCTTGACTTCATCATTGAAAATTTGCTCCACACAGTTGATGAACTCCATATTTTTGATTTTTCTTCTAAGTATGCCAGGAAAACAGTTCCACTGAAGTTCCCTTCTACATTTTCCAATTCACACCAGGCCAGGAAATTGTTATATGCAATATCGTACTGCTAAACAAATTTTTTAGGAAGGAGTTCCAGATTTGCTCTTCTTGCAGACTCTTCAATATCCAGAGGAACAACCAAATCGTCACTTTTATTGATAATTGGACTCCTGACAAACATATTAAGCAGTTAAAAACCCAAGACGAAAATTGGACAGGAATAAAATTCAAATGACAGAGTCTTTTCTCATTTCTTAGCTATCATAACATTGGCAACGTTTGCTATTCACAAAAACCTTTTGATTATTTGAATATTAAAATGCATTTTGAAGGTAATTGTCATTGCAAATTTTCCCATTTCATTATCAAAACAGGGCAGTTGTACAAAAAACATCGTAGGGTATTTGTGTTAAAAGTGATTTTATTTTATTCGTGGAACTTTTTCACTCACAAAATAAAACGTCACTTTTAACATTCATATCTTAAATAACTTTTACGAATCACAATGTCTAAAAGCACAAAATCAAAACAGAGAAGTGCCCTTCTTTTGCTGTTCACTACATGGATATCCTAGACTCTAAGTAGAGTATTAATTTCGATCCCTTCATTTTCAGAAATGGGTTTTGTTCTTATACAGGGTGTCTCAGAAGTCGACGTCAAGCTGGAATCGGTAAACAGTCTGAGTCATAGTGGTCATCATGAAAATATTTAAAGAAATCTAAGTCGTGTATTTTTAATCTTATTTTGAATTTTCTATTACTGCAGAAAATATACAACCTGTGATCATTCTGGAACTCCTGTTGCCACAATTTTCTACTTTCTTCAAATTTAACCTGGACCACATCTGCATTTTGAAGAGTATTCCGTAGTATTCTATACGTAGATGTAGGCTTTCTTCTCGCCAAAACACTGATGAAAGGATCCTGAGCAGGTGTTGTTTTTAGTAGCCCACTAAGCCTTGGTCTTTCCAAAACGGAACTTGTCTCCCTGAACCTATTCCAAAGTTGAGATATCACATATTGGTTGACTTGGAGCCTTTCCGCTACAACAACCTGAGTTAGGCCACCCTGTAGCATTCCGATAGCCCTATTAGCCTCAGCGTTTGTTAATTTACGTCTTTGATAAACTGACTCCATTTCAAAATACGAACATTCATGAAACAGAAAATATATTACATACTTTTCAAAACGATCGAATACGATATTCCTAACTCTTGTGGAGCAATATATTTTATCATACCAGCAGCATTATTCACATGCTTATTCCACAGAAGCTTACAGTCCACGGTTATTCTTAGGTATTCAACTAAAGACTTTCACCCCAAAAACTTTCCGTTTAATGATAACGACCTCATTGCTGGAACTTTTCTTTTCCGAGTGAATGGAATAACTGTGGTTTTGGTTCGGTTAATTTTCAGCCCTATTGACAAGAAACATTGCTCAATAATTCCAAAGCCATTCTGCAATAAGTCGCAAAGACTACATGGTTTTGGTAACAATTCATATACAAATTTAGTTAGATTCTGCTTAAACTGTGATAAGACGGAATGAAAAATAGGTAGAAAGAGCTCGGATTAATGATGACCGTATAAAACCACTTAAATGTCCTCTTCACAGCGACTACAATTAGAGTTGATAAAGGGACAACCATAGAGAACCTATGTCGCCTCATTTGTCAAAGACCACATGAAGTATTCTCCCGGAGAATCAGATTAAAACCGCATATTTATTAATCACCTATCATTTTTCTCGTTGGCCGGAATCATAAAGGGAATCATAAAAAACACGTTGTGCCTGATGGAAATCGATATGCCGGCTACCTCGGCACGATATCGTACAATTTTCCCTAATTTTCCTCTACGTGCCGAGAAACGCACAATCAATTGAGCCCCTGGTTTCCTTTCTTCCTTATTTCGATTATTTACAACCGCTTTACGTGCGCTCGTTACGTTACGAATTTTCACGCCCGCAAATTTATCGGTGAAGATATTTGGGAAGGGACATAATGTGATTATACGGCCCCTTGCTATACCTAGAACAACAAGTAGTAATACGGTAACTTTGTCGCTTGTAAGTATGGGGTAGTTGGCGTCAAATCCGGTTGTTCTGTTTTTTGTAGACTTGTTTATGACTTAATGAATAATCCAATTTTTCGACCTCGAGCGTTGAACGAAACTTTGTCAAAAATCGTTTTTGTGAAACTGCTATCAAAAGTACAGCAAACAATGTTAAAATGGATTTTTGAAACATAGATGAATTCAAAATAGTAATCATCGAAATGAATACCATTTTCAATTCCCAGGCTCAGAGATCTTTTATCATGAGGTTGGAAAAATGATATTAGATTTTGTCACTGAGATGAGAGATATACCGGTTTCGGCCTTGTTGGGCCTCATCAGTATCCCGCACATCTCAGGACAAAATCTTCATAAAAAACTTCGAAATTTGAAGCAATTGGTTGTGAAGTAATGAGTAAAATATTACAAGGTACTAAGGTGGTGACATCCAATTGCGTCAAAAAGAAATTTCACATCTCCAATCAAATGCAAAAAAAGAAATCTGTACTTCCTCTTTCACTGAATGAGATTTTAGCAGTGGCTCTATTCAGGGCCCGCTTGCTAGTTTCTCATAGTGATGGAAAACGCCCAATTCTTTTTGTGACTCTGAAGCCAGATGTTTTTTTTAAGAAAAAAATATTCTCTTTTCTTTTTCTTAAAATGGATTGTTTACGTGGAAGCGTGTTAATAGTATATAACATTACTAGCAAGGTAAGCGGGTTTTTACTGGCGAATGAAGGATATAACTGAGGAGCCGCAGGCGAGTCAGTTACCTCCTTGAGCCAGTAAAACCCGTTACCTTACATGTATTGTTTTATATTTTATTCGTTTTTCATTTGTAAAAATGTTAGATAAATTCCATAAAAATCTCAATAATTTGTCGCAAATGTTGTTAGCTATGGAAGCGTTGCCATGAACTTGTCTGTTCATTTTTCTTTACATTTGTTTTGGCGAAAGCGAAAATGAATGTACCAAAAGAAATTATTGAGGCAGCCAGCAGTGTAGCATCAAGTTTATTACCTGCAAAATCAGCTTCAAGGTACGAGCGAGAATACGAAGACTTCAAAAAGTGGCAAAACAAAAAATTGTGTGATTGGGGTAACTGAAGATGTTTTGTTGCCCTACTTGAATCAACTATCAGCTAGATTCAGCCCTAATATTCTATGGGCAAAATGACCTATGCTGAAAAGCTGCTTGGAAATGAAAGAAAATGCCCATGTTCGCAGGTTTGTTTTCTTTGAAAAATTTATCGAAAAATATGACGTTTAGTTGTCATTTGCAGATTTCAAAATGTAATAGCGTTTCTGAAACGAAAAAATGAGCGTTATACGCCAAAAAAGGCCAAGGTGTTGAGTTAAAAAGAGGCTGAACAATTTCTTTTACATGCTCCTGATGAGCAGTGGTTGCTGGCGAAAATTGTAACAATATTTGGGATTTTTGGATGTTGTCGATGTGACGAAATTCTCTCCTTAAACATGAATGATGTAGAAGATATGGAAAAATACGTTTTTGTTACATTGCGGCAAACAAAATATTTAACAACAAGAAGATTCACCATAACCGATGATGGCTGCAGCTTCAAGCCTTGCATGTTATACAGAAAATATGTAAATCTTCGGCCTCCTGGAACAAAAAGCCTAAGATTTTTTTCGACATACCGACAATTTATAAATAAAAAAAAAATAAAAGAACTGGAGCCACTATGGTTGCGGATTCGGGTGGAGATATTTTATCACAAAAGCGTGCAGGAGGGTGGAAGAGCACCGAAATTGCGATGAGTTATGTCGATGATTCGGCCAACAAAAAAATCGAAATGTCTAGCAAATTATTTGGTAGTAAGGAGAGTACAAATGTTCTACAGTCCCCGAGTTCAGCAGTTTCTGAGTCAACAGATGGTTCATCATCATCAAAAATCTGTGTTACTGAAAATAACAATTGTACCATGATTTTCAACATATATGACGATAAAATAAAATTTTCTAATGTATATAGTACTACTAACTTGTAAAAATTTTGCAAGTTAACTGTCAGTTTTACAAGTTAGTGACTTGATAAAATAAACTTTCTTGATTAATATCGTGTTTCTGGAAACTAACTTTTACAAATGAGAAACAAATAAAAATATTTCTAACATTGGTGTTGAAAATATTTTTAGCACTCCATTTTCTTATGATGAAATCAGATGAGAAAAAAAATTAGCAATTGCAAATTTAATAATCAATATTTAACAATTATTACTTATGAACATTAATATTAATCGTAAAACTAGAACAATTACTAACATTAATGCCCTGTGACGTTAGGTAGCTTCGCAACACATTATCAGAATCCTCAGCACCATCAGTACTTGAAGAAACCGGAAGTACAATATTGGATGATGATGATCCAAAATCTGTTGAGGTTGCACCATCAGTACTTGAAGAAACCGGAAGTACAATATTGGATGATGATGATCCAAAATCTGTTGAGGTTGGGAGAGTTTTTTCAGCAATGACATTTCTATATGCAATGGAATGATCAACATAGCCCTCGGCTACCGTCGTAGACTTCCATCCACCATGTTTTTTTTATATCCGTAATATTTGCTCCTGATTCTGCTAGCAATGAAACGGAGGATCTTCGAAAACAGTGTCCTATATATTGCTCTGGTTCTGGCAGTTTGAGGAATTCGGCAACAATAGATGGAATTTTTCCAAATGTATTAACACCAACTGGATTGGCAGTGCATTTATTATTCATGTATTACAGGAAGAAACGACGATGTTTGATGACAGAAGAGCGCAGTGCAGAGTACTTATGAAAATAGTCTACATACTTCCCGATAATACTGAAAGAACGACTGACTTTCGTTTTTGTATCTGGTAGTTGTATAACCAATGATTTATTTGTTATTTCGATGTCTTCCATTGATAAATTACACAATTCTTCACGCTTATAGGCTCCAAATAATCCGAAAATAGTTGCAATCTCAACCATCAAGTATTACTCATCTGGTGCCTCCTTTATAAACTTATCAACTTGTTCACGAGAGAGAATTTTCGATTTTTTTGGACGATATCCTTCACTTTTCCGTCTTAAATATGCTATTACCTTAAAATATTTACTAACACCCCCACCATTCTTAACAAGGGCGCTTGACTTTATCATCGAAAATTTGCTCCACAAAGTTGATGAACTCCATATTTTTGATTTTTCTTCTAAGTATGCCAGGAAAACAGTTTCACTGAAGTTCCCCCTTCTACGTTTTTCAGTTTACACCAGGCCAGCAAATTGTTATATGCAATATCGTACTGCTGAACAAATTTTTAGGTAGGAGTTCCAGATTTGCTCTTCTTGCAGACTCTTCAATCTTTTCAAATCTTTTCTCATTTATTATTAATCATAACGTTGGCAAGGTTTGCCATTCACAACAACCTTTTGATTATTTCAATATTAGAATGCATTTTAAGTTTATTGTCATTGTAAATTCGCCCATTTCATTATCAAAATAGGGCAGTTGTACAAAAAACATTGTATGACATTTGTGTTAAAAGTGATTTTATTTTGTTCGTGAAATTGTTCAAGTCGCTCCGCTCATTTCACAAACTTTTTCTCTCACAAAATTGAACGTCACTTTCAACACTCATATCATAAATAACTATTTTTTTTATGGATTTTCAACACCCCCTATCATCCTCAATATTGAAAAGAGCCGAATTCAGAGAAAAATCTGAATAAAAAAAAAATTGAAACAAAAGAAAATAATAGAAGTAAAAAAATTCAGCACAACACTTTTCCGACAAAATTTTTATATAATGTGCCGCATTGGTGCCAAATTGTCCTTGACAGATTTTCAGGAGACATGTTTTTCGTCATAGGGAGAAATTGATAATTTTCTTACAATTTACTGAATTTTCTTATTTTCTCCAAATAAGGAAAACCTTTTGTTTTTTTTCGAAAATCTGTCTAGTTCTGTTTTTTCGTCTAACAAATAAATGTAGAAATTCGTGCTATATTTGTACTGTCTTGTACCGTAAATGTTGTCCCGAAAATTCTATAGTTTTCCGGCAAATTAACAAACAAAATAAGACGACATTTTTAACAATCATATCATAAATAACTATTTTTTTGTCAAATTTTGGCGATCATCAGTCTAAATGACCGGTTTTAGAAAAAACTCCTTCAGGGCGTTTTCGAATTAGATTTATTTTTTGCAATATGATACCAGAACTATATCTGTAGACACAATAGTTTTCTAATAGGTGTACAATCATATATATGATTAATCAGGAATAACTTTATGATGCAGACACAAATCGACTAATATTTCGAAGGCATCATGTTTACGAAAACCTAAATTTATTTCATGACATCTACGATCTCCTTATTTCAAATACCACTTACCTCTACAGCCAACTATTGCAAAATGGCGGAAGCAAAGTTGCAGACCTAATACAGTGTAACAAAGATAAGAAATTCATTCATTTTGATTTTTCCATACTGTATAAGACATTATCATATTCACAGTAAGACTTGAAACTAAACATTCAACTCTGCTATTTTAACACTTCAATATTACTGAAGCTCTAGCTCAACGTCAGTCCCTATCCAGAAATCTTTTTTAAGCGCATTCAAATTCCTCTATTCCCTAGCATGAATTTCTATTACCTCGAGACCTTGAATGTTACCAAACCACATCAGCTAAATTTTCTCTACTATGAGCGAATTTCCTATATCAACACGAAGAACCTATCACTTTTTCTCCCTCAATTTTTCCTCCTACCAAATTCAATTTCTCTCCTTTCAAATTCGCATCATAGCCGACAAGAATTTTAAGCGACGAGTGTGGGTACCTTCCATACATGGAAAATATACGAAGCGAAAGTCAGAAGGGAAACGTTGCCGAGCCTTTCTGTGAAACACTTCAGAGAGTAACACGGGGTTAATTTCATTTTCCGCCAGAATTAGCTTCGTTCGGCTGCGACACAGGATCAAGCGGCCGGATGCAGCCACGTGACTCCGCGCGAATCGGCTGAACGCAACACGAGGAGCATAGACGAGGGGAAAAATCAACTGCTTGAAAAAATTATTTGGATACGTCAAATTGCGTCCAAGATATCGAATTATTAACATTAGGGATCGGCTTAGTTTCCTAGGATGGCGATGGCTCCGTGTGACGTCATAACACAACGTTCATTCAGTACGTAGCTCGTGATCGTAAGGTTTACAAGAGATTATCGTCTGAGATGTCTAATCCAAGAACGACAAAGTCTTACGTTGTTGCAAAATGTAATAACACAACTAACAATCAATAGATCAGACAAGGTGTTTTTCTCGGTTTTTGATGGATGTCTCAATGAGAAAGAAATGGAGAGTTTGGATCCGAAAAGCACGAATTATTAAAGCGATGATCATTTTGACTTAAAAATGATGAGTATCTATGAATTCAAATGAACTGCTCCATATGAGTAGGGATATTGAATTAAATTGCAAAAAATATAGTTTAAATGAGATTTTGTGATGAAAATTCATATTGATATGATTACAAGTTTCAGGAAAAAAAATTATTTTAACCTGTAGGTGGTTAAAAAAAATCGAAAAAAATAACGAAATTTCAATCCCAGAGAAGTTGTTGAACATTTCTTGAGGAATTTGGTTCCATAAACGGGGTAGAAACTCTGTCAGATCATTTATGGATTCTGGGGTAGGTTGATAATTATCTAATCTTCTTTTGAGCATATCCTATGCATGTTCTATGCTATTCGAATCTGGCGAGTGCGGAGGTATTGGTAAATGTGGAATAAAAAGCTCCTCTCGCGCATTCTCAACTATGGCTGCATGGTGCGGTCTAGACTTATCGACTGGCAAAACATTGTCAATGACTTGCTCCCTATAGTGTAAGGCGGTCATATTTCCAGAACAAATGTGTAGATCTGAGCGCCCGTTGAAACATATCCCGGCCCATACCATAACACTACAATTCTCGTAATATGTCTCTATGGGAGATGATTGCCTTTCATTGGGGTCCCGTAGCGGTCTTCAAACATCTGAAGTGCCGGAAAATCATCACCTGGAAGGTCGTATCTGGTTTGAAAAAACCCTCACGACCAGAGAGCAACAATTTGTGGATTTTGAATTTGAATATCGAAGGAATTTCGAAAGACAAGTGTGATTACGTCTCCAAATTAGCTGATGAACATGGTATCAAAGAGATTCTTCTGCAAGAAACCCACACGGCAACAGAATCGTCGTGAAAGAGGACAGTTGAAAGGTTATGTATTAATTGATTTTTTACAAGTTCAGCTTGTTATGTTGAAAAATTATCAGTTAAGTAACTTTCAACAGATTCGGAAAGGGGAAATTGATGGAGTTTTTTTTTTCATTTCTTTCAAATTTTGTGACATTTCTGTCATAAATATTTATAAATCTCCGAACATTATTTGGCCAAGAAATCTTAATGTTGATGTTTTTTAAAGTAGCAAATGCATTTCCAAAATGCCTTCGATTTATTCTGAATAATTGGCTTCTTTTCTGCTTTTGTCTTTTTTCATTTCAGATTAAGAATTACGAGTCGTTTTAGGAAGAATCTGTGTATCCGAGACCATCGACGGATATCATGAAGATGATCACACTGATGCTTTTCAAGATTTTCCTGATATTTAATATTTTATGTTATTTTTTCACGAAAGACAGGTTTTTTCAGCTGAGGTTTTTTCCCCTGGCTGTAAAGTATCGTATGATACTAGTGATGATAGTATCGTATGATTCTATAGTATCATACGAAGAATGTTATGATACCCCGTTCTTCTTTACCTCAGCTTAGGTACTTTGTGTTTCAACATTTACTGTATTATTTTAGCTCTCGTCTTCAGTACGCAGCTCGCGATCGTAAGGTTCACAAGAGATTATCGTCTGAGATGTCTAATCCAAGAACGAGAAAGTCTTACGTTGTTCCAAAATGAAAATCACAACTGATAATAGACCAGAAAAGGTGTTTTTTCGGTCTTCATGGAAGTCTCAATGAAAAAAAATGGATAAAGTGCATGAAGAGGTTTAATCCGAAAAGCACGAATTATTGAAGCGAAGATCATTTTGACTAAAAAATTATGAGTATCTATAATGAATGTAAATATAATAATGATAATTATAAGAGTTTATTCTGTAAACTACAGGTGTAAACAGTAATAGCGGAGGCGTAAGCCTTTACGTAAGTTTTAATAGAAAACATTACAAAATAACAACAGCCTTTTTTCAAACTCAATATAAAATTCCAATGTGACAGGGACAAATGAGTTACATTTTCGATCTACTTTGAATGCAATAGAACATACTGCTCCACAAGAGTTGAATATATCGTATTCGATCGTTTTGAAAAGTATGTAATCTTCCGGAAAATCGATGTAAAATCACTTGAAACTCAATAACAACTTGAATCGATCCAATGAAAATAACTATGAGACATTTCGTTTGCTTCTTTGCATATGCTTCATGAATGTTCTTATTTTGAAATTGAGTCAGTTCATCAACGACTTCGATTTGAATCGAGTTTTCTGAAAATTCCAAGATGTAAATCAACAAACGCTGAGGCTAATAGAGCTATCGGCATGCTACAGGGTGGCCTAACTCAAGTTGTTGTAGCGAAAAGGCTCCAAGTCAGCCAAAGTGTGATATCTCAACTTTGGAATAGGTTCAGGGAGACAGGTTCCGTGTTGGGAAGACCAAGGCTTGGTGGGCGACGAAAAACAACACCTGCTCAGGATCGTTTCATCACCGTTTCGGCGAGAAGAAAGCCTACAACTACGTGTAGAATGCTACTGAATACTCTTCAAAATCAGATGGGGTTCAAGTTTCCATCGAAATCCATTAACACGTGACCATACGCATCAAAGACTGAAATGGGCAAGGCTACATATTAATTGGAACGATCAATGGCGTAGTGTCCTTTTCACTGATGAATCCAGATTTTCAGATTCTCAAAAAATAAGGGTATGGACAATCCCACGCATACCCCGTAATCGTCGCTATGTCCAAGAAGTCCATCCATTCCGAGGGGTAGTGTTATGGTATGGGCCGGGATATTTTTTAACGGGCGCACAGATCTACACATTTGTCCTGGGAATATGACCGCCTTACACTATAGGGAGCATGTGATTGACAATGTTTCGCCAAATTTTCACGCTGCTATTGGTGAAACTCTTCAATTTCTATACGATAACACTAGACCGCATCGTGCAGCCATAGTTGAGAATGCGCGCGAGGAGCTTGGTTTTCCACATTTACCAATACCTCCGCACTCACCAGATTTGAATTGCGTAGAACATGCATGGGATATGGTCCAAAGAAGATTAGATAATCATCAGCCTACCCCAGAATCCTTAAATGATCTGAGAGAGCTTTTGACCCGTTTATGAAACCAAATTCCCCAAGAAATGTTGTACAATCTCATCGATGGCCGTGGAGGTCATACATTGTATTAAAAGTCTTGAATTCTCTGGGAATAAAATTTATTTTACTCGATTTTACTTAACCACCGTGTGTATACGCTGCAGGCCTACAGGCTAAAATTAATTTTATTTCCTGCTACTTGAAATCATATTAATATGAATTTCCATCAGAAAAGAAAAAAAAATTTTTTGCATTTTAAGTCAATATCAATAACTCATGTGGAGCAGTTTATAATAATAAGAGTATATTCTTTTAACTACTAGTATAAACATTCATGGCAGAGGCTTAAGCCTGTACGTAAGCTTTTATAGAATACCTACATTACAAAATAACAACAGCCATTATTTGAACTCAATATAAAATTCCAATGTGACAGAGAACAAATGAGTTACATTTTCGATCTACTATGAATGGAATAGAATACTTGAATACTCATATTTTAACTGCTTTTGCATTTGATTGGTACTCATAAATATGTAGTAAATACATATGAGACCAGAGATACAAAATCGATTGAAATATGTTCCATGAGGGTTCCACAATTTTCTAAAAACTCATATGGGTTTTCAATAACAGTCTCTGAAACAGAATCATATTATTCTGTGATTCAGCTTACTTAATACTCAATAATTCAAATTTCACATACAAACTATAATTTTCATGATATCTAATTGAATCTGAGGGCGATGTACGATACATTTCTGAAACGGGAAGAAAATGGCGATTCTTTCTAAGCCATTTCAGACTATTGTTTCCATAAGAAAAAACACAACTTTATGTTATAGCTCAGTGAGGAAACCTCTTGGGAAAAAACAAAGTACGCTACTGGATTGCTATGAAAAAGGGCCTTCATAATGTTTTCATTTCAACATCCTAGAACGGAGATAATGGCCCAAATTTCAATTTTGGCGTAAAACTCTAAAACAAAAGAAGATAGAGGAATGTAGTTAATGGCATTATCAGTTTCTCTGAAACAGACCACCGTCACGTGACATTCATTTTCCTCTATCTCTCACGGTTAAAAAGTTGTAGTTTACGTATCACCAATTTTGCCCACCCTGTACAATATCAACTATTTTTGCTTCATTTCATAAATTGTCAAAATCATCTCATAGGTTCTTTTTGTTTCAACATTTATTGTATTATTTTAGCTCTCTTATTCAAAAGAATATATATATATATATATATATATATATCATCTCATAATTATGAATATCACATCCTTCTGCTAAGTAAAAATTCGAAATCATTGTAATTTATTACTTTCCGGAAAATCTGATAATTTTGGTAACTCGGTGCCTTAAGTTCATCTGGCAACACTGTATTCGATTACGGCAAATACTTGACCACAACGACATCACGACCGGTGACTCAAATATCCGGATACTCTATAAATTCTTCGACCGAGTATCGTTAATTTGCTCCAAAATTGAAGAGTTACTTCTTCATCATGGATACTATAATCAGAACCTTACCACACTCTCATCAAAATACACCCTTTCAAATAAAAAAAGAATCATCGAAATCGGTTAACCCACTTGAAAGTTCCAAGGTAACAAATATAAAAAAATTGATATCCATCTTTTTTTTAGGAACAGTTACTAAAAACACCTGATGCTGTCAAAAATCTTTTAGGTTCTATCATAACAACACAAATAAACGAAACTTTATTCTCAACATTTGCAACAAATAAAACATCAACATTTTACAAATAAATCAACACAGAATAACTTAAATGGAACCTGTCAATCTTCACTGATTTTTCCTCGTCGCAGAAAACTTCTGATCCACCGCCTCCTTGCTCGAATTCGACGGATCCGCGAAGAATATATCCGGCGAAAACTTCAACGTCGTCTTATCGAAATCCATAGAGCCATCCCTCTCGTTCCCGAAACTCGAATACGTATCCGGATTGAGCTGTTTCGCCAGTTCCGATTCCTTCTCCGCCGCCATCTTGATCGAATGAGCGTAGCTATCTACGATCCCCTCATCGTACTCCCCATTCTCGATCAGCATAAACTGTATCGGTTTCCTTTCTGTGAACTCCGCGGATTCGGAAATGTCATGTTCGTTCGTAGATTCGCCGCCGATTATAACGGAGCCACCAGCGGTTGACGGAACGGAGGAAGAAATCTTCGCTGACCTCATGAAGTCCTTGATTATTTCTATGCCCTGGGTGTGTTCCATTTTTTCAGCGGTCGGTTTGAGGTCCTGAATTTCCCCAACGTGACCGTCTTCATCCACTATTTGGTACTGAAGGCCACCTTTCGATATGTTTTGCAACACTTCGTCGTTGACAGTCACGAAATTACCATCGTTCGTCTTGAATATTATTTCTATGTCCGACTGGGAATCAGCACCGAAAATGTTCTTCAACTTATCGGACATGAGCTCTTGAGAATTCGAAACCCCACCAAATTGTATCAAATTTCCCTTGGAACTCACCGGATTGTTACAATTAAAGACTGCATTCGGATCACTGTAATCGATTAATTGCACCGGCTGCACAGATTTCGAAACTTCCAAGCAAGATTCCTCAGCGTGTGGAATGAAATTTTCGACAGTTGTTTCAGTGCAAGACTCCTCGATAATGAAAGAATTCACCTGGGACGTAGTCGCTATTTCTTTCTGCAAATGTGCCAAAGCCATCCTGCTCGCGTGAGCCTCTTTAGCACAAGCTTTCTCCGCCTCAGACCTCAAATACTTCCTCTTCAATTTCTTCTTATTGAACGGGTCGTTGATGTTAAACGACGGAATTTTCAAACTAGAATCACTAGACACTTGCGTGTTATTCGACGCGTGATACGCCACTGGGTACTTCGGTTTGTTGCTCATGAACTGAGGATAAGGGATGAAAACGTCTTCAATCAAATGCTGATGTTCTTGCCTGTCAGAAAACAAAGTATCGAGTCCTCTAACCTGGAAAAGTTTCGCAGCTCCAATCAAAAATTTCACATTCTCCTCCTCTATTATCGTCTCCCCGCAATACATGAACTCGATAATCGACTTTAAGACGCCGAAATCGATTCCAGAAATGACGATTTGTTCCACTGACTACACCTTTTCAATTAAAAAAAGAATCATCGAAATCGGTTAACCTACTCGAAAGTTCCAAGGTAACAAATATAAAAAAATTGATATCCTTTTTTTTAGGAACAGTTAATAAAAACACCTGATGCTGTCAAAAATCTTTTAGGTTCTATCATAACAACACAAATAAACGAAACTTTATTCTCAACATTTGCAACAAATAAAACATCAACATTTTATAAATAAATCAACACAGAAAAACTAAATGGAACCTGTCAATCTTCACTGATTTTTCCTCGTCGCAGAAAACTTCTGATCCACCGCCTCCTTGCTCGAATTCGACGGATCCGCGAAGAATATATCCGGCGAAAACTTCAACGTCGTCTTATCGAAATCCATAGAACCATCTCTCTCGTTCCCGAAACTCGGATACGTATCCGGATTGAGCTGTTTCGCCAGTTCCGATTCCTTCTCCGGCGCCATCTTGATCGAATGAGCGTAGCTATCTACGATCCCTTCATCGTATTCCCCATTCTCGATCAGCATAAACTGTATCGGTTTCCTTTCTGTGAACTCCGCGGATTCGGAAATGTCATGTTCGTTCGTAGATTCGCCGCTAATAATAACGGAGCCACCAGCGGTTGACGGAACGGAGGAAGAAATCTTCGCTGATCTCATGAAGTCCTTGATTATTTCTATGCCCTGGGTGTGTTCCATTTTTTCAGCGGTCGGTTTGAGGTCCTGAATTTCTCCAACGTGACCGTCTTCATCCACTATTTGGTATTGAAGGCCACCTTTCGATATGTTTTGCAACACTTCGTCGTTAACAGTCACGAAATTACCATCATTCGTCTTGAATATAATCTCTATGTCCGACTGGGAATCGGCACCGAAAATGTTCTTCAACTTATCGGACATGAGTTCTTGAGAATTCGAAACTCCACCAAATTGTATCAGATTTCCCTTGGAACTCACCGGATTGTTACAATTGAAGACTGCACTCGGGTCACTGTAATCGATTAATTGCACCGGCTGCACAGATTTCGAAACTTCCAAGCAAGATTCCTCAGCGTGTGGAATGAAATTTTCGACAGTTGTTTCAGTGCAAGACTCCTCGATAATAAAAGAATTCACCTGGGACGTAGTAGCTATTTCCTTTTGCAAATGTGCCAAAGCCATCCTGCTCGCGTGAGCCTCTTTAGCGCAAGCTTTCTCCGCCTCAGATCTCAAATACTTCCTCTTCAATTTCTTCTTATTAAAAGGATCGTTGATGTTAAACGACGGAATTTTCAAACTAGAATCACTCGACACTTGCGTGTTATTCGACGCGTGATACGCCACTGGGTACTTCGGTTTGTTGCTCATGAACTGAGGATAAGGGATGAATACGTCTTCAATCAAATGCTGATGTTCCTGCCTGTCAGAAAACAAGGTATCGAGTCCTCTAACCTGGAAAAGTTTCGCAGCTCCAATCAAAAATTTCACATTCTCCTCCTCAATTATCGCCTTACGCAATACATCAACTCGATAATCGACTTCAAGACGCCGAAATCGAATCCAGAAATGACGATTTGTTCCACTGACTACACCCTTTCAATTAAAAAAAGAATCATCGAAATCGGTTAACCCACTCGTAGGTTCTAAGGTAACATATATAAAAAAAATTGATATCCATCTTTTTTTTAGGAACAGTTAATAAAAACACCTGATGCTGTCAAAAATCTTTTAGGTTCTATCATAACAAAACAAATAAACGAAACTTTATTCTCAACATTTGCAACAAATAAAACATCCAACATTTTACAAATAAATCAACACAGAATAACTTATGTGGAACCTGTCAATCTTCACTGATTTTTCCTCGTCGCAGAAAACTTCTGATCCACCGCCTCCTTGCTCGAATTTGACGGATCCGCGAAGAAAATATCCGGCGAAAACTTCAACGTCGTCTTATCGAAATCCATAGAACCATCCCTCTCGTTCCCGAAACTCGAATACGTATCCGGATTGAGCTGTTTCGCCAGTTCCGATTCCTTTTCCGCCGCCATCTTGATCGAATGAGCGTAGCTATCTACGATCCCTTCATCGTATTCCCCATTCTCGATCAGCATAAACTGTATCGGTTTCCTTTCTGTGAACTCCGAGGATTCGGAAATGTCATGTTCGTTCGTAGATTCGCCGCCGATGATGACGGAGCCACCAGCGGTTGACGGAACTGAAGAAGAAATCTTCGCTGATCTCATGAAGTCCTTGATTATTTCTATGCCCTGGGTGTGTTCCATTTTTTCAGCGGTCGGTTTGAGGTCCTGAATTTCCCCAACGTGACCGTCTTCATCCACTATTTGGTATTGAAGGCCACCTTTCGATATGTTCTGCAATACTTCGTCGTTCACTGTCACGAAATTACCATCATTCGTCTTGAATATAATCTCTATGTCCGACTGGGAATCAGCACCGAAAATGTTCTTCAACTTATCGGACATGAGTTCTTGAGAATTCGAAACTCCACCAAATTGTATCAAATTTCCCTTGGAACTCACCGGATTGTTACAATTAAAAACAGCACTCGGGTCACTGTAATCGATTAATTGCACCGGCTGCACAGATTTCGAAACTTCCAAACAAGATTCCTCAGCGTGTGGAATGAAATTTTCGACAGTTGTTTCAGTGCAAGACTCCTCGATAATAAAAGAATTCACCTGGGACGTGGTAGCTATTTCCTTCTGCAAATGTGCCAAAGCCATCCTGCTCGCGTGAGCCTCTTTAGCGCAAGCTTTCTCAGCCTCAGACCTTAAATACTTCCTCTTCAACTTCTTCTTATTAAAAGGATCGTTGATGTTAAACGACGGAATTTTCAAACTAGAATCACTCGAAACTTGCGTATTATTCGACGCGTGATACGCCACTGGGTACTTCGGTTTGTTACTCATGAACTGGGGATAAGGGATGAACACATCTTCAATCAAATGCTGATGTTCCTGCCTGTCAGAAAACAAAGTATCGAGTCCTCTAACCTGAAAAAGTTTCGCAGCTCCAATCAAAAATTTCACATTCTCCTCCTCTATTATCGTCTCCCCGCAATACATGAACTCGATAATCGACTTCAAGACGCCGAAATCGAATCCAGAAATGACGATTTGTTCCACAGATGGATTCTTCTCGAATTCGTCCTTGAAATAATGGCTGTTCGCCGCCAGGATGCATTTGTGGGCATGGAGAGTTTTGTTGCCGCAGCAAATGGCGATGTCCACTAAGCTTTGATGTTCCATCAGGCAGCACAGGGATTTGAACACGTGCTTCGAATGGGTTTTCCAAGAAACGCAGTAGTTGTTTTTGGAGTATATTCTTTCCATCTTCGAATATTTGGCGGAGAATAAAACGACTGAATGCACTTGACCGGATATGACAGGTGGAGAGATCATAAACTATGAAGATCATAGAGGAGTTGATCATAAAGCGTCTGACGTCGATTACAGAGTTGAATACAACTTTTTGACAACCACAAAACCTGATATGAGTCTATGACGCCCACCTTTGCATCGACATAAAGAATGGACAGAGCGATAAAGTCATGGAATTTACTCTAGAGAGGGACAAACCATAGATATATCAAAAATGGATGAAGCATGTTATATTTGTACAGTGTTAGCTGAATAACTAAGAGAGAATAGTATATTCTCTAATTCTGTGTTTAATCCGTTCATTCTACCACATCTTTAGCACAGTTTTCTTTGTAATATTGGTATCATTGATTACATGGTGGCCTCCTGTCGGATTCATTTATTATCTGTCAAATTCATGAGGAAGAAACCAATTCTGCCAATCAATATTCCAATGCCGAAATCCCTAGACGATATGTATTGGAATATTTCATTAATTTAGATAAAAATTCAACAAATTTCAGAAAATAAATTAAGATACTCGTACAGAAGGTTCATTCTAACACTTGTTTTTTAATTTTGAACTCGTGTAAAAGTATCAGTGCCTTAGAGTTCTCCTAAGTGAAATGAAATGAAAAATAATAAACTACTGATTTGTGCTGTGAATATTTTCACTAAAATTCTTCAGATCTTCTGGAAAATTACGAGAAAATAAAAAATTCAGCCCTGCACTTATCTTTTTCCTCCGACCAAAATTTCCTACAGTTTGCTAAATTTTTTTATTTTCTCCATATGAGAAGAAACATGTCGTTTTTTCCTGAAAATCTGACCGAGAAAATTTGGCACAATATAAAAATTTTGGTCCGAAAATAAAAGTGCTGTGCTGACTTTTTTTTCCTATTCGTAATTTTCCGGAAAATCGGAATTTTCATGACAACATTGAAATTTTCGGGAAACTAGACAGATTTTCGAAAAAAAAACAAGAGGTTTTCCTCATTTGGAGAAAATAAGAAAATTCAGTAAATTGTAGGAAAATCATCGATTTCTCCATATGACGAAAAACATGTTGATTTTTCCTGAAAATCTGACCGGGACAATTTGGCACCATTGTGCTGACTTTTTATTCACTTTCATGATTTTCTTTTGGTGAATTTTTTTTTCTTCAGATTTTTTTTTTTTAATTCGGCTGGTTTCAATATCGAGGATGATAGGGGGTGATGAAATATCCATTAAAAAATGGTTTTTTATGAAATGAGTGTTAAAAGTGACGTTTCATTTTGTGAGTGAAAAAGTTTGAGAAATGAGCGGAGCGAATTGAACAATTTCACGAACAACATAAAATAACTTTCAACACAAATACCATACAATGTTTTTCGTACAACTGCCCTATTTTGATGATGAAATGGGCGAATTTGCAAGGACAATAAACTTCAAAATGCATTTTAATATTCAAATAATCAAAAGGTTGTTGGGAATGGCAAACGTTGCAAACTTTATGATTACTAACAAATGAGGAAAGACGCTGTCATTTGAATTTCGTTCCTGCCCAATTTCCGTCTTGGGTTTTCAACTGTCTGATATGTTTGTCGAGAGTCCAATTATTAAAAAAGGTGACGATTTGGTTGTTCCTCTGGATATTGAAGAGTCTGCAAGAAGAGCAAATCTGGAACTCCTACCTAAAAAATCTGTTCAGCAGTACGATATTGCATATAACAATTTCTTGGCCTGATGTAAATTGAAAAATTTAGAAGGGAACTTCAGTGAAACTGTTTTCCTGGCATACTTAGAAGAAAAATCAAAAATATGGAGTTCATCAACTTTGTGGAGCAAATTTTTAATGATGAAGTCAAGCCTCGAGTCAAGCGCTCTTGTTAATAATGGAGTGGATGTTAGTAAATATTTTAATTCTTCACGCCGACAGTCTCCAAATAATCCGAAAATAGTTGCAACCTTAACCATCAAGTATTTCCCATCTGGTGCCTCCTTTATAAACTTTTCAACTTGTTCACGAGTGAAAATTTTTTTTTCTATCACCTTGAAATATCTACTAACATCCACACCATTTTTAACAAGGGCGTTTGACTTTATCATTGAAAATTTGCTCCACAAAATTGATGACTTCCATATTTTTGATTTTTCTTCTAAGTATGCCAGGAAAACAGTTTCACTGAAGTTCCCTCCTACATTTTTCAATTTACATCAGGCCAAGAAATTGTTATATGCAATATCGTACTGCTGAACAGATTTTTTAGGTAGGAGTTCCAGATTTGCTCTTCTTGAAGACTCTTCAATATCCAGAGGAACAACCAAATCGTCACTTTTATTAATAATTGGACTCTGGACAAACATATACAGCAGTTAAAAACCCAAGACGAAAATTCTTTTCTCAGTTGCTAGTAATCATTAGGTTGGCAACGTTTGCCATTGACAACAACCTTTTGATTATCTTTATTTCAAAATGCATTTTAAAGATTATTGTTATTGCAAATTCGCCGCAAACTCACACTTTTTCACTCACAAAATAAAACGTCACTTTTAACACTCATATCATAAATAACTATTTAGTTAAGTCTTATAGATTCCTCAAGTTAAGGTATGTAAGATGCAGCAGCATTCCCCTCAAGAGCCCTGTTAGTCACCCAGTCAAATCATCCCCCATTTCCCTCGTTTGTGATCGATCCTCGCGGAAAAATCAGGACGAATTCGTCCAAAATCCGTTCCATTATACAACTTTCAAATTCACTGCCGGAATCCCCAGGAACATGCAACTTTGAAGTCTGATTGGGACCCATTCATTATCGGAAAGAATACACCAACAGCGGTAGCTCGCAAGCGGAAAATTTATGCACCACAGGAGGGTGATTTTATGGATTCGCGACTTGAATGATTGGAAGTTTGGTTAATTCCGAGAGCCCGCTCTTTGAGAGCGTCGAATATACCGATCCGCGAAAGTTTGGAGAATTTATGAAAATCAAGTGTTAACTCTCTCTTTTATCTGATTGGGGTTTTCGCCCCTCGTTTGATGACTTTTTCAGAGTCAGTGTCGTTTGGGTATCTAACAATTTGGGATCAGTTATTGTTTCACGACCTTCCAATTAACTTTGTTTCGAAATCTGAGAAGTTGATTTTTAAATATATACAGGGTGTACGGGGACTAACTGTACATACTCTTACCAGAGATTGAGTTGGACTAGGTGATTGCTGATTGACTAAAAAAAATTGATTTCTGGATTTCCCTAGAAAGCTACAGGGTGATTTTCCAACTTCATGGAAATACTTAGAGCATCATGAAATCCAAACCTATTGTCGGATATTATTGAAACTTGAGAGGTTATTGGCATAATAATAAAGATATCAATTATTTCATTATTCCAGGGCCGGACTCATTCATCATCATTTGAAGTGTTCAGGTTGAAATAAACACGTTGCATTTCGAATTACAAATAATTGATTCGCTTTTTAAAAAGAAGCTAAATTATACTTCAATTCGTGATATCGTTCAAAGTTGTCACATCAACAATTAGTTTCTTATGAATTTTTGAATTTGGATAAATTTTTCACCATGAAGAGAACTGAAAATCTCATGTTTGAATATAAAATGCGATAGTATTAGTAGAAACTTTTAAGAAAAACTCAGTTTTATAGGCACATTCCATAACGAAACAATAACAGTTGTAAAATGTTTGAAGTTTATCACAGAATATGTTATAGGAATTCATATTTTATTTTGAAGGAAATTTTATTCCTGTGCATTTTTGAGCTTGAACCTTTGAATCTAGTAGATATTTTGTAACATTCTCCCAAACTCAAAATCATATCTTCTCTTCCTCAGAGTAAGTCATAACATTTGATATTGAATAAGTTAACTTTAAAGAAACAGAATAACAAATTGTAAAATCACTTATCATACTCCTTGATTTTCTAATTCAGTTAGAGGTATTTACATTGGAAGAAGTGTCACTTTGATCTATATCTTTGTTGTCGAACACCCGGTATACATACGAATAATTTTGAAAGTTTCTTATGTATACCTCATACACTTCACAATTTTTTTTTCGAAATATACCTTAATTTACTCCATCGCAATAAGATCCGCGTCTGGGGTGGCCACCCAGTATATCAACAAATTTTCATAGCCTTCCTTAACTTTAGTAAAAGGTTTAAGAAAATTTATAATTTATTTCTGACCTCCACAACATGACCAAGTCCTGTTCAGGTTAATAAATTCAATTTTTCGAACTTCATCAAAACTCAAAAATTCATAAAAAAATAATTGTTAATGTGACAACTTTAAGCGATATGACAAATTGAAGCATAATTTAGCATCTTTCTAAAAAGCGAATCAATTATTTGTAATTCGAAATACAGAGTGTTTGTTTTACCCTGAACACTTTGAATGCTGATTAATGAGTCCGGCCCTGGAATATTGAAATAATTGATATCTTTCTTACTCGACCTTAGCATGTGCCAATAACTTCCCAAGTTCCAATATATCCGTCTATAAGTTTGGATTTTATGATGGTCTAAGTATTTCCATGAAGTTGGCAAACCAACCTGTAGCTTTTTAGAGAAATCCAGAAATTAATTTTTAATAGACAATCAGTAATAACCTAGTCTAACTCTATCTCGGGAAAGAGTATGTACAGTTATTCCATGGACACCCTGTATATTCTCATGAATTAGAGAGCTAAAATAATACAATAAATGTTGAAACAAAAATTACCTAAGCTGGGGTAAAAAAAAGGACGGGGTACCATAACATTCTTCGTATGATATTATAGTATCATATGATACCTTCATCACTAGTATCATACGATACTATAGAGCCAGGGAAAAAAAACCTCAGCCGGAAAAATCTGTCTCCGCGAAAAAACTAAAATAAAATTGTTGTATCTAAATATTTTATATTGAAGGACATCACGATTATCGGAACGGCTCTTCGGAGGAAGGATTTCCAAACACAAACTCCAATCTAATAATAAAAAAGACAGAACACAAGAGAATGCAATTTATTCTTCATCAAATTGATCCAAAATTTTCAACCCATTGCAAAAATGAATTTGATACATTGTGTATGGCTCTAATGCCATCTTAAAATTTATAAATCGAACAATTATTAATTAGGTGTTTAACTGTTTCCTCTGATTCACCACATTCACAATTAGGACTATCAACTGAATTCCACTTGAAAAGCATGCTATTGGTACGACCATGACCTGTTCTTATTCGTTCAAGAAGGGACCATATTCTCCTGGGAAGGTCAAAACCAGGAACTTAATTCGATGGATCAGATATTAGATCTTTATTAGATAAAGAGCATGCATCCCATTCGGATTTCCAGATTTCCTTGTAGTTGAAGTTCGAATTCAGAAAGTTATTCGACCAAATAGGTTTACGGGATTTCAGTCTTGGAATTCCATTTTCTGGAACGTAGGAAAGTATCGGAAAAGAATCCGGAAATAAATTGAATTTATTCCAAGAATTCCAAGTTGCAGACTGTCTTCGAATATGGGAAGGAACTGAATTTGATAGCACTGGTAGCCATTGGATAGGTGTAGATCGGATGGTTCCAGTAATTATTCTCATTGATAAATTGAGCTGTGCGTCGATTTTCTGAACATGAACACTATTGAGCCAAACAGGGCAACAACATTCCAGGGCAAGGGCTGCTGTGCGAAGAGTAGTCGGGTCAGCACCCCATGACGTACCAGCAAGTTTCTGTAGAATGTTATTTCTCGTTTTCAGCTTCATCCGTAAGTCATCCTAATGTGCTCTGTAATTCAGAGAGGAATCTAATTTAACACCTAAGTATTTGGGAGTAAAATTATGTTTCAAAGGAAAGTTTCCGAAAAGGACATTTAATTTTCAAAATTTTTGATGGTTATTCAAATGAAATAACGAAGCCAAGATTTTATTCTGATTTGGACACAAACGCCATTCGAAAAGATAATTTGTCAAAATATTCAGATCAGAAGTTAAATTTTCCTCAATACTTTGAAAATCAGAATGTCGGGAAGCGAGTGCAAAATCGTCGGCGTAAATGAATTTTTCAGATGAAGTACAAGGAATATCACATAAATATAAATTGAAAAGAAGGGTTGCTAAAACAGATCCTTGTGGAAGACCTTATAAATGAAACTGTTTCTGAACTCAACCTGAGTTTGGTTTTCGGGCAGTGTGATTCTCAGCTCTGAAATTTACGACTCGTTGAGCATAATCTCGGTCCGCGATTTCTTTATTTCTCCGCATTGCTATGCGGACAAGAGAAAACTTGGTAAATTTTTCTTTCGTGGATGAGATAAATCATTTGAAGTAATTGGAAACATGCTCGTTTATATCTGTCAAGATTATTCTGCGCAGCCCTTTAATTGGTGTCTTTATTTTTCAGGAGACGTAATAAGAGACCATCAACATTCGAAACCTTCCGTTGGATTCACCAGAAATGGTGAGTGAATTTGTCAGATCTCTTCTACAGGGTAATTGTGAATAAGTTCAACAATCTTTAGAACATAACTCTTGTCTGCCAACTTCAAAAGTGGTAGAGATATGTTGTAGTTACTGTATGCACTTATTGATAGTAAACAATACGAATTAAGGTTTAATACTTAGTTATTTATAATATACTGCGCAAAAAAATTAACGCACATTATGGAAATCTCGAATTTATTCTACAACTGAAGGTGTTTTCAATGATAATTATTTTTATCAGAATTATGCATGCATATGTTATCCACTTTCAACGTTTTTCTTCAATACAGATGTTTTTTCCCAGCAGGAATAAGACAAGATGATATAATCAGATTTTGAATGTATTGGCTCCATTCTAAAATCAGTTGTTCTCGATCAATTCTAGTGATCAATAGTTTTTCTTTCGTTTGATTTTCTACACTCGATCGCTATGCAACGCGAAACATGCAATTTGACCCGAGAGAAATTTGCCCAAGCGGTAGTTTTGCCAGAAGAAGGGTGGACATACACAAGAATTGCAGAAAGGTTTGCAGTTTCCCTTACAAGTGTGTCCAGAATGTTACTGCGATTCAGGGAGACAGGTATGAATGTCCGAAGACCAGGACAGGATAGACCACGGGTAACAACTGCCATTCAAGAACGTTACTTGAGAGTTTCTTTGTTGAGACTACGGTTTGTAACCGCTCATGGGGTTCAAATTAGCACTCAGACAATAAAAAATCGCAGCAGAGAATATCATTCAAGGCCTCGTGCCGCGTCAAGAGGCCCAGCTCTTACCCCAGCCCATCGAAGGGCGCGTTTCGATTTTGCGAGAGAGCATATCCATTGGGAAGAGGCCGATTGGGAAAGAGTTCTCTTCACAGATGAGTCTAGATTCTGCCTCTACCATTGTGATCGACGTTCCCTTGTATACAGACGTCCACATGAAAGATATGCTCAATGCAATTTCCTGAATACTACTGGTTTCGGGGGAAGGATCGATTATGTATGGGGTGGAATATCTTTGAATGCTTGCACAGACCTAGTGGTCGTTGATAATGGAGCAGACCCCATCGTGCGCGCATCGTTCAGGAGTACCTTGAAGAGGTTGAAGTCTCTCGAATGGAATGGCCAGCAAGAAGTCCAGATCTCAATCCGATTGAGCAGGTTTGGGACAACCTCAATAGAAGGCTGAGAAGTTCAGAAAATCATCCAGCTACTCTTAATGACTTAGGAATCCAACTCGTAGAAATCTGGGAAGTATTCCATCAGAACATTTTAAGATCACTTATTTTGAGTATGAACCGATGTTGCCGAACTGTAATTAACGCAAGAAGTGGAAATACCAAGTATTAAATCACTTATCAGCATTTCAGTATTTTGAAAATTGTTCATTTCTCTTCTTTCACATAAGATTCGGAGAAATCCTTAATTTTTCTTCCATTTAATGTGTCTTGATTCGTTCAAAACCTTCCCGCGAGAACATAAAAAATAAGGTATAAAGTCAATGTAGAGTTAACTTTCATTAAAATTGAGATTTTCAGAATGTGCGTTAATTTTTTTGCGCAGTGTAAATGTGGAATAGTATATTCTAAAACAAGTTGCAGAATGAGTTCCTATTCCAACACGAATGCGAAATTCGAAAACGAGCGACAAAGGAGCGAGTTTTCGAAAGCATGAGTGTTGGAATTGCCTTCTGCAACGAGTATTAGTAGTACTCGTAGTATTAGTAGTAAGTTTTGTGAAATACTCTAGAAATTCAAATAAAAATTCAGATTAGTGAGTTTTGTATTGTATCTTGGCAGTTGGTGTGATTTAGGAAATTTGACAGATTACGGAATTTGAATTGATTTGATTTGAAAATTGAGAGGATCGGAGGTCAGTATTGACAACCACAAAACGAAAAATATAACTGAAAACAATGCTGTAATGAGTTTCATTACAGCACTACTTTTACTACTGTAATGAACTCATTACGATACTGAAATAGAGAAAAGGCATTTATATCCTTCCACGAGTTGATTGAAAAACAAGTTTTAGAATGCACGAGTGTTATATAGAACCTTCTGTATCATACATTATTTTCTCTAATTCGTTGAATTTTCATTGAAATAAATGGACTATTTCTATAAATATGAGTCGAGTGATTTTTGCGATGAAAAATATTGTTTGGCAGAACTGTTTTCTCTCTCATAAATTTGACAGAAAATGAATAAATCCTTGGCAGAAGGCCAACATGTTATCAATAAATATTACTATGAAAACTGTATCAGAAATGAAGTATTCTCGCATATTTTGTTCTACCAGATGTGGCGGAATGAACGGATTTGACATAGAATTAGAGAAATGTTTTCAGCAACTTATTCATTAATTTTTTTTTTGACAACCCCTTACTATTGTAACTAACTTCATTCACATAGAACTCCTACAATCCAAAGGATATTGGGTTGGTTTTGAGAGATAGTTATAATTGAGAAAATCTTGACAAGAAATTGAGAATTTGGTGTTCATTACTAATGTAAGTATAAAGCAGAAAAGTAAAGAAACTCGTTAATTATTCTTGTACGAAGAATTATTAAGGAAAAACCTCACAATTTGCTTTTCACCTGTGGTGGCTGCTCTCCAACCTTAACTTTTTGGATAGCACCAATCAGGTTTGTCGAGGTCAAACATTTTTTCTCCTTCCCTAAATTAGACGTGCCCAACCATTGACTAAATAGTCAATTTTGCGTTTCAGCAAATATTTGCCATCTCACGACTTTTCTGCTGAGATCCTAAAGTGTAGCCCTGTTCGTACGACTATTTATAATAACTGATAAAAAGGTTTGGAGAATATTTAATTTCACGTAGTCCGAAAAGAAATTATTCGTTTATCTCCAGACGTCTAAGTTATTGAGGATCTGATATCAGTTCTCTGATAATCTCATTCGGTTCATTTTCAACTATGTGAATTGAAAAATCAATAATTCCCATGTTTTTCCACATCTCGATGAACCTTCGAATTTTGAGTAGATAGATATTTCACATCGCTACTCCATGTTGTAGGGACACTTTGTTAAACATGCTTTACAGTTTGGAATATCAATTATTGCAGTTGAGAACTTGCGTTTCTCCAGAGAATTAATATTCATACAAAGCACTAAGTGAAATAGTGAAGTCTGATAAATACATATCCATTTGGAAATGTCGGCAATATAGAGTTTCATCCCATCCTATACCAAACAGAATGGATTAGCGGTAATTTGGGTTGAATAAGATAAAGTGGTTGTTTCTGTATCTATGAATTTGTAGTAGGTGTGTTACGTTTGGTTTGTTCTAGCTCGGCTTTTATCTGTGAATTAGTATAATGGATAGAACGCGTGTACTCTGACAAAAAACACTCAAACAGACGAATCGAATTACTGCATGACGGAAATGATAATAAAGAACAGTGAAAAATGAACAAAAATGATGAGAAGCCATAATTTGAAATACATACGAACTGATTCACGCCTAATTTTGTCGCAACATAGATAAATGGATGAATGCAAGATGAAAATCTATCATCTATTACTCAACAGAGTAATCGACAATAACAAAATCAAATTGATATAATGACCGCATTAAAAATTTTATTAAAAAAAAATCAAATCGATAAACATAAAACTTCTTCTTTGCCTTCACGGAGGCCAAATTGAAAACATTATTGAAACATACCCATCTGGATGACCTACCTTCGTTTTTCAATGCCATATGTTTGTTTATGAAACCCTTTTTTTAGCATTAAAAGATATTGTTTTCTTGTTAACCTTGTACGAGGTTTTTTCGAATGATTATCTATTATTATTAAATACAGGGTGATCCACTGTTCAAAATCGGGGTTGTTCTGATTTCGTTTAGGACTGTATCCAGATAATTGAGTTGGGAATGGTAGTGTAAAAACATTTGACATCATTCACAATCATAAAATGAATAAGTCACCCGCATGAAGTTAATACAGTAAAAAATACAAATATTAAAGTCATCTATAAACTCAGAGTGAATTATTCAACTATAAACAGAGGTAATCTATAGATGTTCAAAATGAGAGGTCAGATGAAGTCAGACTTAGACTTTGAGATAGTTCCATTAATTCAAAATTAAACACAGCGTTTACAGAGATGAAGCAATTGAAATTGATTGCGACAGCCTCTTTGTTTCATCAGGAAAACAGAAGGTTGAATAATGAATTGTTAGAGTAGACTGAGTTATAATAAAAGTTAGATCAGGACTTAGAGGAGATACTTTTATTGAAAGCTTAGTAGTTTAAGTCTGTTCTTCATTGAGATTATTACAAATGTGAGAATATCATGATTGAGACATCAATATTTATGATCTATAATGTTGGTCTATAAAGAGAATGCTAATTAATCAATTGAGACGGCATTTACAGTGACGAACTGCTTTTAGTAAGCAGGGTTACTGTTCATCAGAAAAATAGAAACTACAATTGACAATAATGAGGATTGTAACATGAGAGTTATATGTATGAATTAAAAACCACCAACCCGTTGGTTTCGAGAATGCAGAAGGCTTGATATCTTACTTGCTAAGTGCCTTAGATGAATGAAATTGAGAATTTCTTATGTATAAGGAGATCATATCAGCTGAATGGTTTTATCAATATTCGAGGAGACCGCTCAAGGTGAAGCAGGGACTGAGACTGTCATTCAGGTTCAATGTTTGAGCTACTTGATCGTTCAAATACTTCAGAGAAGTTCACTTGGTTTTATTGAGAGAGAAGACTGATTCCATGATTCACCTTTGCGTTTGGGGATTTTCATTCATCTGAAACCCGAGAAGAATAATTAGCAAGTGTTATGAGAAGTGAATAGTTGAGAAATGAGATGAATAGATTAAGATAATGAGATGCACATGAGAATATAACAAATCAGTATTTATTACCACAGAGAATGTTCATTCTTGGAGCAAATAATCATTTCCATGTGAGGAGTCTAGAGATATCTGAAAAATCTATGAGAAATGCAGAAATATACCAAAATATATATCTTAGAGGAGTCCAATGCATAAGTTTAACGCAATAGAGATCTTATTAAAATAAAGTCAGAGAGGATTACCAATATTTTTATAGATTTTCATTTTTCTGAAACGTGGACAAATCTTCAAACTTTATAAAAATCAGGAAAATAACATGGAATATGCAACAATTAAGGATTCTGAGAATTCACTCAACTTTTTGAGGATTAGTTACTTCAAGAAACGAACGAGATGATCAGTTATTAAGCGAGGTGACTTTTTGAAAATTCTAATTCACAAGAGTAGCACAAGAGGATGTCTATTCACAGGCAGAGCTAGATTACAAAAAGAGCACTATTAATTGATTCAATTAATGAACACGAATTAATCTGTCAGCTGATTAGTACACAGAGGAGACTAATTTGACGCGAGCAGTCAATCAGCCGACCATAGAGCTGTAGAAGTGGAGTTGGCGTGGCGCTGCGATCCAACCATAGGCGTAGCTGAGGATGAGGTCTAAGGGGTGCAGTACTCAATTTTCAACATCCACGGTCGATGGTACGTTAGACGGAGAACGGAAAGCAGGTATTCATTGAAAATTTGGTTTCTTAGATAAGACCAGATGCTCTAACAGATGGACACAACATATATTTCTCAAAGGCGGAGATGTTCAGAGGCTGAACATGGAAGCCATTACAATTTATAAACACGAAAACTACATGAACAGAAAACAAGAGACCCCGTTTTTACATAGCGCCTGGGTACCAACCTTAGAAAAAACAAAGATCAAGCCGTTAAGAAGCAGGAGCGATAGGCCAATCAACAAAGCGCATTCAAACTCACCACCTTTTTCCTGCCATTAACCGGTTCGAACACGTCATTGTCAGTAATTCAGCGTTTGAGCTACAATCTTAGACCAAGAATCCTCTGAGGATGCCTATAGCAGTTGTAGGCGAAACGTTAGGTGAAATTATTCCTAATGAACCACGTCCAATAAGCCCGGAAGACTTTTTCATAAGAAAAGTGATTGTTTGGTTCTACGACGTTGACTTTCAATTAGCTCTGCCTTATTTTTTCGTCAGTTTTTGTTAAACATTATGAAGGAATAAAGACAATTACAATATGAAGGGATGTTTGGGCATCCCTGGGTTGCGTTCATAAACTTACTCAGAGTAAGCTCCACTTACTCTGAAGCGTCCACAAACTTGCTTTGTCTTCCTCGGAGTATACTCTGTGAGCGTTCATAAACTTCCTCTGAGTAAGCTCTGCATACTCTGCTATTTGGGAGAGTAAACACATACTCTGACAGTTGTGACGTACGATTTTCATTCTGTCCTGCTCCCGCAGACTTTTTGAAACTTGAATATTATCGAATAAGTATTTATTTCTGGTTTTGTTTCATTTCAATAACGAAATACGAAACAATAAATTTTCCAAGTGAAACAACTATTCTGTGAAATGAAGAAATATTGGAAAGAATTACTTTAATGATTAATAAATTTAATGAAATTGCTAGCAGTGAATTAACGCAGCTCAAAGTGAACTTTACCAAGAGATAATGGTAAAGAAAAAAAGAGTTTTTCCCTGTATTGCAGAACCTAGAGTGGTCCGTTCAAGTTCAAATAAATCGAGACATGAAAAGTCCCACAATAACTGTTTTTTGTACCTGATTTGGAATCTACGTTGATATTTTGTTATATTCGAGAGTTTAGATCTGTCAAGATTCATTCATATTTTGATTTATCTTTCATACAATATTTTTTTAACTTCTTTTTGTTAGCTTCCTCAAATGAAACTATTTTTTGTTACGAAGTATTTAGGCGTAGAGTCAATAAAACAACAAAACATGTAATAACATTTTTAATTTTCTGCTTGCAAGAGAAGATTATAGACAATAATATCCTTTTTCATTCTTTCTGTCTCATTAAAAGTAATTCAAAGTCCTGAGAACATTTATCATCAAAAAAAACACGTTTGTGCTCTGCTTTTCAAATAAAAGAAAAATTGACTATACTGCGAAGACACAACTGAAAATGTAAGACTAGAGAGAATTTTTTTCTTAAACTTTTATTATTCATTCATGATAGCAACAAATCAATATAAAAATGATATATAAAAAATGTATATGATGCAAAAGTATTATTCATAACCTATACACATGTTTGAATTCTGAATGACATTTGTCAGAGTAAGTTTGTGAACGACGAGTGTGGAGTAAAGACCGAAGTATATTTCTGATCATATGGCCATACTCTTACTCTACTCTCTGAGTAAGTTTGTGAACGCTGCCCTGATCGCAACATTGTCAGTACGCGAGTGCAGACGATAAAAAAATTAAATTTAATGGGGACGTGCGCAGAGGCGTGCTTTTCAAAATTTCATGTAGGCACCGTAATTCATGAAAATTATTTGCGGATGTAGCTCGCAAAACATGAAGTCATTTCATCTATTGCCCGTTTGGGAATCGTATTAATAACGAGATAATCCAGTGGCATCGTCTATTCCGGGGCCTTCAGCAGCGTGCAAACACAGTTGGTGCCAACAGCCTCTGACGTTGCAATCGATCATAACTCGCAAGATTATCTTGTAATCAGTGGCGGCGCGAAAGGAATTCTGATGGAAGAAACGCGTTTTCTAAGCATGTTCTTCCATTGAAAGGGCCACCATTCAATATTATTTAATTTGATCTTCTGAGGGGTTGAAACATGAAATATTCTTATATTCACAATTGTGTCTTGCCACGATATTATTAATTTCTGTCAAATTTATGGGTAAGAAAACAGTTATGACTATCGATGTCTTTCAATGCAAAAATCACTGAACAATATTCAATATAGTTATTCATGATATGAGTGTTGAAAGTGACCTTTTATTTTGTGAGTGAAAAAGTTTGTGAAATGAGCGGAGCGAATTGAACAATTTCACGAACAAAATAAAATCACTTTTAACACAAATACCATACAATGTTTTTTGTACAACTGCCCTATTTTGATAATGAAATGGGCGAATTTGCAATGACAATAAACTTCAAAATGCATTTTAATATTCAAATAATCAAAAGGTTGTTGTGAATGGCAAACGTTGCCAACGTTATGATTACTAACGAATGAGAAAAGACGCTGTCATTTGAATTTCGTTCCTGTCCAATTTTCGTCTTGGGTTTTTAACTGCTTAATATGTTTGTCGAAAGTCCAATTGTTAATTAAAGTGACGATTCGGTTGTTCCTCTGGATATTAAAGAGTCTGCAAGAAGAGCAAATCTGGAACTCCTACCTAAAAAATCTGTTCAGCAGTACGATATTGCATATAACAATTTCCTGGCCTGGTGTGAATTGAAAAATGTAGAACTGAAGTTGAAACTATTTTCCTGGCATACTTTGAAGAAAAATAAAAAATATGGAGTTCATCAACTTTGTGGAGCAAATTTTCAATGATTATGTCAAGCACCCTTGTTTAAAATGGTGTGGATGTTAGTTAAAAATGGCGCCGATCTGCAATGTTTGTCATAATGCGATCAGCCGTTCTAATGAATATTTAACCTGTGCGAACAACAATTTACACTTAGTTCATGTGAATTGTGCAAATATAAACTCATCTGATTATGAAAAACTGAAAAAATCTGGTGAATATAAACAGTGGAAATGTGGATTATGTTCAAAAAACGACATAACCTCAAACGATAGCGGAAAACAAAATAATCTAATCACTTCAGAAATTATGAAATGTTACACTGATATGGTTGATAATGTGATAAAGTCTACCATTGAAAAAACTTTGGGGGCACAACTTTTCACTGCCATCGAAGAACTGCGTGATGAAATCAAGTCACTAAGGAAAGAAAATGAACATCTTAAATCTCTGGTGCAAGAGATTTCACTGAAAAATGATCTCGTTACTCCGACATCATCTAGTGCTGTTGATAAAGGAAAACCAGAGGCCTATAGCGACGTCGTTAAGACGGTAACAACTAAAAAGAAGACTTCTGTTCATAAGGTTAACAATTCAAGAGCAGAAGGTCAGAAAGCCTTATTGCCGGTAGTCACCCCCCGCGACGAAGACAAGGAGATACCCAAAGTCGTTGAACATGTTGCTAGAGATGCTGAGTTCCTGCCTGTTATCCCCAGAAAGAAACTAAAGAAGCGTAAGCAAAGCTTAGTCGGCACTAGGAAGACTGATGAAATCAAAGCGGTTACACGTTACTCGCATGTACACATTAGTAACCTAGATCCCGATTTAGTCCCTGAAAAGATTATCAATTATCTCACTGGTAACGACTTCAAGGAAGTCAAATGTATAAAACTTCAAGCAAACCGCCCTGAAGAATACTCATCTTTTAAGGTTTCAGTGATATCGTCCGACTTCGAAAAGGTAAAAAATCCTAATTTATGGCCCGAGGGAACTAAAATAAATAATTTTTTATTCCATCTGATCAAGAAACCACCATCTCCACCTATAAATTAATACATATTAACATACAATCAATAGGTAACAACCTAATTCGTTTGGATAATTTTGTAAATAAACATAATTGTCAGTTTCTGGCTGTCACAGAACACTGGAAGTCATCTGTCGAATTATCCGTTCACGGTATAACAAATTTCAAATTGAAATCATCATTCTGTCGGAATATTGGAGAACATGGTGGAACCGCCGTATATCTTAACGATACTGTAGCAGATGCTTCGTCGGAGATAACGGAGTTCGTTAACATGAGTGTTCCCTTTTCTTTTGAATGTTCAGCCGTGAAATATAATATTAGAAATAAACAACTAATTGTAATGTCGATTTATAGATCACCGACAGCAGCAAGCAATGTGGATCTCTTTTTCGAGAAGCTCATTGTGATCCTTCAGAAACTCGTTGTTATGAATACACCCTATTTAATTGCGGGTGACTTTAATATACACACTGAGGAAAATTCTAATGATCCCAATAAACGAATTTTTCTATCAGTTATCGAATCATTTGATGCTAGATTAGTCATCAAAGAACCAACTCGTAATGAAGCGTGCATTGACAATGTCATCACTAATATTGAAAACATTTCAGGTTACTGTGAACAACCCCATCTGTCAGATCATTTAGCACAGATTGTTCCATTCAATCACGTATCATGTAAAATAAAATCTGAGTTAATAAAAATACGTCAAATAAATGAACAAAACTTATCTGAATTCAATAACGAACTGAATAACTATGATTGGCGAAAGTTATACATTGTTGATCATGAGGACGTCAACCTTCAATGGACCCTTTTTTTTAGGGTTTATAAAGAAAAATTTGAAAGTTGTTTCCCTGTTAGGGAAATTAGGCAAAATATCGTCAAGAATAACCCGCAAAAACAAGACCCGAAAGTAAATGAAATTAAAAAGATGTTGGATGTGGTATATACTTACTCCTGTTTCGAACCATCTTATTTAGAACTTTACAAAAGTCTGAAAAAAACATATGATACCGCTCTAAAAGAATCGAAGCAGAATTACTATTATGAACAATACAAAAACTCTTCGAATAAATCAAAAACAATATGGACAATCGTAAATAGTAAGAGAGGTAAGACTCAGAAGAGACCCTCTTTTGGTAGTGTCGTTTCACCACAAAGGCTTGCGGACGATTTCGGCCAATTATTCGATAGCTCGCGGTATTCAACATATCATATTCATGACTCGAATACTCCAACTTCTATAACCCGCCTCGAAAATTCTTTTTTTATGTTCGAAGTAACCGAAGAAGAAGTCGCACAAGTATTTAAAAATCTTGCAAACAAAAAAAGCGTTGGACATGACAATATTCCTGTAAGAGTCATGAAATCTTCAATGAAACACGTATTGCAGCCCATCACTTTCATACTGAACAACAGCTTTAAATACGGAGTGTTCCCAGACATGCTTAAAATTGCGGTAATAAAACCTGTCCACAAGAAAGGTAATCAAGCAGACATCAATAATTACAGACCGATTAGTCTTCTTAGCCACTTTTCGAAGGTCTTTGAGAAAATCATGTGCAACAGACTCCTGAAATTTTTCAAAAAATTTAATGTGATTAATGAACAACAACACGGGTTCATTAAGGGAAGAAGCACAGAAACGGCTATCTTTAAGATGATTGAGATGATAGTGGAAGGTTTTGAAAGAAGTGAGCAGATCCTTGGTCTCTTCTTGGATTTTTCCAAGGCTTTTGACTCCGTGGATCATCGTCTTCTTCTTTCGAAACTTGAAATATATGGTGTTCGGAATGCTCAATTGGGTTTTATTGAGAGCTACCTTCGGGGACGCTCCCAGTACATATCGTTAAACGTGGACGGTGTAGAATACACGTCAGATACATCCCTTGTCACACAGGGTGTTATTCAGGGCAGTATCCTTGGTCCTCTACTTTTTGTTTTATATATAAACGACATGCCTTGCACCGTCCCACATCTGAGAGAGTCATTTGTCAACTACGCTGATGACACTAACATACTGTTGCGTGAAAGGAGCTCTGAAGCTCTGCAGAACTTGTTGGATAGTACCTTCGCTTCGGTCCAACAGTGGTGTACATCGCATTGTCTGAAACTCAACACCGATAAGACCGAGTTCGTACTATTTTCCCATAAACTGCGGAAGGTCGAACAGAAAGAAAAGCTCTCCTTGCTGGGAAAGGAAATACACCCTAAAACATGTGCCAGGTTTTTGGGTGTTCATATAGATGTGCACCTTCGTTGGACTGAGCACATAGAACAACTAAACAGTAAGTTAGCGAAGACGGTGTTTACTCTGAGAGTGCTGAAATCAGAGCTTACTGAAGAGTTTTTGAAGACCACTTACTACTCAAACTTCCAAGCACTTATTAGTTATGGAATTGTATTCTGGGGAAACAGCCAGTGTGCAATATCTGTCTTCCGCATGCAGAAACTCGCTGTGCGAACAATTTTTAATTTGAAGTTCCGAGAGTCTTGTCGAGGAGTCTTTAGAAGAAATAATTTGCTCACATTGCCAGGAATTTACATATACAAATGTTTGCAATTTGTTCATAAAAATCCTCAAGTTTTCAACCCATATAGGAAAAGTAACATCTACCATACAAGACACGAGTTTTTCATCTTTCCCCACCACGGTTTATCGTTTACGGAAAAAAATTGCACATACATGTGTATTAAATTTCATAACGCTTTACCCAAGAAAATTAGAGAACTGAAGGATTTCAAACTTTTCAGAAAAGAGGTACACAGCTTGTTGCTTCGGCTTGAACCGTATACTCTAACTGAGTTCCTGTCAAGTAGCAACATGTAAAATTTGTCTGTATATTTTTTTTTATGACCTTTCCCATTTTCATTGTTTTTATAACAGTTATTATTGGCGAATAAATATTATTATTATTATTATTATTATTATTATTATTAAGGTAATAGCATATTTAAAACGGAGAAGTGAAGGATATCGTCCCAAAAAATCGAAAATTCTCACTCGAGAACAAGTTGTGAAGTTTATAAAGGAGGCACCATATGAGAAATACTTGATGGTTAAGGTTGCAACTATTTTCGGATTATTTGGAAGCTGTCGGCGCGAAGAATTGTGTAATTTATCAGTGGAAGACATCGAAATGAATCATTGGTTATACAACTTCCAAATACAAAAACGAAAGTCAGTCGTTCCTTCACTATTATTGGGAAATAGGTAGACTATTTTCATAAGTACTTTGCACTGCGCCCTTCTGTCATCAAACATCGTCGTGTTTTCCTGAAATACTTAAATAATACATGCACAGCCAATCCAGTTTGTATTGATACATTTGTGAAAATTCCATCTATTGTTGCCGAATTCCTCAAACTACCAGAACCAAAGCAATATACAGGACACTATTTTCGAAGATCCTCAGCTTCATTGCTGGCATAATCAGGAGCAACTATCACGGATATAAAAAAACATGGTGGATGGAAGTCTACGACGGTAGCCGAGGGCTATGTTGATCATTCCATTGCATATAGAAATGTCATTGCTGAAAAAATTCTCCCAACCTCAACAGATTTTGTATCATCATCATCCAATATTGAACTTTCTACAAGTACTGATGGTGCTGAGGATTCTAATAATGTGTTGCGAAGCTCCCTAACGTCACAGGGCATTAATGTTAGTAATTATTCTAGTTTTAGGATTAATATTACTGTTCATAAGTAATGATTGTTAAATATTGATAATAAAAATTTGCAATTGCTGAATTTTTCTCATCTGATTTCATCATAAGAAAATGAAGTGCTAAAAATATTTTAAACACTTATATTAAAAATATTTTTAACATGCTTCCACGTAAACAATCAATTTGAACATCGTTTGCTGTCATTAAAAGTGTCACTTTTAGTGGCAGTTGTACTAAAACGCATTTTCTTAGCATATTCTTTCAATGAAAATTCTATATACCAATCAATATTTTTCAATTGAATCTTCTGAGGAGTTGAAACATGAAATATCCTTATATTCACAATCGCGAAAAAAATCCATCACTCGGAGAAACTTATATGAGTGTTCATGTAAAAAAAAATAATGCTCAACTGAATTTTTCTATGAAGATTATTACTGGTACTATCAAATCTACACCTACTCTTTGGTTACTAGTCCTCTCAAATATTGTCCCTCCCCATATTCGCAGAGAGACTACAACTTTGAATTTTTGGAACAAATTTAATTCCTTTCCAAATTCATTTCCCATACTATATTCCAGATAATAAGGTCCCCAGATTGAAGTCGCGTAAACATTTCAGGTCGAATTTTCTGATTGATATGAATAGAAGCGACAAAGAAATTTGGCAATCTGAATGGAATGTATCCAATTTTTTCAGTAAAGATCTTAATACTGATCCTTCCCTCAGAGTTCCTGCTTTGACCTTCCCAGGAGAATATGGTCTGTTCTAAATCTCATGAGAACAGGCCATGGACGATGCAACATCATGCTCTTCCGATGGAATTCGGTTGAGAGCCCTAGTTGTGAGTGTGGGGAAATAAGGAGACTACAGAACATCTTATAAATATTTGTCCCATTTATGAATTTCAAGATGGTTTCGAGGCTATACATGAAGTAACAAATGCATTTCCGAAATGGGTGGTTAATTTTAAAATGATTCCATTTATTCTTAATAATTGGTTTGTTTTTCGCTTTCGTCTCTTTTCATTTCAGATCAAGAATTGCGAGTCATTTTGTGAAGATTCTGTTCATCTGAGTCCATAGACGGAAAACATGAAGATGTTCTCTTGGATCACGATGATGTCTTTCAAGATTTCTCTGATATTTAATATTTTTAGTAATTTTTTTTTCACGGGCGAGGTAAGGGTTTTTTTTCAGCTGAGGTTTTTTCACTTTCCTCATTTAATCATACTGCAGACCTGTATGGTTTTCCTGTATTGCACCAACCTCAGCTAGGTACTTTTTGTTTCAATATGTATTGTTTTATTTTAGCTCTCTGAATCAAAAGAATATATAAATACTTATATGAGAGGCCTCTGCTGAAATCTTAAAGGGTGAAAGAGGATGTAAGCTGTTATTTTCAGCATGTTAACTGAAAAGGTAGAACTTGTTTTCGCTCTTAGGTGTCGCCATTTGTATGGACTTACTCAAAAGAACCATACTGGAAGGTTTGAAAGATGGAGTTTTTTGTTAGGATGTTGTCTCTGATTGATTTTCTTGCAATTTTCTCTTCAGGTTTTGAATACTGGTAGAGTTACGATGACTTCTATGAATTTGTCCACTATTTCTGTTAGAACTTTCTCAAATCCTTCGGGCAGCATGAGAATTCCGCGTTGAAAAAACTTCTAATCTTTTGAATCGATCCACAAAGCGATCCAATTTTTTACTTTTTCATAAGACTGGTCAGCCAGGCTGTGTGTCCATTGATCGAAACAAGATATAGTCCGGGGGAGCAACGTCTGGAGAATACGCCGGGTGTGCTAGGACTTCCCATTTCAAAGTTTCTAAGCATGTCTTGACCTCTTTCGCAACATGGGGTCTGCATTGTCATGCTAAAAAATCACTTTAACATCTCTCTCGCTGTATTGTGGTCGTTTGTCTTTCAATGCCTGGCTCAAACGCATTAATTGCGTTCGATAACGATCGCCTGTGATTGTCTTGATCAAGTTATGATTTCAATTCTGCATTCTCGAAAAAATTATCTCTTCCACCGCTAGGAGGTCGTCAACATTAAAATTGCCGTTCAGCACGTTCTTTCAATAACAGAGTCCTCACCATAGGTATTTAAGAGCATTTAATAAGCCTCAGCCTCAGATTTCTTCATATTGAAGCAGAAAAATAAAACCTCACTCAAATGACGAGAATTAGGCTTGTAAACTTACATGTTTAATCAAGAAAAACTTTATGATGCAGACATAAATCGACTAATATTTCGATGGCGTTATGTTCACAAATATCTAACCTTATTGTATGACATCTACGATCTATTCATTTCAATTACCATTCACCTCTACAACCATCATTTGTAAACCTAATATTAAATCATGCGGTGCTTCAAACATAAAACTTTCGAACTGCTCCTAAGATAAACTTTCGTACTTGATAACTAGTTGTGACTATATAAAAAAATATCGGGACCACAATGTTGTTGATTTCCTTTTTTTCATTTCTAGCTATTGTGTTGAAA
Source organism: Hippodamia convergens (assembly GCA_038502775.1). Lineage (NCBI taxonomy): Eukaryota > Metazoa > Arthropoda > Insecta > Coleoptera > Coccinellidae > Hippodamia > Hippodamia convergens. Next base: position 96,028,405 of record CM076607.1, read on the forward strand.
TATGCTAGGAGCATATTTCTCTGGAAAATTTCACACTTTTAGAATAGCACCAATTCACGAAATTGTCAGATGCTACAGAATATTTTTCAATAGACTTTGATGGCTTAAGGAAAGAGACTCCTTAATTGGCCAAAGCCTCAATTTGTGAAGTGATTTTCACTTCATACCAGCAAGTGATAACTATCAATAATTATTATACCTTCTTCATGTCTGGAAAATGTATTTTGCATGACAACTGTGACTATATACAGGGTGTACCAAATTTGACGGCCTATTAGGCGTTTCTGGAGAACTGAACCTATTTAAAATCTGATAATTTGGATTATGATATTGTTCGACATCATATACTGAGCTAAAATATTCTCGAAGCCTGAACACTTTCACTTATACAGGGTATGAAAAAAAAATTTGAATACAATTTTTTTTTCCTGATTTTTTGTTTCAAATTTAGATGAAGTATCCAATTCTGACAACATTCCTATTGAAATTGTTGTTTATTTTTCAAAATATCGAGTTAAAGCTGAAGAAAAATGGAGATGAGAGTATTCGTTATTATGTTTGTTATTCCTGATATAAATATCTTGAGCCCAAACCGTTTTCACATTTTTGAAGTCGAAGACTGTAGAAATATTGTACAATTCGAGAATTTTCAAAAACTCGTCACACGGTTTTCCAAATGTTGGGTCAAAAATTGGGATCAAGATTGGCCCATAACTTTCGTTTTTCGAATTAGAACCCTATTTTTTTATGATTGCGTTGGATTCTGCAAACAAAAATGATGATAGTGTTTTAACATGTAAATGCTCCTAAGATGAATAATTCTTGAGTTATTTAGTATGTTCTGATTTTATGTCGTACGTAGAGTTAAATTCATAAGATTTATTTCATATCAACAATGATCTATGGTCGTAGAAGATAAATTATTTTAATAATTCACTAGTGACAGACCTCTTTTTTGAATTCATTTACTATTGTTGGTATGAAACAGATTTTATGAATTTGACGCTACGTACGACATTAAATCTGAAAATCCTAAATAACTCAAAAATTATTCATTTTAGGAACATTAACATCATTTTTTTCGCAGAATCCAACGAAATCATAAAAAATAGGTAATTTGAAAAACGAAAGTTATGAGCCAATCTTGATCCCAATTTTTTGACCCAACATTTGGAACACCCTGTGACGAATTTTTTAAAATTCTAGAAATGTACAACATTTCCACAATCTTCAACTTCAAAAATGTAAAAAAGGTTTGTGTTTAAGACATTCAGAATAAGAACAAAAAACATGATACCGAATACAGTGTTAGTTAGTTGCGAACGATACACATTACTTGAATTTAGGGATTATTTTGATTATAATACTGTTTAATTCAACTGATATTGTGTGAACTCTTATTCAATTATGTATGAATTTTGACCTATTTTCATTTTGTTATTTTGGTGGCAATTCTGGAAATAAATATATTATTATTATTATTATTATTATTATTATTATTATTATTATTATTATTATTATTATTACTCTTATCTCCCATTTTTCTTCAGTTTTTTCTCGATATTTCGAAAAGCATTTCGACGAATGCAACGATTTGAAAACGAGTGTATTCAGAATTGATACTCTAACGAAATTGGAAACAAAAAAAAAACAAAAAATTTCTTGAAACTTTTTCTTCATCCCCTGTATAACTGAAAGTGGTCGGGCTTCAAGTATATTTTATCTCGGTAGATAATTTCGAGCAATATCATGATCCTAATTTTCAGATTTCGAATAGGTCCAGTTATCCAGAAACACCTAAAAGGCCGTCGAACTTGGTACACCCCGTATATTGACAAAATCTGTTTTGTTCTCTAAATTCTAACGATCATAAAAATGAATTTTGATTTTTTCTTATTCTGTGTCAAATCAGTTCATTCTGCCACATCATGCAAAAATATTTAATTCTAGCACATTTTTTATGGTAATATTTATTGATGACATCCCAGACGGCACCCTATATTCCCGGAATATTCCTCCAATCTGCCATTAAGCCAAAAGATATTGCAATATGCGAGGCATATGCAAAAAATATGTCAAATATATCTGCTCTCAAAGGAATATTCCAGATATATGCTATCCCAGATATGTCTGGTATATGCTATGGGAATATCCATATGATATGTGTTTAGAATATTATTTAATGGTATTTATTGGTATATATATATGAATCTTCATGGAATATTACAAACGTTACAAAACCCTTTTTGAACGGTAACTTTTTATAGTGTAGGTACTACCACTACCTCGATCTTGCTTTTGTTCCGAACTCATCAATAACTGATGAGTTTGATATTTTCCAGTAAACTGTTAAAGAACTACAAACTTTCTGTATAAATTATATTTTCGAGGAATCGCAGTTATAATGAAGTTAATTATACTTTGATTCAAGTTAAAAAAATAACACTTTCATTCGCTTAATAATTTGATCTGAATTAAAAATGGAATCAATGATTTGTAATTTATTTATATAATTGATACAATGAAATGAAAAAGCAGGCAACAAATTAAACGTTTTTATTTGTGAAAAATGGACATACTATACTATATCGACTGACAGTCGAGTGACTTTTTAAATAACTGAAATTTTCAATGAAATAGAAAAAGAGGTCCATTATAATTTTGATCTTATAGGAAGGAGATCAAATATATACTTTCAAAAAACAGAAAAACAGTATAATATGATATTCGAACAGATTTGTAAAGAGGCCGTAGACAAGTTGTCAAAAATCATATACTCGTATGATAATCAAATATTAGTCAGCAGAGGTGAGAGTGGCTTATTCCCCTGGAGGATCGAATCACTTTTGCTCATATTTTTGTTTCCATGCAGCTGCAATGTGGTGACAAAGGTGTTGTCTGGAACTTGGAATCTTTCTAGTTCAACTTATTTCTTCTTGCTTTTCATTGAACCAAATACATTGCATTTCAAACATTTCAGAGCCATCGAAGGTTGAGGAAGTTATGTGGCCACTTCGAACCATATTTTCGCCCTTTCTAGATATTTCCTTGAATTTTATTGAAATATCTGATATAAATAAAACAAACATCATTTCTTTACTATTACTATTTTTTTGCTTTCATCCATTCTAAACTCCCTGAATTTACCGATAAGAATATCAAATTTCGATTTTACTGAGATTTGACTCTCATGGATGTAAACAAAACAGATTTTTCTGATCATCGCCATTTTGTTACTTTTTCAGTCCAAATATTCAAATTTTTGTTTTGTGGTCTTGGATTGAGGTTATTTGTGTTCTGTGGTTAGTGGTTAGTAGCAGTTTGGCGTTCCAAAATGGCCGTCACGTTGAGATCAAAGATGTTATTGTTTGAGAATTATGTGCAGCCAAGCACATGATAAAAGATCAGACAGACAGACAAGAGCATGAATATCAAATCGGCATTGGTAGGTACTCTTATATTTGGAATGCTTGAAAAAGGTCTGTCAGTTCTTTATCTTTGGTTATGTATATTTACGTTTTTTTCAGGTCAAAGAAATGAGGACTTAACAGTGAGGAAGTGATAGAAAGGATATTTCCTATATTTTTGTTGGGTTGGGAGAAGGCAAAAACAAACTTTTCATCCCTAATAAAATTGTGCAATGTTCTCAAAGGTATAGTATGAATAATTTCAGTGATCATGAAATCCATAATTAAGTTTTATTAATATTTTTAGAGGTTCTTAATCAGAATGAAAATACTAAATTTGTTACCAAAATTTTGCTTTCAATCCAAACGTAACAACTACAAGAGCATGAGTGGATTATCATTTCAGGTGTAAGTCTCAGCCGAGCTGAACAGGTCGAAAATGTTAGTGGAATTGTTACAGATTCAGACGCAAAACAGGTTTTCTGAGATACTCATCAAAAAGAGGGATCGCAGGCATATATCATCATCTTCAAGAAGGAAGGTTGCCTCGATATAAAATGCCAACACTGCCTATTAAAATTCAAAGTAAGTTTATAAATATCAAACAATTCTAGAACAGACTTCCACTATTACTAGAGCAGTAGACGGCCTCTTATCTTGAAAATCTTAGAATCACTGTTTTTTTCAGGGCCAAATCTGCTAGTTGAGAGAAAGCCAGATCAAAAGAAAGAAAAAGGCGAGGAAGATCAAAATCTACCTGAGAGACCGAGAGAATGGGTGTGGACAGAAGGGGATGGAGACTGGGAACCGGAAATCCGTAGGATCTATGATATATCTATATCAGCACCCCAGAGGTAAAGTGTGCTAAGTCACAATATCAAAATTAGACAAAAGAGAGATTATTCAGTTCGATCATTGTTTCAAAGAATGTGTACTGCCATTATTTGGCGACTTTATATACCTAGGGAGTCAAAAATGTGTTCCACTAGCTAGAATTTACTAATGTGAATCCAATATTGTAGATAGTTCGTGTCTGAAAAAATGTGACTTAACACACTTTACCTCTGAGGTGCTGATATAGATATAACGTTGGTTTCACAAAACTTTGTTGGTACCATTAAATTACTCAAAACGTGTGATTCGATTTACGTGAGGTTTTTAATTGCCCAATTAAAGTTTTGTGCTAGTTCACAAACCAAATAATTGAAGTTCACAGTTCAAGATTTATACCATTTAAAATATTACCTCATTGTGTTTTCCCTATTTTTTAGTTTAATTCATCAAATGTTAATTTTTACTTATTCTTAGTTCATATGCCTAGTATTGTTTTGTAAAATACCTAGTTGATTTATATTTATATTTTTACTTTATGTTCATTTTCATAATTTAATGTGATAATTTTGTTAATTATTGTTATTGTACAAAATATTCTTAAAACTGTAATAAATTTTTTTGAAACAATCTAATCAATGCATTATTATTTAGTACCGCTACAAAAATTTACATATATTTAAATATATACAAAGATATTACCAGCATATGGCATGGACAAATCAGGAGATAAAAAGATATTGCCAGCATATATGTAAGGGAGATATTCATAGATGAATCTGTATGGCATATGCCATGGAAATATTTTTGAAGATCATGGGATATTCCTGGCAGATGTTTCATGGTGACCTTGGATATTCCTGCTATCTGCCAGGCTTATGCCGTGGGAGATTTGGAATATGTTTGGAATATCTCAATATGCCAGCGGTATATTCATTGAATATGCATGGAATATTTCTGTGCCGTCTGGGATGTTGGCGTCTTGCCACGATTTTATTAATATCTGTTGAATTTATAGGAGAGAAAACAGTTTTTCCAATCAATGTTTTTCAACGCAAAAATCACCAAACAATATTTATGAAAATATTTTATTATGATGAAAATTAAACGAATTAGGGAAAAAATGAATGATACTCGTACAGAAGGCCCATTCTAACACTGGTTCATGAAAAAACTCGCCAATCCGTGGCTCGTCTTTGAGTTTTGAACTTGTGTGAAAGGTGACACTTCTGTTTTTCCTATTTTTGGTGATCATATCCTCTAACTTTTTTCAGATCAGTTTTCCCGGAAAACTGCGGAAACTGTAGAAGCTATCGAAAAAGGACAAGTATCACTGTCGTGTGAACTTTATACAACAGAGTATGATAATCAAGTTGAGCTTGTTGTTTGGTACAAAAACAATCACAGTCCTGTTTTTAGGTGAGTTTTCATAACATCCTGCACGTACCTACTTAAGAGCTCATTTAAAACTCAATAACAACTTGAATAGATCCAATAAAAATCAGTATGAGACATTTCGTCAATTTGGTCGCCTTTTTTCTGAAGTTTGTGGAGCAGTTTTTTTTTTTAAATTAAAGAGTTCTTTAGTATAATACCTATCTTTCTTAAACGCATCTTTTTTTGATCAGGATCAGTGAATAGATTCCTTTATCAGCCAATCAATAAATCATTCAGTAGCGTATTCAAGCTTCAAGAATTTTTTGTTGATGGATTTCTTTCCCATTCCATCGTCCATTTGTATGATTACGTCTGAACTACTATGCGCAAAAAAATTAACGCACATTATGGAAATCTCAAATTTATTCTACAACTGAAGGTGTTCGCAATGATAATTATTTTTATCAGAATTATGCATGCATATGTTATCTATTTTCAACGATTTTCTTCAATACAGATGTTTTTTCCCAGCAGGAATAAAAAAAGATGATATTATCAGATTTTGAATGTATTGGCTCCATTCTAAAATCAGTTGTTCTCGATCAATTCTAGTGATCAATAGTTTTTCTTTCGTTTGATTATCTACACTCGATCGCTATGCAACGCGAAACACACAATTTGACCCAAGAGGAATGTGCCCAAGCTTTAGTTTTGCGAGAAGAAGGGTGGACATACACAATAAATGCAGATAGGTTTGGAGTTTCCCACACAAGTGTGTTCAGAATGTTGCAGCGATTCAGGGAGACAGGTATGAATGTCCGAAGACCAGGACAGGGTAGACCAACTGCCATTCAAGAACGTTACTTGATAGTTTCTTCGTTGAGACAAGTGTTTGCAACCGCTCGCCTCCTTCAAAATCAGCTTGAGCAAACTCATGGGGTGCAAATTAGCACTCAGACAATAAGAAATCGCCTCAGAGAATATGATTTAAGGCCTCATGTCGCGGCAAGAGGCCCAGCTGTTACCCCAGCTCATCGAAGGGCGCGTTTGGATTTTACGAGAGAGCATATCCATTGGGAAGAGGCCGATTGGGAAAGAGTTCTTTTCACAGATGAGTCTAGATTCTGCCTCTACCAATGTGATCGACGTTCCCTTGTATACAGACGTCCACATGAAAGATATGCTCAGTGCAATTTCCTGAATACTATTGGTTTCGGGGGAGAATCGATTATGGTATGGGGTGGAATATCTTTGACTGCTCGCACAGACATAGTGGTCGTTGATAATGGAGCTATGAATGCTGATAAGTATATAAGGAACATTCTTGAAGAGCATGTAGTGCCATTTCTCCCGTACATTGGTGAAAATTTCATTTTTATGGACGATAATGCCAGACCCCATCGTGCGTGCATCGTTCAGGAGTACCTTGAAGAGGTTGAAGTCTCTCGAATATAATGGCCAGCAAGAAGTCCAGATCTCAATCCGATTGAGTAGGTTTGGGACAACCTCAATTGAAGGCTGAGAAGTTCAGATAATCATCCAGCTACTCTTAATGACTTAGGAATCCAACTCGGAGAAATCTGGGAAGGATTAGATCAGAACATTTTAAGATCACTCATTTTGAGTATGAACCGTCGTTGCCGAGCTGTAATTAACGCAAGGGGTGGAAATACCAAGTATTAAATCACTTATCAGCATTTCAGTATTTTGAAAATTGTTCATTTCTCTCCTTTCACAATAGATTCGGTGAAATTCTAAATTTTTCTTCCATTTAATGTTTCTTGTTTCGTTCAAAACCTTCCCAAGAGAACATAAAAAATAAGTTATAAGTTCAATGTAGAGTTAACTTTCATTAAAATTGAGATTTTCAGAATGTGCGTTAATTCTTTTGCGCAGTGTAGATACTTCATGGGGTGCTGATGTTATAAAACTTCTTAGGGTAGCTCCAGCTTTAGTTCTTTCTGCTGCTGAATATTGTTAATACGTTGGAATTAACGACCCCCTTTCAGAATAACTAGATATAATAGGAAGTTTTGAATTGCCTAAACTGGAACAATCTTATTAACTTCTCATTGATGAGAAACCTCATCAGTTCATGCATTTTTTTCAGTTACGACCTGAGGAACAAAAAGTCAAAACAACCAATGATATGGCAAGAGACACCACTCAAATCTAGAATCAAGTTTTTCATTGATGAAAAAGCAGCAACGCTCATTCTGAATAACGTGAAAGAGACAGATGCAGACATTTACACATGTAGAATAGATTATTCAATGTCGGGAACAAAAAATCACAGGGTGAGACTCAAGGTCATAGGTGAGTACAGAATGAAATATCATTAAGTTCATGATGATGACCATAACAATTGTTAAATAACATTATCAGAAGAATAGTAATCATAATAAACGACTTTTATTGTTAAAAATACGAATGGCCGTTAATTTAGGGTGTTTCAGCATTCAAATGTGACACAACTTAAGATTATGATGTAGTATTCATTCTTTTACATTGATTTTCTGAAGATATTTATTTGTAACACGCTTTGTGAATCCAATTTTATGGAAATGATGAAATCATTGAGGAAAATACTGCGAATGTTTAAAAACGATCAAGAATAAGATAGATCAGGAAACGATTGAGGATCTCGATAGAATTAAGACCTGAATTGTTCTTCAAAAAGTTCCTATACGAATGCATAAAAGGCATTGACCATATCTTAAAAAATAAACATAAACAAACATGATCATGAAAAATTCATAACGGAAATGATCATGAGGAACAATGACAAAATATATATACTGCTTCACAAGAGTTAGGGATTTCGTATTCAATCGTTTTGAAAAGTATGTAATCTTCCAGAAAATCGCTGTAAATTCATTTAAAACCCGATAACAACTTGAATCGATCCAATAAAAATCAGTATGAGACATTTCGTCAATCTGATCGCCTTTTTTCTGAAGTTTGCTTCTTTGCATATGTTTCATGAATGTTTTTATTATGAAATGGAGTCAGTTGATCAACGGCTTCGATTTTAAAAGAGTTTTCTGAAAATGCCAACACGTAAATTAGGCTAATAGAACTATCGGAATGCTACAGGGTGACCTAACTCAGGTTGTTGTAGCGGAAAGGCTCCAAGTCAGCCAAAGTGAAGTCACTTTCAACACAAATACCATACAATGTTTTTTGTACAACTGCCCCATTTTGATAATGAAATGGGTGAATTTTCAATGACAATAAACTTCACAATGCATTTTAATATTCAAATAATCAAAAGGCTGTTGTGAATGGCAAACGTTGCCAACGTTATGATTATTAAAGAATGAGAAAAGACGCTGACATTTGAATTTCGTTCCTGTCCAATTTTCGTCTTGGGTTTTTAACTTCTTAATATGTTGATCGAGAGTCCAATTATTAATAAAAGTGACGATTTGGTTTTTCCTCTGGATATTGCAGAGTCTACAAGAAGAGCAAACCTGGAACTCCTACCTAAAAAATCTGTTCAGCAGTACGATATTTCATATAACAATTTCCTGGACTGGTGTAAATTGAAAAATGTAGAAGGGAACTTCAGTGAAATGTTTTCGTGGCATACTTAGAGGAAAAATAAAAAATATGGAGTTCATCAACTTCGTGGAGAAATTTTCAATAATATAGTCAAGCGCCCTTGTTAAAAATGGTGTAGTAAATATTTTAAGGTAATAGCATATTTAAAACAGAAAAGAGAAGGATATCGTACTAAAAAATCGAAAATTCTCACTCGTGAACAAGTTGGAAAGTTTATAAAGGAGGCACCAGATGAGATATACTTGATGATTAAGGTTGCAACTATTTTCGGATTATTTGGAGCCTGCCGTAGTGAAGAATTGTGTAATTTATCAGTGGAAGACATCGAAATAACAAATAAATCAGGTTGAGAGAATTTTTTCAGTAATAACATTTCTATATCAGCACCCCAGAGGTAAAGTGTGTTAAGTCACAATATCAAAATTAGACAAAAGAGAGATTTTTCAGTTCGATTATTGTTTCAGAGAATGTGTACTGCCATTATTTGGCGACTTCATATGCCTAGGGAGTCAAAAATGTGTTCCACTAGCTAGAATTCACTAATGTGAATCCAATATTGTAGATAGTTTGTGTCTGAAAAAATGTGACTTAACACACTTTACCTCTGAGGTGCTGATATGCAATGGAATGACCAACATAGCCCTCGGCTACCGTCGTAGACTTCCATCCACCATGTTTTTTCATATCCGTAATATTTGCTCCTGATTCTGCTAGCAATGAAGCGGAGGATCTTCGAAAACAGTGTCCTGTATATTGCTTTGGTTCTGGCAGTTTGAGGAATTCGGCAACAATAGATGGAATTTTCCCAAATGTATTAATACCAACTGGATATGCAGTGCATTTATTATTCATGTATTTCAGGAAAAAACGACGATGTTTGACGACAGAATAGCGCAGTGCAAAGTACTTATGAAAATAGTCTACGTACTTCCCAATAATACTGAAAGAAAGACTGACTCTCGTTTTGGTATTTGGAAGTTGTATAACCAATGATTTATTTGTTATTTCGATGTCTTCCACTGTTAAATTACACAATTCTTCACACCGACAGGCTCCAAATAATGCGAAAATAGTTTCAACCTTAACCATCAAGTATTTCTCACCTGGTGCCTCCTTCATAAACTTTTCAACTTGTTCACTAGTGAGAATTTTCGATTTTTTGGGACGATATCCACTTTTTCGTTTTAAATATTACCTTAAAATATTTACTAACATCTACACCATTTCTAACAAGGGCGCTTGACTTTATCATTGAAAATTTGCTTCACAAAGTTGATGAACTCCATATTTTTGATTTTTCTTCTAAGTATGCCAGGAAAACAGTTTCACTGAAATTCCCTTCTACATTTTTAAATTTACACCAGGCCAGGAAATTGTTATATGCAATATCGTACTGCTGAACAGATTTTTTTGGTAGGAGTTCCAGATTTGCTCTTCTTGCAGTCTCTTCAATATCCAGAGGAACAACCAAATCGTCACTTTTATTAATAATTGGACTCTCGACAAACATATTAAGCAGATAAAAACCCAAGACGAAAATTGGACAGGAACGAAATTCAAATGACAGCGTCTATCCTCATTTGTTAGTAATCATAACTTTGGCAACGTTTGCCATTCACAACAACCTCTTGATTATTTGAATATTAAAATGCATTTTGAAGTTTATTGTCATTTTAAATTCGCCCAGTTCATTATCAAAATAGGGAAGTTGTACAAAAAACATTGTATGGTATTTGTGTTAAAAGTGATTTTATTTTGTTCGTGAAATTGTTCAATTCGCTCCGCTAATTTCACAAACTTTTTCACTCACAAAAGCAAACGTCACTCTTAACACTCATCATAAATAACTATTTTTAACTTCTGGTTTCGTGAATGTCTTTTTTGCATTTGTATAGGCACTCAAGCACATCGTGTCACTAAGTTGCTGGTTTCCACTTATACGAATGGCATCAATTTGCTGCTTAAACGAAATACAGCTTTAAATCATCGAAAAAATAGGAAAAATATCATCATCATGATTTCCTACACCCTTAACAACATTCTAATGCATGCATTTCCAGTGCCGCCGCAGAAAATGACCATAATCGATGGGAAAGGTCAGAACTTGTCCTCGATGGCAGGACCCTACGATGAAAACAGCCGCATGGTACTTAATTGCGTTGTAATTGGAGGTAAGTGTGGGGTGTGATCGCTTATTCGTGAAATTTATCGGGTCTCGAACCACGAATGGGAGGTTCGACCTCCTGAACGTGGAGAAAATGGAGATACTCCAAGAAAGGCGTTCTCAACTCTGATGGGACGATCAGAAGTGTCTTTTCTCGACTTCAGCGATTTTTCTGGGATTTTCTTGATGTTTTTTAGGGAGGGAAAGCAATATACAGGGTAGAAGAGCGAAATGAAAAAAATTGGGTGCTGATGATGCCAAATAAGGCTGAAATCGGCTTATCTCTTCTCTCAGCAACAAAATCTGATTTCATTTCTCCGTTCTCATGATGAAAATTAGATTATACAAAATATGAAGTTTCGAAGTGAGACTCGTAGTTCAAAAAGTAATTTATTTGTTTCTCATTTGTGAACGTCAGTTTCCACAAACACAATATTAATCAAGAAAGTTTATTTTATCAAGTCACTAACTTGTAAAACTGACAGTTAACTTGTAAAATTTTCACATGTTAGTAGTATTAATTACATTAGAAAATTTTGTTTTATCGTCATATATGTTGAAAATCATGGTACAATTGTTATTTCCAGTAACACAGATTTTTGATGATGAAAGAGTTGATACTGATGATGATGAACCATTAGTTGACTCAGAAACTGCTGAACTCGAGGACTGCAGAACATTTGTACTCTCCTTACTACCAAATAATTTGCTAGACATTTCGATTTTTTTGTTGACCGAATCATCGACATAACTCATCGCAATTTCGGTGCTCTTCCACCCTCCTACACACTTTAGTGCTTAAATATCTCCACCCGAATCCGCAACCATAGTGGCTCCAGTCCTGCAAAAAGAGTGGCCGGTGTATAACTCTTTCTTTTGAACCTAAATATTTCGCTATTTGCTTTGGGACACCACCAATCGTGTGCTGGCCAGCATTAAGGGTAATGTCAAAAAAAATCTTAGGCTTTCTGTTCCAGGAGGCCGAAGATTTACATATTTTCTATATAACATGAAGGGCTTGAAGCTGCAGCCATCATCGGTTATGGTGAATCTTCTTGTTGTTAAATTTTTTGTTTGCCGCAATGTCACAATAACGTATTTTTCCATATCTTCTACATCATTCATGTTTAAGGAGAGAATTTCGTCACATCGACAACATCCAAAAATCCCAAATATTGTTACAATTTTCACCAGCAACCACTGGTCATCAGGAGCATGTAAAAGAAATTGTTCAGCCTCTTCTTTACTTTATACCTTGGCCTTTTTTGGCGTATAACGCTCATTTTTTCGTTTCAGAAACGCTATTACCTTTTGAAATCTGCAAATGACAACTAAACGTCATATTTTTCAATAAATTTTTTAAGGAAAACAAACCTGCGAACAGGGGCATTTTCTTTCATTTCCAAACAGCTTTTCAGCATAGACCATTTTACCCATAAAGTATTAGGGCTGAATCTAGCTGATAGTTGATTCGAGTAGACCAACAAAACATCTTCAGTTACCCCAATCACACTATTTTTGTTTTGCCACTTTTTGAAGTCGTCGTATTTTCGCTCGTACCTTGAAGCTGATTTTGCAGGTAATAAACGATGCTAAACTGGCTGCCTCAATAATTTCTTTTGGTACATTCATTTTCGCTTTCGCCAAAATAAATGTAGAGAAAAATAAACAGACATGTTCATGGCAACGCTTCCATAGCCTACGACATTTGCGACAAATTTTTGAGATTTTTTCGGAATTTATCTAACCTTTTTACAAATGAGAAACAAATAAAATATAAAACAATACACGCAAGGTAACGGGTTTTACTGGCTCCATTCGCCAGTAAAATCCCTCTTACCTTGCTAGTAATGTTATATACTATTTCAACCTTTTAAATTTCAAATACTTCTGGTAACATCCTGATCGAATGTATCTTTTAGGAAAGCCTCCTCCAGAAATTGTATGGTTGAGAAATGACGTCCCCATTGAATCAACGAAACTGTTAAGCAGTTTTCCAAATGTGGAAACAGTTCAGTTAAACATTCCGAAATTGACAAGGTCGAACCTGCGAGATTCCTTCACATGCCGAGCTTCAAATACCAACCTGTCTCCACCATTACAGAAGAGTCTAAAAGTTGACATAAATCGTAAGTATAAAATAACACAGAAATAAGACAATAAACAGACGACTTAATAAGCAAACCAAATACTCTTCGAAACTAGAAATGTTATCATCACCTTGCCATACTGATATGAACAATATTTTCAATTTCTAATAGACATTCGAAAGACTAGATGGCGCTCATAACTTCGAAGTTGCTTCGTTTCCAATATTTCCAACTCTATAAGCTTTGGTTTGGAATTTTGGCGTCAATTTCAAATTGTGTTCTTTGAGCAACAAATCTATTTAGCATTATACAATATTTCAGATTTGATATCTCATGATGTCTTCCTTTTTTCAGTTGGACCCATCTCTGTGAGGATAGTGAACAATACCCCACTTTCCTCTAAGGCGAAATACGAAATGGTTTGTTTTACGAACGGTGCAAAACCTCCAGCAAAGTTGATATGGCTCATTGACAATAAAGAAATCGACTTGCAAAGATTTTCGTTTAACAAAACCGTAAGATTTGCTTTTACAAAAATATACTGCTACACAAGAGTTAAGGATATCGTATTCAATCATTTTGAAAAAAAGTATGTAATCTTCGTGAAAATCGCCGTAAAATCATTTAAAACTCAATAACAACTTAAATCGATCCAATAAAAAATCAGTATGAGACATTTCGTCAATCTGGTCGCCTTTTTTCTGAAGTTTGCTTCTTTGCATATGCTTCATGAATGTTCTCATTTTGAAATGGGATCAGTTTATCAACGGCTTCGATTTGAAACAAGTTTTCTGAAGATGTCAAGACGTAAATTAACAAACGCTGAGGCTAATAGGGCTTTCGGAATGCTACAGGGTGGCCTAACTCAGGTTGTTGAATGGGAATGGCTCCAAATCAGCCAAAATGTGATATCTCGACTTTGGAATAGGTTCAGGGAGGCAGGTTCCATGTTGAAAAGACCAAGGATTGGTGGGCGACGATAAACAACACCTGCTCAGGATCGTTTCATCATCGTTTCGGCGAGAAGAAAGCCTACATCTACGTGTAGAATGCTACGGAATACTCTTCAAAATGCAGATGGGGTCCAAGTTTCCATCGAAACCATCAGACGACGTTTGAGAGAGGTGAATCTAGGTTCTAGACGTCCATTAAGAGGAGTTCCATTAACACGTGACCATAAGCGTCAAAGACTGGAAATGACAAGGCAACATATCATTTGGAACGATCAATGGCGTTGTGTCATTTTCACTGATGAATCAAGATATCGATGATTTTCAGATTCTCGAAGAATAAGGGTATGGACAATCCCACGCATACCCCGTAATCGTCGCTATGTCCAAGAAGTCCATCCATTCCGAGGGGGTAGTGTTATGGTATGGGCCGGGATATGTTTCAACGGCCGTACAGATCTACACATTTGTCCTGAAAATATGACCACCTTACACTCATTGACAATGTTTTGCCAAATTTTCACGCTGCTATTGGTGAAACTTTTCAATTTCTAGACGATAACGCAAGACCGCACCGTGCAGCCATAGTTCAGAATGCGCGCGAGGAGCTTGGTGTTCCGCATTTACCAATACCTCCGCACTCGTCAGATATTAATTGCATAAAACATGCATGGGATATGTCCCAAAGAAGATAAGATAATCATCAATCTAGCCCAGAATCTTTAAATGATCTGAGAGAGCTTCTGCCTCGTTTATGGAACCAAATTCCTCAAGAAATGTTCAACAATCTTTTGTGTAGTATGCAAAGATGATGTCAAGCTGTAATTGATGCCCGTGGAGGCCATACGTTGTATTGATAGTCTTAAAATGCTTGAATTCTCTAGGAATAAAATTTCGTTATTTTACTCGATTTTTCTTAACCAATCTGTATACGCTGCAGACATACAGGCTAAAATTAATTTGATTTCCTGCAACTTGAAATCATATTAATATGAATTTTCATCAGGCAATCTCATTCAATATTTTTTTGCAATTTAAGTCAGTATCCGTAACTCATGTGGAGCAGATTAAATAAAAGACATCAAAAAGCTAGACAAGTTAATAAAACAATTTTGAAGGCTTATAAAGCACCGCACGCGAAGAGTTGGAGGCACTAATTCTGGAACTATGTCGAATATGTAGTGCCGTATAAAAATCTCATTACACCGATGTAGTTTTCCAGAAATTGACAATTCAAGGCTTCGGTGTTGACTTAAGGCTTAGCACCAGCGTTTTGAATTAGCATGTTAATATGCTATTATTAGGTGCTCAATCAGTGCCTATTCGACAGGCACTAATTGGAACTAATCAGGCACTAATTTTTGTAACAAAATATGTTTTTGCCGAGAGGAGATAATCTCTGATATTATGGAAGAAGTTCATCTTGTTCCGTTGGTTCCAAAGCACTAATATGCACTAATTAAGCACTAAATATAAGTATATTGATTTCATGGTAATTCGAATTTGTTGGTGCTGAGCGTGAAGTCAATTTCTCAAATTCTGATTTATAGACGACATTATTTAGAAATCATGGTTAAAGAAAATCAGGAGTTACTTTTTGGGAACTTGCATGAAATTGGAATTTTTTCAGGATTCTCCAGATGGAAATTCGAGTTATTCAGTTCTATCGTTTTATCCATCAAAAGAAGAAAATGGTCTGTCATTGACTTGCCGAGCATTCAACGCATTTCTTCCTTCAGTCATCATGGAAGATACGGTTAAACTGAACATTTCTTGTAAGTATCATGCGAAGAATCATGTTCAAAGTTCCTTTTGTTCTGGTGACCTAATTTTTTTTCACAGTGGTGTAAAGTCCATCGATCTACTCAAAGTTGAACTTCATTTATTCAAGTATCGATCATTTTGATGTCGTTTCAGCCAAATACAGAACACGTCAGAGAAACTTTGTCATTCGAAAAGATTATGAAAGATAATAGTACTTCAGTCATCGGTTTGATTCTTTTTTAATCTTTGTTTGGTTTTGTTCTTCATTCTCTTTTTATGTGACTTTCTTTTCCAGGTTCATTCGTGTCTGTGATTTTTTTAACGTTTTGATCTTCTGTCGTTCTCATATATTGTCCTTTGTTGTGTATGTTTCTATGCTTCTTTTGTTTTATAGTTCATTATTACATTTCCTCTATTTCACTTTTATTGTTAAGTGCATAAGTTTTTCAAATTATGAAATTGCAGATCCACCACAGGTTACCATCAAACTTGGGACCAGTCTGAACGCTGCTTATATCAGAGAAGGACAAGATGTATATTTCGAATGTGAGGTTAATGCTAATCCAAATACGACTCGTCTCATTTGGCTGCATAACGTGAGTGAATTTCTGTTCTGGAACAAAAAAAAATCAATTCAAGTTGATGAAATTATAGAAAAATGTTATTAGTTCAACACGAAGATTCACATTCTGCAAGGAAAATTGTAAATTTCCTTTAAGAAAAAGAAAATTCTTTGCCTTTACGAAGGCACATCGAGAACATTTTTGAAACATAGATGAATTCAAAATAATAATCATCAAAATGAATACCATTTTCAATCCCCAGGCTCAGAGATCTTTTATCATGAGGTTGGGGAAATGATATTAGATTTTGTCACTGAGATAAGAGATATACCGGTTTCGGCCTTGTTGGGCCTCATCAGTATCCCACACATCTCAGGACAAAATCTTCATAAAAAACTTCGGAATTTGAAGCAATTGGTTTTGAAGTAATGAGTAAAATATTACAAAGTACTAAGGTGGTGACATCCAATTGCGTCAAAATGAAGTTTCACATCTCCAATCAAATGCAAAAAAAGAAATCTGTACTTCCTCTTTCACTGAATGAGATTTTAGCAGTGGCTCTATTCAGGGCCCGCTTGCTAGTTTCTCAAAGTGATGGAAACGCCCTATTCTTTTTGTGACTGTGAAGCCAGATGTTTTTAAGATGTGCCTTCGTAAAGGCAAAGAATTTTTTTTTTCTTAAAAACATCTGGCTTCACAGTCACAAAAGGAATTGGGCATTTCCATCACTTTGAGAAACTAGCAAGCGGTCCCTGAATAGAGCCACTGCTAAAATCTCATTCAGTGAAAGACGAAGTACAGAGATCTTTTTTTGCATTTGATTGGAGATGTGAAACTTCATTTTGACGCAATTGGATGTCACCACCTTAGTACTTTGTAATATTTTACTCAATACTTCACAACTAATTGCTTCAAATATCGAAGTTTTTTATGAAGATTTTGTCCTGAGATGTGCGGGATACTGATGAGGCCCAACAAGGCCGAAACCGGTATATCTCTTATCTCAGTGACAAAATCTAATATCATTTCTCCAACCTCATGATAAAAGATCTTTGAGCCTGGGAATTGAAAATGGTATTCATTTCGATGATTACTATTTTGAATTCATCTATGTTTCAAAAATGTAAATTTCCTATTAGAAAAAACCCACTTGTCCTCGAAATGACCTCGAAATTCAACTCCAAGGTCAAATTAAATGTCTACAGTCGATGTCCCCTAAAAAATTTTTCGATCGAGGTGTTATTTCAGTAATCTTTCAGAATAGATCGAATGACGAAAATTGAAATTTTCTTCCTTTCCAGAACAACGTATTACAACACGAAAAAAAGAGTGGAATTCTAATAAGCAACAATGCTCTGGTTCTCCAGAAAATAACGAAATATCAAGAGGGGAACTACTCATGTGTGGCATCCAACATTGAAGGAGATGGTGAAAGTAACATTTTCAACCTGAAAATTATGTGTGAGTATTGATACGAACAAAATTTTGATGCCTTTCGAAAGTTTTTCTTTCACTCAAAGCTTATTATGCCATTTTATGAAGCAGTTTTTCGTTATTATCTATCCATTCTGTTATTGATGGTACTTATGAATGATTTTTACATTTTAACAATTAGCTTTTGATAATTTTTTTATTTATTTATAAAATTCGCTTCAATCACAAGCTGTTGAGAAAGTTCGTAATATTTTTAACTTCCCACTTTTTCATCAAAATGTCTTCCAAAGTCCCCGTTGTTGATCTCTATTAGGGGACTTTTTTTCAATTTTTTTTCAATATTGCCGCTTATGTCAAAAAGTACAGGGTGATTCACTTATCTTGGTAACCCCAAATTTTCTCGAAAACGTCCGGATATTTTTTCGTTCTGTGAATGGCGTTTTGAACAAATCCATGTTGGCTTGATGTGAGCATAAAAATCTGCGGAATAACTAAAGACGCCAAGCGTCGCGGCGCTATCAAAATTTTTTTCTTCAGGAACATACCTTTTTCATCATGTCGTTCGAAAAATGATTTCATCCTGAATTTTTTTTCGAATACATTTTTTATCCATTTTTAACCGTCAGTGATCTGCAGCGTGTTTTATGTTAATTCTGTTTCATTTATTCCTTTCTGTTTTATGGTAGTATGCCTTTATTTGGAGACATAGATATGATTTTGTGCCTTGAATTAAACAAGGCTAGTTTTATAAACAATCTGCCTCTTCAAATAGGATTAAATATGTGGCTACAGCAAGATGGGGCTCCATGTCACAACACTGCCATTCTGAAGAGATATTTAAAGATTTCGTAAATAAATGGATAGGAACAAATGGACCCATCAGATATCGCCAGACCTAATGCTCATGGATTACTTTCTGAGGGATACCCTGAAAATATGGTATACCAAACTAATTCTAATAACTCGGACCATTTGAAAATAAACTTGCATGTGCCCAAGTAAACCCTTATATTTTGACCATAGTAACTTATAATGAAATTGGGAAATGATAATATAATTTATGTATGGAACATAATGGCCGGTATATAGAACATATGATTCGAAATGTTTCGTTTGTTATTAAAAAAATTCTTTATTGTTATAAGATAATATTTCATGAATATAATAATAGAGAAATAGTTTGTTACAAAGCCTCCTTCATTTTACGAAACAAATTCATATCTAGGTCATCTAGCCATTATGATCCATACATATATAATTTCCCTATTTCATTATAAGTTACTTTGGCCAAAATATAAGGCGACTTCTTGATCTAAATATCTCTTCACAATGGCAGCGTTGTGACATGGAGCCCCATCTTGCTGTAGCTACATATTTAATCTTATTTGAAGAGGCAGATTGTTTAGAAAACTAGCATACTACCACAATACAGAAAAAAATAAATGAAATAGAATTAACATAAAACACGCTGCAGATCGCTGACGGTCAGAAATTGTATTCGAAAAAAAAAATTTTGAATGAAATTATTTTTCGATTGACATGATGAAAAAGGTACGATATTGGAGAAAAATTGTTTATTTGTTTCTCATTCGTAAACGCCAGTTTCCAAAAACACAATATTTATCAAGAAAGTTTATTTTATCAAGTCACCAACTTGTGAAACTGATAGTTAACTTGCAAAATTTTTACAAGTTGTAGTATTATTTACATAAGAAAATTTTGTTTTATCGTCATATATGTTGAAAATCATGATACAATTGTTATTTCCACTAACACAGATTTTTGATGATGAAAGAGTTGATACTGATGATGATGATCCATCTGTTGACTCAGAAACTGCTGAACTCGAGGACTGCAGAACATTTGTACTCTCCTTACTACCAAATAATCTGCTAGAAATTTCGATTTTTTTGTTGACCGAATCATCGACATAACTAATCGCAATTTCGGTGCTCTTCCACCCTCCTGCACGCTTTAGGGCTAAAATATCTTCACCCGAATCCGCCACCATAGTGGCTCTAGTTCTGCGAAAAGAGTGGCCGGTGTATAACTCTGGGTCTTTTAAACCTAAATATTTCGCTATTTTCTTTGGGACACCACCAATAGTGTGCTGGCCAGCATTAAGGGAAATGCACTTTCCATGTCGGTATGTCAAAAAAAATCTTAGGCTTTCTGTTCCAGGAGGCCGAAGATTTACATATTTTCTGTATAACATGCAGGGCTTGAAGCTGCAGCCATCATCGGTTATGGTGAATCTTCTTGTTGTTAAATTTTTTGTTTGCCGCAATGTCACAATAACGTATTTTTCCATATCTTCAACATCATTCATGTTTGAGGAGAGAATTTCATCACATCGACAACATCCAAAAATCCCAAATATTGTTACAATTTTTGACAGCAACCACTGGTCATCAGGAGCATGGAAAAGAAATTGTTCATCCTCTTCTTTACTTAATATCTTGGCCTTTTTTGGCGTATAACGCTCATTTTTTCGTTTCAGAAACGCTATTACCTTTTGAAATCTGCAAATGACAACTAAACGTCATATTTTTCAATAAATTTTTTAAGGACAACAAACCTGCGAAAAGGGGCATTTTCTTTCATTTCCAAGCAGCTTTTCAGCATAGACCATTTTGCCCATAAAGTATTAGGGCTGAGTTTAGCTGATAGTTGATTCAAGTAGACCAACAAAACATCTTCAGTTACCCCAATCACACTATTTTTGTTTTGCCACTTTTTGAAGTCGTCGTATTCTCGCTCGTACCTTGAAGCTGATTTTGCAGGTAATGAACTTGATGCTACACTGCTGGCTGCCTCAATAATTTCTTTTGGTACATTCATTTTCGCTTTCGCCAAAACAAATGTAAAGAAAAATAAACAGACATGTTCATGGCAACGCTTCCATAGCTTACGACATTTACGACAAATTACTGAGATTTTTTTGGAATTTATCTAACCGCCAAAAAGGTGGAAGGACAGTTGGACCTCAACATCTCAAGAACGAGAGGAGGAAAATGGGTGAAACAAGCTAGCAAGCTTTCGTAAAGTAGAAGAAGAAGAAGAAGATCTAACCTTTTCACAAATGAGAAACAAATAAAATATAAAACAATACCCGCTAGGTAACGGGTTTGACTGGCTCAAGGAGGTAAATGACTCGCCTGCGGCTCATCAGTTATATCCTCCATTCGCCAGTGAAAACCCTCTTACCTTGCTAGTAATGTTATATACTATTAATAGCGCCGCGACGCCTGGCAAATGTTTATGCGCATCTCAAGTCAACATTAACTTGTTCAAAACGCCATTCACAGAATGAAAAACTATTCGCACGTTTTCGAGAAAATTGAGGTTACGAATATAAGTGAATCACCCTGTACTAAACGATGAATTTCAGACAAGCCAGTATGTAAGCCGAACCAACAACGAGTTTACGGTGTCGCTAGACGCGAAGAGGCGAAAATTCTCTGTGAAGTTGAATCGCATCCTCCACCAGAATCCTTCAAATGGAGCTTCAACAACACTGCCGAAACTTTAGACGTACTTCCCAACAGGATAAGAACCTACAAGAACAAGTTTCTATCGGTATTCTCGTACACCCCAATCAACCAGGAGTATGATTATGGTGAGTTGATTTCGATAGCGAATCCAGAGAAAATAAAACCAAACACAGGTCTTAACAGAGACAACAAATGATACGCACAACCCCCCACTGAATTTCATAAAAGGTTTTGCATCCTTGTCTCACTGCATTGAACCTATGCGGAGATGGCGCTAGAGCCGCTTTTTGAGCGTTTAGCGCGGGAATTTCGAAAATTTCATTTCTGTTTTATTACTATATATACATATATATTCTTATGAAAAAGAGAGCTAAAATAATACAATAAATATTGAAACAAAAAGTACCTAAGCTGAGGTAAAAAAAGAACGGGGTATCACAACATTCTTCGTATGATACTATAGAATCATGCGATACTATCCACACTAGTATCATACGATACTATACAGCCAGGGGAAAAAACCTCAGCCGAAAAAACCTGCCTCCCCGTAAACAAAATAACATAAAATATCAAATATCAGGAAAATCTTGAAAGACATCAGTGTGATCATCTTCATGTTATCCGTCGATGGGCTCGGATACACAGATTATTCCCAAAACGACTCGTAATTCTTAATCTGAAATGAAAAAAGACAAAAGCAGAAAAGAAACCGATTATTCAGAATAAATCGAATGCATTTTGGAAATGCATTTGCTACTTTAAAAAACATCAACATTAAGATTTCTTGGCCAAATAATGTTCGGAGGTTTATAAATATTTATGACAGAAATGTCACAAAATTTGAAAGAAATGAAAAAAAAACTCCATCAATTTCCCCTTTCCGAATCTGATGAAAGTTACGAAACTGATAATTTTTCAACATAACAAGCTAAACTTGTAAAAAATCAATTAATACATAACCTTTCAACTGTCCCCTTTCACGAGGTATTTTTTCTGTTGCCGTGTGGGTTTCTTGCAGAAGAATCTCTCATGTTCATTAGCTAATTTGGAGACGTAATCACACTTGTATGGGGCAAATGGCACTACATGCTCTTCAAGAATGTTCCTTATATACTTATCAGCATTCATAGCTCCATTATCAACGATCACTAGGTCTGTGCGAGCATTCAAAGATATTTCACCCCATACCATAATCGATCCTCCCCCGAAACCAGTAGTATTCAGGAAATTGCACTGAGCATATCTTTCATGTGGACGTCTGCATACAAGGGAACGTCGATCACAATGGTAAAGGCAGAATCTAGACTCATCTGTGAAGAGAACTCTTTCCCAATCGGCCTCTTCCCAATGGATATGCTCTCTCGCAAAATCCAAACGCGCCCTTCGATGGGCTGGGGTAAGAGCTGGGCCTCTTGCCGCGACACGAGGCCTTAAATCATATTCTCTGAGGCGATTTCTTATTGTCTGAGTGCTAATTTGCACCCCATGAGTTTGCTCAAGCTGATTTTGAAGGAGGTGAGCAGTTGCAAACCGTTGTCTCAACGAAGAAACTCTCAAGTAACGTTCTTGAATGGCAGTTGTTACCCGTGGTCTACCCTGTCCTGGTCTTCGGACATTCATACCTGTTTCCCTGAATCGCTGCAACATCCTGGACACACTTGTATGGGAAACTCCAAACCTTTCTGCAATTCTTGTGTATGTCCACCCTTCTTCTCGCAAAACTACCGCTTGGGCACATTCCTCTTGGGTCAAATTGCGTGTTTCGCATTGCATAGCGATCGAGTGTAGAAAATCGAACGAAAGAAAAACTATTGATCACTAGAATTGATCGAGAACAACTGATCTTAGAATGGAGTCATTCTAAATCTGATAATATCATTTTTTTATTCCTGCTGGGAAAAAACATCTGTATTGAAGAAAAACGTTGAAAGCGGATAACATATGCATGCATAATTCTGATAAAAATAATTATCATTGAGAACACCTTCAGTTGTAGAATAAATTCGAGATTTCCATAATGTGCGTTAATTTTCTTGCGCAGTGTAGAACAAAGATAGCTTTATGTGATCTGGAATGATATAGACAAGGATGGGTGACAAAGCCTGAATCGGACAAATTTAGTGAAGTTGTCTCTGGTCTTAATACTTTTCTCAACTTCTTGAACTGTTGTGGAGATTCAGATTCCTCAAGAAGTTGTTGATGACTTTCATTACAGGCACTGCCCTCTGCTGGGCAACAAACGCAGCTGGCAAGCAATCGGAACCTTGCCTTTTCCACATAGTAACAGCGGGAAAACCAGATAAGCCCTTCAACTGCTCTATTTCTAACGCGTCGAGCTACTGGATTGAGATCAAATGTATCGAAGGCTTCGATGGAGGACTCCCCCAGACCGCTTTGGTAGAGGTTTACGATCAGGTTTCGTCTGTTTTGCTGGCTAATGTCTCTTCCAAGTTCCCCACAGTCCTTGCAGACAATCTGGAAGCTGGAAGGTTGCTGAAAGTAGTCGTGTATGCTACTAATACAAAGGGAAGAAGTGATCCAGTGGTTCTGGAAGGGTATACTCTTATGAGCGAAGAGAAACAGTCAGGTGAGTGGACAAAAGAGTTAATATAATGAATCAATTAATCGATGAGTACTTCAGTATGAGATTTTTTTTTGTGTTAAAAACCAAGCGCTTTCGGTCTAATTGAAGACCATCATCAGGGTTTTTCTGGAAGGGTAAATGAGATTATTACATGGGTAACGAATGAACAAAATAGATTACCCATCCAGGAAACAATTACGAATGCTAGAGAATAAGGGCATCACAGCAATGAACAAATGAGTGCAAATAAAGATAAACATAAATAAGTACATCAAAACTTCTTACAACGACGTGATTGAAGGGATCATAAACAAGTAAAATAATGTCAAATATCATAATCTCGAGAAACCCAGGACAAGAAGGAAAACATCTGAACTATCAACACATTGTTAATGTTGATAGCAGGATGACTTGGAATGAAAAGTCATAGGCGTAGTGTACTAGACGGAATCTCGAAATTACATCACATATTAATAGTTATTTATGAAATGAGTGTTAAAAGTGACGTTTTATTTTGTGAGTGAAGAAGTTTGTGAAATGAGCGGAGTGAATTGAACAATTTCACGGACAAAATAAAATCACTTTTAACACAAATACCATACAATGTTTTTTGTACAACTGCCCTATTTTGATAATGAAATGGGCGAATCTGCAATGACAATAAACTTCATTTTAATATTCAAATAATCAAAAGGTTGTTGTGAATGGCAAACGTTGCCAACGTTATGATTACTAACAAATGAGGAAAGACGCTGTCATTTGAATTTCGTTCCTGTCCAATTTTCGTCTTGGGTTTTTAACTGCTCAATATGTTTGTCGAGAGTCCAATAATTAATAAAAGTGACGATTTGGTTGTTCTTCTGGATATTGAAGAGTCTACAAGAAGAGCAAATCTGGAGCTCCTACCTGTAAAATCTGTTCAGCCAGTACGATATTGCATATAACAATTGCCTGGTCTGTTGTAAATTGAAAAATGTGGAAGGGAACTTCAGTGAAACTGTTTTCCTGGTATACTTGAAAGAAAAATCGAAAATATGGAGTTCATCAAATTTGCGGAGCAAGTTTTCAAAGATAAAGTCAAGCGCCCTTGTTAAAAATGGTGAGGATGTTAGTAAATATTTTAAGGTAATAGCAAATTTAAAACGGAAAAGTGAAGGATATCGTCCCAGAAAATCGAAAATTCTCAGTCTTGAACAAGTTGAAAAGGTTATAAAGGAGGCACCAGATGAGAAATACTTGATGTTGAGGTTGCAACTATTTTCAGATTATTTGGAGCCTGTCGGCGTGAAGAATTCTGTAATTTATCAGTGGAAGACATCGAAATAACAAATAAATCATTGGTTATACAACTTCCAAATACAAGAACGAAAGTCAGTCGTTTCTTCAATATCATTGGGAAGTATGTAGACTATTCTCATATAAGTACTTTGCACTGCGCCCTTCTGTCATCAAAAATCGTAATTTTTTACTGAAATACATGAATAATAAATGCACTGCCAATCCAGTTGGTATTGATACATTTGGGAAAATTCCATCTATTGTTGCCGAATTCCTCAAACTGCCAGAACCAAAGCAATATACAGGACACTGTTTTCGAAGATCCTCCGCTTCATTGCTAGCAGAATCAGGAGCAAATATTACGGATATAAAAAAACATGGTGGATGGAAGTCTACGACGGTAGCCGAGGGCTATGTTGATCATTCCATCGCATATATAATTGTCATTGCTGAAAAAATTCTGCCAACCTCAAGAGATTTCGGATCATCATCATCCAATATTGTACTTCCGGTTTCTACAAGTACTGATGGTGCTGAGGATTCTAATGATGTGTTGCGAAGCTCCCTCAAGTCACAGGGCATTAATGTTAGTAATTGTTCTTTCACGATTAATATTAATGTTCATAAGATTGTTAAATATTGATAATAAAAATTTGCAATTGCTGAATTTTCCTCATCTGATTTCATCAGAAAAAATGGAGTGCTAAAAATATTTTTAACACGCTTCCACGTAAACGATCAATTTTAACATTGTTATTGCTGTTATTAAAAGTATCACTTTTAATGGCAGTTTTACAAAAATAACTTTTTAATATGATGACTTACCTATTTTGGTATAATGTGTTTGATTAACTGTCAAAAAACCTCATACCTATATATTTTTTCGCTCTTCGTATGATTTCGTTTGTCATAAATAAAAAATTAAATGAATATTCAGAAACATTGTTTTTTTCAGTTCTCTCGATGGACGAAGAAAGTCGCCTAGAAATCATACCATTGTTAGGAGCTCTCATTGGATTCGTCCTCATCTTGATCATACTGTCCCTAGCTGCTCTCGTGATAATAAAACTCAACGTTTGCAGAAGGCAGATAAAATCGACAGTATTCTCTGTAGACAACTCCAAAATAAACCCTGTGCCTCAGAAAAGGCCGAATGGGATAGAATTCCTGGAGAAGGACGAGAACAATCCAGACATAATCCCAATTTATACAAGTGAGTAAAAGCATATAGAGTAGTAAGGTTAAGATTGAAGTCATCACTCCAAAGCCAGAGCTTTGTTTAGACAATATCATTTCGGCAATCAATTTAGATTTTTGTTAAAAATTTTCGATTTTCAGGTAAACAGCAACTCAGTTCGAATAGTTCCAATCAACCCTCGCCATATGAAAACATTTGCACCCCTTTAACTGAAGCTGTTCTTGCTAAAAATCGGGAGGAAGAATTTTACGAGGTGAGTTCATACTAAAACATACGTAAAACGCAACAAAAAATACGAAAAATTTGAAAATTCACTTTTAGGTAGGTGGTTAAAAAAAATAATTGTGCACATAATGAAAGAAACTTTACGATGTGAGGTATGCAATTTTTCGGAAAAAGTTCAGTTAAAAAATTCTTTATTTGTTCTTTCACCGCGATTGGTTATTGAATAATCAAAATACAGAAGAATGTTCGAATCAAAAGTGGTAGCCGATGCATTAACTTTAGAATGTTTTTCAACATTTTTCATCATACATATACAGAAAATCCTTATGGAAACATAGGAATATGAATGTTAAATTCGAATGCGCTCTGTGTCTGGTAGAACAATGGAAGAATCGAAATCTCATTGCGATTCGATAACAAATAAGGGACTGGTGTGGATGTTAGTAAATATTTTGAAACGGTGAAAGATATCGTCCCAAAAAATCGAAAATTCTCACTAGTGAACAAGTTGAAAAGTTTATAAAGGAGGGAGCCTGTCGGCGTGAAGAATTGTTTCATTTATCAGTGGAAGACATCGTATAACAAATAAATCATTGGTTATCCAACTTCCAAATACAAAACTGAAAGTCAGTCGTTCTTTCAGTATTATTGGGAAGTATGTAGACTATTTTCATAAGTACTTTGCACTGCGCCCTTTTGTCCTCAAACATCGTCGTTTTTCCTGAAATACATGAATAATAAATGCACTGCCAATCCAGTTGGTATTAATACATTTGGGAAAATTTAATCAATTGTTGCCGAATTCCTCAAACTGCCAGAACCAAAGCAATATACAGGACACTGTTCTCGAAGATCCTCCGCTTCATTGCTAGCAGAATCAGGAGCAAATAATACGGATATAAAAAAACATGGTGAATGGAAGTCTACGACGGTAGCCGAGGGCTGTGTTGATCATTCCATTGCATATAGAAATGTCATTGTTGAAAAATTCTTTTAACCTTAACAGATTTCGGATCATCATAATCCAATATTGTACTTCCGGTTTCTACAAGTACTAATGGTGCTAAGGATTCTAATAATGTGTTGTGAAGCTCCCTAACGTCACAGGGCATTAATGTTAGTGATTGTTCTAGTTTTACGATTAATATTAATGTTTATGAGTAATGATTCTTAAACATTGATAATAAAAATTTGCAATTGTTGAATTTTTCTCATCTGATTTCATCATAAGAAAATGGAGGGCTAAAAATATTTTTAACACGCTTCCACGTAAACAATCAATTTTAAAATTTTTCGCTGTCATTAAAAGTGTCACTTTTAATGGCAGTTGTACAAAAATGATTTTTCATGACATTTTGCAACATCATGACAATGATGCACGTATAGTATGAAACATGTAGAATATGCAGACAGGGTTGCTTAGTATTTTCCTGGACGATCTACTAGATTGCCAGGAATGTCGAAATGAATTACTTTCACTTGTGTGGGGTTGCCTGCAAAAAAAATGGTCATAATATAGGGGTTGCCTATTGAAAAAAATAATAAGAAATGTGCTGTTTCGAATTCAATCAGATAAAAACTGAAAGAATATCATGTTTTCACTGAATACTGTAGGAAAAATTCAAAATTTTTCCTTATATTAATTTCCTTGAACAGGTACTTTTTTGTAACAGATAATAAAATGAGCACTAAAAAAATGTACGTCGATCTGCCAAATATTTTGATCATAGTTTCAATATCATCTTTAGTTTTCAATGAAAACTTATCATTGTTCCAGCTGAAATATGCAGAACTGGCTCTGATACCATCGGACCACTTCCAACATAAAAAATTGATACCCACGAGGCAGAGAGAAGATACAATTCTCTATGCAGAGATAGAGCACCAGGAAAAGAACTTTCCACGATCAAATTCCATGGGTCGTCCTTTAATTCCACCTGGAAAATTAAAAAACCGCTACAAGGAAGTTGTAACTACGAAACCCGTAATGGGTTATCATCAAGAAAGTTGTGTATAGACTCATTCGTCGCATTGAGGTTTTTATGATCTTAATAGGACTTCAAAGGAAGTCCTGATATAATCACTTCTTATGAAATGACGGCAATTTTCGATCGAAATATTCATGAAATGTACAGCCTACAAAGAAAATATGGCTCTTTCAATGAGGCTCAACTTTTATTTCTTATATTTCCAGATTATCAACTCAGTGTTGGATTATTCAACTTTATATTCTTGTGGTACAAACACTAAACAATTAGGAATTATATTTTTTTCACGTTATAATTGGATATGCTATCGAAACGTGTTTTTGTTAACTATAACTTATTCTCTTATAGATTTTTACATTTTTTTTCATTTACCTTCTTCAACTTCCCTCTAATTTATAATATCTACGAATTTGGTCGATGAGATGAAGTACTTTTATCCATTCTTTCAAAAAGTAAATTTTCAATTATTGACCTGACTTCTTGTCTAAAAAAATAACTTCATCAGTATAAGATATTTTACCGGTCTCTTTGAACTTTGTTCTCTGACAAAAACACATCACACATAATCACAAATCTAATAACTGCATAACAAAAACAGTCCATAATGGAAATAACAATAAAGAAACGAGACAAAACATACAAATACAGAACAGATACTAGGCACAATAATACAGGGTGTATCTGAACAACTGAGAAACTTCCCCCCGAAGGCAAACAAAAAATTGTTTTTCTTTCTTATTTTCTGTATATCAAAGATGGAGACAAGAAATGTTGTGATTTTTTTTGTCAATGAAACTACACGTTTTGGAATTTTTTCTACCTTGAAATATGTTCAGTGGGGATTAAAATAGTCATCCCTTATATATCTTTTCTTACAATATCTGTTAGGGATAAAATTCTCAATCTTTCGAAAAATCTTGTGGATATAAAAAAGTTAGTATATTTAAATAAATGGGTTTTGATTTTATATTAAGTAATTCAGCCATGTTTTTTTAATGAAAATTTCCATCCAAAAAGAAATTTGTGAGTAAAAAAATTTAAGGGATTTACTATTTCAACCCTTTCTTAGTATACATCAGGGGTGAAAAAAGGAAATATTCCAAAATGTGCAGTTTTGTCTAGTTTTTAGCTTTAATATACAGGAAATATAGAAAAATGAAAACATTTTTTTTGTGGTGAAACTTTCTTGGAGTGGTTTGAAAAAATGAATCGGAATACTTACCTTAATTTTCATTAAAGAATCATCCCTTACATTTTTCAGGGTTATTCAGGTTCACTCTGTATCTAAATGAATATGTATGAGAATACGAAATAAGCGGAATTTATCAAAGAATTTAACAAGTTATAAACAGACAATCGCATATATTGCATCATGTAAGTCCAATTTCCGAGCAAAGGTTATTTGTTGCTTTCAGAGTTGTATATTTTCATGAATATATTGAGCCTTCTTCTATCCGAATGAACTGTTCTTTTATGTATAAGAAATCAGTGTGATTTAGCAGAATACTTGTAATATTATCGAAATGAAAATAAATTGAAATTGTTTGTATAAAATATATTCGAATGAACTGTTCTTTTATAATATAAGAAATCAGAGTGATTTAGCAAAATACTTGTAATATTATCGAAATGAAAATAAATTGAAATTGTTTGTATAAAATATATATCGTTGTGTTAATTTAAATGACAATATGAGACACCAAAAATGAGGTAGGTACTTAATAGTAGAAAAAAATCGTTACAAATATTTTCCTAATCTGTATATTATATAATAATGAATTGCTGTGCGTTTAAGTACGCTAAAACTCGAAAACAGCTGGACCAATTTGGCTAATTTTGATCTTTACTTATTCGTGGAATTCCAGGGAAGGTTTAAAAGGTGAGAAAATATAAAAATTCAAGGTGTTTGATTTAGTTTTTTCCTAGAAATAAAGGTGATGGATTATCATTGATTCTCGATGATCATCGATGTTTGACAATTAAACATCGATGTTTTAAAATTTATTTCGCATTATTTATAACATCGTAACATCTTTTTGTCGGTTTCAATAATTTTTTCAAGTGAAGACGACGAAGTTTGCACAAAACACCAATGTTATCAGTTAATAATAAATAATTAATTAATTCGATAAACATCGAGTAACAGGGTTATCTATGTCATTATCGGCTTCGGTGATCATTTGTGAAAGTGACATTTCAAGTTAAGTCCTCTTTTTGCAGTTGATCTTTTGAGATAGATACAACTTACCTACAAGTGTGCGAGAATTTTTTTGTCAACTTGGTTTATTTCAATTTGCGATGCCGAGAATAAGAAGACCTGACATAAGAAACCGCGTCACGGGAGAGCCCATGCATTGAGGGGGTTGACTGATTATTTGATTATAGGAATATAGTTTCAGTTATTTAGGTATAGGACGTCTATACGAAAATTTAGGGAAGTACAATTGGATCTGGTAGGCGGTGTGGCAATCAGGATCTAGAGTGAAGATAATATTGGACTAATAATAATAACAATATTTTTTTTATGTGTTAGACATAGATGTCGTTGATATAGGAATTATCACGGTGATTTAAACTTATCATTCAGTTCTTTATCAACATTGTTGACATTTTTACTCTCTGTAAGTGACTGCTATATTGAAATTATTTTATATCTAATTGACGCTTTTGTTTTCAGTATGCCTGATGATGGCAAGTTATCTTGCCGAAATAAGTGGAGGAGACTTTTTTTAGATATTTAACGATTTGGTCAGAAAAATAGGATAGTAGAGGGTGAGAATATCAAATCCAAAAAAGCATAAAATTGCTTTTGAAATATAAAATCAATGGATGTGAAAAGTTTCCTTAATAATTTTTCGTAAAAGAATTATCGACGAGTTACACTGTGGCTTTTTTGCACGCTGTTTATAAAAAAAACAGAACACTAGGTAGTATTTTAGTACTAATTCTGAAATGAAATCAAATAAAAAGTTTGAGTAAGAAAATATATTGTTAACTTAATCTAAACGACACATATAAACCTTAAGACTAATTTGTACATTAAAAATACAGATTGAGTCAAACATTTCAAAGAACATGCTGACTAAAACTTTCACTGGGCTGCTTCATCTTGAAAATCACTTATGGCATACGCATTTTTTCATACATTTCCATTGTACGAGTGTATCTATCGCTTCGTTAAGATCGTCAGACCAATTCTTGAAGTCCTCCTCATTGTCCAATTTCAAAATAAACTTCTTCACAACATCGTGACCTCGTTCTTCCACTCCAAATTCAAGATATAACGTGTTAGAAGGCATGCAGACAAATTCACGAGGTTTCTCAATCCTCTTCAGGAGACAGCTGCAAAAAAAAAGAGTTTATGAGTATGTTATGAATTATATTATAAGATTCATACAGATTTTTTCCAAGTGAATTCTGAGAAGATTGGAGAATACATTGAAAGCAGTTCGTAATGACTTAACATCAGCTGGATCATTTCAAAAAGTTTCTCAGCAAACTTGAAAATTTCGAGGTCTTAAAATTGTCCGAATCTAACCTGTTCTTTATCTTCTTTTCTTAATATATAAAACTCAGTCGGCTATATTGTTGGTTACACCATTTATAACTCAAGATTGGATGAACTGTTTTTTTGTTGGATTCTTCTACGCCGAGGATAAATTAAAATACATTAAAACTCTGAAAAATTTGCTGACATGGAAAAAAAGATATGAAATAATTTTCCTTCTTGCGAATAACGACAATAGGTGTCGCTACGGTACATTTTGTGACAATATTAACTCATCTGTGTCCATGTGTTATCAATAACACAACAATTACTGTGTATTTTGAATTGCCTAAACGTCCGAATCAAGACATTGACATTTTCTATAGAACACACAAAAATACAATGGGTGTTTCCAAATGCATTCATTTGGAGCAGATATAATTAAAGGACGTGGATTCAATCCAACATTCAAGGTAAGAATGAAATATTAAAATTAATGATTTGAAATTACTTATTTTGTCTTCCCTTTCTGCTATTTAGATCCAAGGCCAGATTCACCATCGAATTGGATCATTACAACCACTTGAAGATGCACATCATAAATTCCTCACAATTTACTCCATATAGGCAATATGGATGATCAACCTGATCAACGTCAATCAATTGATGCAGATGTGAGAAGAATAATTCTTCAAGATCTGCAGCAACTACTTCATGAACATCATGCATTGGTTCGATTGTTTAAAACTGCTTTGGAACGTATGCCAAGTGAAAATCACAAGGTTGTGATAAGAGCAGATAAACGACCTGTTGGAGCACATGACGCCAATTCAACGCCCCTACAATAGACGAAGTGGCAATTGTGATTGTAGGTGAAAACTTGGAAACGCGTGATATTGTTCTTACGCGTCGCAATACTGGAGAATTGCAACGAATACTTACTTATATGAAACACACCGTTCATACGATGCTCTACAATACCCGTTAATGTTTGGGAGAGGTAATGATGGATATTACTTCAATATCAAGATGATAAATCCATTGAATGGTGAGTACTTTCATTTAAATTTAAAATGTATACTTAATACAAATTTGAATTATTTGATTTTAGGCCAATAAACCACCAAGAAAGTGAGCTCGATGAGTTATTCATTTCGTTCAATGGTTCGTTAAATTCTGATAATTATTTGCTGAGATTTCGTCGATTGTTGGATTGTGTGGACATGTATTGTGAAACTATCTGACCTGGCAGACTTCGTACTGCCTCAATCGATAAATAAAAAAGCAACTTTAATATTATAAAAAACTATCATGGTATAATGTTGGCCAAGAAGTGTTTAGAATCATTTCCTATCCCAGAAACTAAAGAGCGTAGGGGATCTGGTGGTGGGACCAATTGTAGCAATTGGCAATTAGATAAGGTAGCTGACCCGGCGAACTTTGTTTCACCTTAGAGATGAATAAAATTGTACTAACCATTGGTTTTTTTTAAGAAGGAAATTTATTAGGTGGAATACAAAAAGGTACAAAATATACAAAAAAAATTACGAATGCTTATCATTGAAACTTAAGGTTTATGGTAACTAAAATAAGAAACATAAGTTTGAGACTTAATGTATTCTATATATCTGGAAAATATC
The DNA here is from genome assembly GCA_038502775.1 of Hippodamia convergens. Lineage (NCBI taxonomy): Eukaryota > Metazoa > Arthropoda > Insecta > Coleoptera > Coccinellidae > Hippodamia > Hippodamia convergens. The sequence continues at coordinate 96,062,443 of CM076607.1, forward strand.
TCGTCAAAAGTGGTCCTATATTTTTTGTGGACTCTTGTGAATCATTATTCCTTTTTAAATTCAATTCTTCCGAAAGAAAAGTTGTCAACCGCTCTGATTTTTTATCAGCGAAGTTAATGTTGAAATCGCCAGCCAAGATAAGTGGAAATTTGTACCAAATATTTTCGACCCTTCTTCACTATACTCCAGTAAAGTGCGATGAATTAAATGCTCTACCTCGTCCAATTTTGGATTAGGAGAAATGTAAATTGCTACCATGACTATGTGTAGGCCATTTCTGAGTTTGCATAAGCATGCACAAATATCTCCAACAAATGAGTGTCTAACATTAACATCACTAACGTCTTCAATGTTTATTTCAATATTCGGAGTCATAATATTAGTAACATTATAACTATTTCAGTAAATAGCTACCCCACCTTTTGGAACAGTATTTCATTTGAATTGAACAATACAATTGAAATTAGGTATTTCAATCGGATTATCACGCGTCATGCATGTTTCGGTAAGAAGTAACGCATTGGTTTGTCTCGTAACTTAATCTTGTGAATCGTTTTTGTGACTATGTAGACTTTGGCAATTGAAAGTCATTATTGAAATGCCATTCCTATTACTAATGAAATCTAAGACACTTCGAGCTATCGTCTGAACATTATTCAAAGACAGTCTTTTGAATTCTTGCAACAAAGATGCAGTCAATGCAGCTTGCCTTCGATTATGACAAAACTTAAATGCAGAATTATCATTTCTTGTCGTACTATACAATATTTCAATATTAGTCACTCGAGAAAGTGCAACATAGACGAGTTCCTGAGAATGTGATTTACTACAATCATATACTATTTCGTCAAAAGTTCCACCTTGCGACTTATGTATAGTTAGAGCAAGAGCTGAAGTTAATGGAAAATGTTTGCGTTTGGCTATACATTTTCTACCCGATGTTAATGAAAAATTTGCCGTTCGTAATTCAATGGGAACAGCGAGATTGCCGACTCCATTTTGCACTGCTAAAGTGGCTGCACGCATTCGGCTAGTCGCAAGCACCCAAACACCGTGCCGAAGTCTGCCGAACTGAACCGACGATACACGGCTGTGTTAGGTTTTTTCGTTACGGAATTTCTACATTCGGTCGCCGCGCTCAAAGCCTGAGATGAAAACTATGCAATAGCTTAAAAATTTAATTGCATTGAAAGGAGTATGCACATTGTTATTCATACATCAAAAGAATTCTCTTTATTTAAGAGGTGAAAAGGGAACTTTTTTCGATATTTTATCGATAGAGGCATTACGAAGTTTGTCGGGTCAGCTAGTTGTTCTAATAATGATAAGGTACTCACCATGATAAATCGAATTCATCAAAATGACCTGCTGCACCGTTTCTTGCCTCATTCCACATCATCAGCTTCGTGCCATCGAGAGTACACCATTGCCCTCTCCACCGAAGGGTCCAATCAAAGTTGAAGTATCCTACCTCCAAGAAGTTCTTCCTGTAATTCGGGAGGATCACTGATCTTTTGACATCGCACTCCAATGTGCTTATCAAGCACATATTGGGAGGTGAACTGTTCATCGTGAAGGGTCCTAAACACGTCTTGGATATCGATAGTTCGCATTGCGCGTGCAGTAGAAAAGATGGCTGCTTTTTTTCGACTGAGAAGATCGAAACGGGTTGTGTGCGTGTCACATATTTCTTCATGCCATAGAACTGGAAAAGAAATGTTACTGTTATTTGAGTCAATACAGTTGAGGAAAAATTTAAGGGAAATATTAAATACCGAAAATATTGAACTAATACTGAAATATTCTGGGAAAATGTATGGAGTATTCTAAATGAACTAATCTCGGAAGAGTCAGAGGATATTCTCGATAAATATGGAGTACACAAAGTGGAATATGCATGTAATATTCTGAATCGAATTATACTGGAATATTCCCAGAGTGTGCATGGAATATTCTATACGAAAAAATCCTTTGAATTCAGGGGATATTCCGGATAAACCCTGAGTATGTGAAGAGGAGTCCGCATTTAATATTCTGAGAACATGCATGGAATATTCAAAGTGAAATATACTGAGTGATAAGCATGATGCTGGAATAACATATTTCGAATATCCATTAACTTCAATTACGCATGAAATATTCCAAATATATATTCTGAAAAATATACCGAATATTCAAGGGAACAAACGGGGAACATCCTGAATGGAATAATGCATAAAACATTGTGAGAGAAATGATACTGAAATTTTCTGGGAGAAAATTCTGAGGATATTCCGAATAAATATAAAGTACGTAAAGTGAAGCGCAAATGAAATATTCTGAATCAAATTATATTGGAATAATGTGAGAATATACCGGGAAGCATATATATGAAATAATCCTGGATAATTCGAAGCATATTCTGAATAATCATGAAGTACGTGAAGTGAACCAAACATGAAATATTCTGAATTAGGAAATACTGGAATATTCCGAGAATATGCATAAAATATTCAAGGGGAATGTGAAGTGGCACATGAAAGGAATATCATGAATGAAATAATACAGGAAGATCTAAGAATATTTCAATTAAAGTTGGATGCAAGATATATGCTGCGTTAAATAATACTGAAATACTTTGAGAAAATGCATGAAGTTCTAGTGAAATAATCCTGGAAAATGCTGAGTATATTCTGAATACACATAGAGAGTACGTAAAGTGTAAAACTCGTAATATATTCTTAGTCAAATTATACTGGAATATTGTGAGAATATTCATAGACAATTCTTCATGAAAAATTTCTAGATATTCTGAGAATATTCCTAGTAAAGGAAAATTGTGAAAATTATTCCGAATAATCAAGAGATAGCTGAAGAGGACATACAAAGAATATTTTTTTAATGGAATAATACTGGGTCATCTGAGAATATTCCAAAACATTCAGGGAATATTCGTAGTATTCTTGAAATAAGGGGAACAAAATATATGGAATATTCTGAATCAAATAATTCTTGAAAATCCTGAGAATATTCTTGAAATATATCAACTCGGACAAGAATGGAATACTCTGAATGAAATAGTACTGAAACACTATTTCGGATTGGGATAGTATACCCTTCAGGAAATATTCTATATTTCATTTTTAAAAATTGATAGCGGGAAAATATCAAAATATTCAAGGGAACATACAAGGAATATTCTGTATGGAATAATACTGGAACATGTGAGTGAAATATTACTGAAATTTTGTGGGAGAAAATTCCGAGGATTTAACGAATGGACATGGAGTACGTAAAGTGAAACACAAATGAAATATTCTGAATCAAAATATATTGGAATATTGTGAGAATATACCGGGAAGCATATAAACGAAAAAATCCCCGATAATTCAAAACATATTCTGAATAATCATGAAGTACGTGAAGTGAAACATACATAGAATATTCTGAATTAGATAATACTGGAATATTCCGAGAATATGCATGACATATTCAAGGGGAATGTGGAGTGGCACATTAAAGGGATATTCTGAAAGGAATAATACTCTGGAACATCTAAGAATATTTCTAATGAAGTTGGAGAATATGTAGTTGGAACATGTATGAAATACTGAGTGAAATAATACTGGAATATTCTGAAAAAATGCATGAAGTTTTAAGTAAAATAATCCTGGAAAATGAGAATATTCCGAATACATATGGAGTACGTAAAGTGTAACACTCATAAAATATTCTTAATCAAATCATACTGGAATATTGTGAGAATTTTCATAGACAATTCCATATGAAAAATTCCCAGAAAATCCTGAGGATATTTCTAGTATTCATTGAGTGAATTCCAATTAAAATGGATCATTATGAAAATTATTCCGAATAATCAAGAGATATCTGAAGAGGAAATACAAAGAATAATACTGAGTCATCTGGGAATATTCTGAATAAAATTGGGGGAATATGTGAAGAATATTGAATACTCTGAGTAAACGAGGAGAATATGTTTATTTTAAACTGCTTGAGCCTGAAAAATTCAGGGAATACTCGAAGTATTCTTGAAAGATGTGAACATGTATGGAATATTCTGAATTGAATAATCCTGAAAATCCTGAAAATATTCAGAATATTCTCAAAATATATTAACTGTGATAAGAATGGAATACTCTGAACGAAATAATACCGAAACAATATTTCGGATTGGGATAGAATATCCTCCAGGAAATATTCCACACATTTTTAAAAATTGATGGAGGGAATATATCAAAATGAATATTTCAAAATAATAACGGAAATATCTGATACGCCCTGGATAAAACTTCAAGCCTGAAAGCTACTTACCGCTTTACTCAAGGTAGACAAAGATCTTTTTTCTACGAACATAGAAAACACAGACACCGTGATCACAGAATCCGCCGATAGGTTTTTGAAGCTGAAAGAACCGTCCAAATTGATATACGATCTTTTGTTCGGTATCATCACCTGACTGGAAAGAAGATGACTTCCGCATTGGAATGTCACAATATAGTATCTTTCGATATTTGGATGGGCTCCTGTTGAGTATACCAATGGCATTCGTACGTTAGAGATCTCGATACATCCAATTTTCTTCGGTCCGCCTATGGTGTAAGTACCTTTGGCCTCTTCTACGAGCATTTTCTGCTTCAATCCTGAAAACCAATTACGCTTCATTACTACTACTGTCAAAGGTCTGAGTGTTCAATATAAATTATAAGTCTTCCACATGGATCTGTTTTAGCACCCCTTCTTTTCAATTTATATTTATGTGATATTCCTTGTGCTTCATCTGAAAAATTCATTTACGACGACGATATTGCACTCGCTTTCCGACATTCTGATTGTCAAAGTATTGAGGAAGATTTAACATCTGATCTGAATATTTTGAAAAATTATCTTTTCGAATGGCGTTTGTGTCCAAATCCGAATGAAACCGAGGGTTCGTTAATTCATTTGAATAACCATCAAAAATTTAAAAAATTAAATGTCCTTTTCGGAAACTTTATTTTGAAACAAAATTTTACTCCCAAATACTTAGGTGTTAAATTAGATTCCTCTCTGAATTACAAAGCGCATTTGGATGACTTGGATGAAGCTGAAAACGAGAAATAACATTCTACAGAAACTTGCTGGTACGTCATGGGGCGCTGACCCGACTACTCTTCGCACAGCAGCCCTTGCCCTGGTTTTTTCCACCGCAGAATATTGTTGCCCTGTTTGGCTCAATAGTGTTCATGTTTAAAAAATCGACGCACAGCTCAATTAATTAATGAGAATAATTACTAGAACCATCCGATCTACACCTATCCAATGGCTACCAGTGCGATCAAATATAGTTCCTCCCCATATTCAAAGACAGTCTGCAACTTGGAATTCTTGGAACAAATTCAATTTATTTCCGGATTCTTTTCCGATACTTTCCTTCGTTCCATCAAATAGAATTCCAAGACTGAAATCCCGTAAACCTATTTGGTCGAATATCTTTCTGAATTCCATCTTCAGCTACAAGGAAATCTGGAAATCCGAATGGGATGCATGTTCTTTTACTAATAAAGATTTTATATCTGATCCATCGAAAAAGTTCCTGGTTTTAACCTTCCCAGGAGAATATGGTCCCTTCTTAATCGAATAAGAACAGGTCATGGTCGTACCAACAGCATGCTTTTCAAGTGGAATTCAGTTGACAGTCCTAATTGTGAATGTGGTGAATCAGAGGAAACAGTTGAACACCTAATTAATAATTGTTCGATTTATAAATTTCAAGACAGCATTAGAGCCATTCACAATGTATCAAATTCATTTTTGCAATGGGTCGAAAATTTAAGATTAATTTGATGAAGTATAAATTGTATTCTCTTGCTGTTCTGTCTTTTTTATTTTCAGGTTTGAGTTTGTGTTTGGGAATTCTTCCTCCGAAGAGCCGTTCCGATAATCGTGATGTCCTTCAATATAAAATATTCAGATACAACAATTTTATTTTATTTTTTTTACGGGGAGACAGGTTTTTTCGGCTGAGGTTTTTTCCCCTGGCTCTATAGTATCGTATGATACTAGTGATGATAGTATCGTATGATACTATGGTATCATACGAAGAATGTTATGGTACCCCGTTTTTTTTTACCTCAGCTTAGGTACATTTTGTTTCAACATTTATTGTATTATTTTAGCTCTCCAATTCTTAAGAAAATATATGTTTTCTTTACCTGAGAGAAGCAGTATTCTTTCAGCTTCAATCCTCATAAAGCTTCCAGCCATGTTGTGTCCACGCTGGCATATTTCGATGGATCTGGATGCCTCAAATGTAGCCAAACGAAGCTGCGTCATTCTCTTTGCTAATTTTGCCATTGCAACTTCGTCCAAGTAGATAGGAGTGTTGTTCAATTGATATTTTGGTGGCTGAGGTTTCTCCTCTTCAACAACAATTGGCTCATCTTTAACTTCTTCTGGAGATTCCTGGAAGAAGAAATTTGAAGAATGACTTCGAGTAATGATTGTGAAGTAGGCTCATTTCAGAGCAATTGACCTCATCAATAAAAAAAGGATTTATTTAAAACTGCTCCACATGAGTTAGGGAAATTGACTTACATTGCAAAAAAATATAGTTTGAATGGGATTTAGTGATGAAAATTCTTATTATTATGATTTCAAGTTGCAGGAAATAAAATTAATTTCAGCCTGTAGGTCTGCAGCGTATGAGAAAAATCGAGTTAAATAACGAAATTTTATTCCCAGAGAATTCAGGCATTTCAAGACTATCAATACAATATATGGCCTCCACGGGTATCAATAACAGCTTGACATCTTCTTTGCATACCACACAAGTGGTTGTTGAACATTTCTTGAGGAATTTGGTTCCATAAACGGGGCAGAAGCTCTTTCAGATCATTTAAGGATTCTGGGGTAGGTTGATGATTATCTAATCTTCTTTGGAGCATATCCCATGTATGTTCTATGCAATTCAAATCTGGTGAGTGCGGAGGTATTGGTAAATGTGGAATACCAAGCTCCTCGCGAGCATTATCAACTATGCTCATTCATCAGAAATTCTCAGAGAGTCAAAGACACTTTACGATTTGGCTTACGGAAAATTTATTACTTGGTGAGATGAGAAGAAGATAAACAAAGCATAACAATGGGAATGTCTCACTTGCATTATTTGAGAGTAAAAAAGATCCATGAGTATCAACATAAGAGACACATTATTTACGGTTATTATCCGAAATGAATAAGAACAAGAATATCGACATTAAAAAATACACAAATTTGAAAGCGTATATTAAAGAGCAATAAGACGGCTAAAGTGCTGAGTCAAAAGGTTTTACCAAAGAAGAATATGCCAAATTGTTTTTAGAAACTGATGACTTAATGGCTAAGGTTGTAATGATCATTGAAATGGCAGGAGCTTGCACAAAAGCAGAGTTAACATTTCTTTCATTTGAAAATGTTATAGATGGAGGAAGTCATTTTCTTTGATAGTAAGACTTTTCATAACGTCGATCAGCTCTAATAATCGAGTTTTTACCACGTTGAAAGAGGTTAATACTAGCAATTATATCACGTTGCAGTTTCATGGGAAAGTGGGTAATCTTAATATATAAAACTAAGTAAGCCATTTCGTTGGTTACACCATTTATAACTCAAGATTGGATAAACTGTTGTAATGAAAGATTTTTTTGGATTCTTCTACGACGGGGTTAACATAAAATACATTAAAACCCTGAAAAATTTGATGAAATGGAAAAAAAATAGGAAATAATTTTTGTTCTTGCGTATAACGCCAGTAGGAGTCGCTAAGGTTTATAGCGTTTTCGTGAAAGTATTAAATTTGATATTAATTCGGAGAACTACATTTTCTAATAATATTAACGCATCTGAGTCCATGTTTTATTACACCTATCTTTCTTTCGAACACTAAGGAAATGTTTCGATTAAATCTTCATTCTACTATTATATATGTGTATTTTGAGTTGCCTAAACTGATGTTTTGGGGCGCATTGATTCTTTTGACTGGTGACTTCCGACAACCATTACCGGTAATTCCAAAATCGACGGCTGCCGATGAAATAAATGCTTGCCTAAAATCATCAACTTCAAATTTGGCTTGGTAAAAAAGCTCTTAATTCAGTTGATTGCGGTTGAAATAGTTCCAATAGATATTTGCAGCCCACAAAACTTCAAAAAACACCTGCACCACAAAAATTGTTGAAAATGATTTTTTGTAACTGCAAAAAAAGATGCAATGCGTCATGCACCTGCAGAAAACTTAGTCTTTTTTGTAACGCTACATAAGGGGAATATGCAGGTGTCAACTGCCAAAACAGTTGTCCAATCTTTGGCTCAGATGGAGAAATAATTGGCAGTGGCAACAGCCACTCAGAATCAGATCAATTTTTTGACACAAAAAGTATTAATTTAAAGTGAATAAAGTGATGAATAAATGAAATGTTCAAATGATATTTTGAACAGATAGGGGTTGCTTTTAGGGGTTGAAAAATAAAAATATCTAAAACTAACATTGATCCAAGATACCGTTATAAAATTGATTGAAATTAATTGATTATATCAATAAAGACCCATTTTTACACATTTTATGCTGAAAGGGTGTGGTTTATAGATCTTGAAGTATATGGAGACCTTCATTAAACTTCATAAAACGCTACTGAGGCCCAAAAATTACTTTGATTTACGTTAGAACAAGTTTCTTTTAATTTTGGATAAAGGGATTGTTTTCACCCCTTAAATAAATAAGCATAAATCGGCATAGGGTAGGAGTAGGAGACAAGTATAGCTTATATCCAAAATTTTATCAAAATCGAAGCATCTTAATAAAATTCGGAGGTGATGCCTAATTTTCGCCCTCATTGAGTGGACTAATTGTACAGGACAGTTTTATGTCCACTTTCAAGGTATCATACCATACCAGTTTATTATAATATTAAAGTTGCTTTTTTATTTATCGATTGAGGCAGTACGAAGTCTGTCGGATCAGCTAGTATTAAAAAAAATCTTCGCTTGAAACATTTCGCGAGTTCATGATGAATTTGTATCATGTAAATTTTTTTATTTCACTTACTTGGGCAATTTCTTCATTCTCTTCTTGTTCCTCGATCAGTTCTACAGCATCTTCAAAAACTTCAAGTTCATCTTCATCTTCATCTGCTCTATCGGGAAATACCTGAACATTCGGCGTTACTTCTGTGTTTTCTTGAATCGAAAATTTTTTAATTTCGTCCTCAATATATTCCTGGAATGCTTCCTTTATTTTCTGAATTTTTGTGTTACTTGTCATGGTTGAGTGGTACCTCAAACGCGTTGCAATTCCCCCAGTTATGCTTGGTGTGTCATCCATGATTTTTACATTTTTCGTTATTCTTTCAATTGCTTCTTCTAGTTTACGCAGTATTTCTTTTACATTATGAATGTCCATCAATCTCTCTGCACGACTGAACTTTTCAGGGTCTGAACTATGATAATTTTGGATGGTAGAAAAGTTGTTTCTTATTTTCTGTATGGTAGATTCGACATTTCGTAGACCGAACAAAGCATTTATGAATTTTTTGTCGTATTCTTCACAATAAGGCCCGCCAGGTATTGTGTTGCTTAATTCAGAAAAATCTTTTTCTAGTTTCGTCATTTTCTCTTTTAAATCTTTCAACGCAGATATACCACTGGATACTACTTTTGTAGGAGATCCTGAGGTACTTGGACTGCACTCAGCAGATCCATTGCCTCGAGCTGACGACTGATTTTGTTCTGAAAGTGAAATAAAAAAAATTAGAATTGAACCAAAAATGTCGAAATTTTTGAATATTATTGGCGACTGTTGGAATTGAATATTATTTCTCTAATTCTGCAGTTATTTATACAGGGTTATTCACGCATATGGCTCTATAGAATATTTTTAGGAAAGACACAAGATTCAGGATTGAAATTCTAAAGGTGAGCTTCATGTAAGAAGACGACTTTTCGTATATTTTTTGGAGTTCAAATGGGAAGACACATTTTTGATTGCATAAATAGATTCTCCATGGAATTCTGAGTCTTTTCGATTCCAAAAGTTTGAATTTCATTCGAGAAAATTCTCTTTAAATGAGTAAATACGAAAAAAAATCTCAGAATTGAACTCTGTTGAAATACAGACAACTTCGAGATTTTTTCATTTAGAAATTCTCATTTTTGAGAATCTCCGAGAAGAAAGGCTGATGCTTCTTTTTCGATAGCTTGATTTTCAGAATAAGATACAGGAGGTCACAAATTCTTTGTCAAAGTTACGAGTGGCGAAACATCATAAAATCGTTTTTTTCAAAATGGAACCCCATTTTTTCGAAATCTTCGTCAAAAAATAATAGGAGCATACGTCCAAGACTTTTATCCCGAAATTAGTATTTTTCGAGATATTCAGGAAAAACGATTTCGTCTTCAATTTTCAATCTAATTCCGAATGTGTTTTTTTACTGGAAAATAATTAGCGGTCAAGTGAAATTTTCGAAAATCTCTGTTATCGAGAAAATATTTTCCATAGTTCAAACGAGTTCAGTGTTGATTTTTTAAAGCTTAGGATAATTTCCGCAAATTCTTTATTCTGGAGAATTTCTTTTTGACATGGTAGGGAAATTTGAATTTCCAGTAATGAAATTGTTATATATTTTGTTAATAATTTTTCAAAAGCATAAAAAATTATTACAAATTATTTTTTCTGCATCCCTGAGAATTTTTTACGTTGACTTCATTAATACACAATTAAGAACTTTAAACCAATTGTTCTTGAATTATCATGTTTATCAATGTTTAATTCTCAGGAATGCAGAAAAAATAATTTGTAATAATTTTTTATGCATGAGAAAGAATAATTAATAGAACATGTAACAATTTTATTACTGAAAATTCAAATTTCCCTACTATGACAAAAAAGAAATTCTCCAGAATTAAAAATTTGCCAAAATTATCCTAACCTAAAATTTCACTTGACCGCTAATTGTTTTCTAGTAGAAAAACGCGGAATGAGATTGAAAATTCAAGACAAAATAGTTTTTCCTGAATATCTCGGAAAATATTCATTTTGGGATAAAAGTCTTGGACATATGATCCTATTATTTTTCGATGAAGATTTCAAAAATGCTTCGAAAAAATGGGGTTCCATTTGGAGAAAAACGATTTTTTTGATGATTCATCACTTCTAAAACCGAGAAAGAATTTGTGACCTCCTGTATCATATTCTGAAAATCATGCTATTGAAAAAGAAGCATCAGCCTTTCTTCTCGGAGATTCTCAAAAATGAGAATTTTTAATGAAAAAACCTCGAAGTTGTCTGTATTTCAACAGAGTTCAATTTTGAGATTTGTTTTTCGTATTTCCTCATTTAAAGGGAATTTTTTCCTGAAAATTCGAACGTTTGGAATCAAAAATACTCAGAATTTAATGGAGAATCTATTTATGCAATACCAAATCAGTCTTTCCATTTGGAAAACGAAAGTTGATGTCACTTCCGGAAAAACCGGAATTCCTAGAACCTTAAAAAAATTTACGAGAAGTCGTCTTCTTACTTGAAGCTCACCTTTAGAATTTCAATCCTGAATCTTGTGCCTTTCCTAAAAATATTCTATAGAGCCATATTCGTGAATAACCCTGTATTATGAGGTGTTTATGAATTATTGTAGTTTGGCTGTGGATTATTCTTATTCTCTATTGGGAGACTTTTATTCGAGATTTGATGGTTTTCGTTGAAAACAGCTGCGAATGGATGGAGGTATGAGATCGCAAATAAAACAAAAACAGATAAACACAATCTATATATCGTAAAGGGTGAAAGATTTTAAATTGAAGAAAGCATAGGGAAACCTGCTTTCGAAATTACAAATCCATGAAGTGGTGAATTTTCCTCAAATAATCAGTAAGAGATATTACCGAATTTTAAAATAAAAAAACGACTCCCAGGGGTGAAAAATATTAAAGTAGGATAATTGATTTTCACCATTTCAAAAATATAATGAAAAAGAAGTTTTTTAAATGAAAATTTGTCTCGATTTCAATGAAAAATAACCTGTTCTTTATCGTATTTTCTACAGTACAGTGTTAAATCCATAAAGGGGGCCCAGGGGGTTAAAACTCCCTCGGAGCTTGGTCGATATCCCCCTTGACCTAAAATTTAGGTGAAAAAATTATAATACGAACTATTATCTTAGTAGCTATTCACTCTTAACAGTTACCATAATGTTGCGAAAAAATCTAAATAAATATTCAACCACCACCTGAGACGTTTGAAATGATCTAGATTCAGCACTATTCCTCTTTCTTTCGAAATAAAAAAAAACTTAAAAAGTTACATATATTCAAAACTCACCGTTAGACATTTTCAAAAAACACTGAAGCACTTGATACACAAGAACGCACCAGTATCTTCAACCTGTAGCACCAACAAAAATCAAATCAACACTATTTTCAGAATACGTGTTACTCCAACCAAATTTGAACCAACAATGTTTGAAGAAATGAACCTACAGCCGAAGGTAACTTTAGGAACTAAAGGTAATTAGAAAAATGGAATTGTAAATAGCTATTGTCGAATTTCCCCAAAGCAGGTACAGGGGTACTTTAGCGATAAGCCTTAGAGTACACAGGTATCTTTTCGATTTTTATTGGCCTTTGCATATCTAGGAAGAAATTACCCTTTCTGACTAATTCTTGGAAGTCGTTAAATTTCACTCAAGAAAGGATAAGGGAAGGTTTATTCAAATTCTCTTTCAGTTATTTCATGAGCGTCCAAAGAATTTTTCTCAGGGGTGCAAAACTTTCGAAAAACGATCATCACATTCCGTTTTGCTTAAAAACGATGGGGGAATCAAAATACCAGGGGGGGCGTGGCCCCCCTTGGTCCCCCCTGCGGACGCTTATGATAAAGTGCCAATTTCTCAACTTGTTTCTTTAACTTATTTATTATTATTTGATGTTCAGGGAAAGAATTTACGTAAAAATTCACAGAGAAATCCATTATTTCATGTACAGGGTGAATCCTTTTGAACTGTACAGGGTATCCAAAATTGCTCGATTTTGGCTGTTTTTGGTACTTATTCAGACTATTTGGCTAGGTAATAAAGCTCTCAATTCAGATGATTGAGGTTGGAATAGTAACAATAGATATTTGCACCCCACAAAAATGCAAAAAACACCTGCACCACAAAATTGTTGAAAATGCAAAAAAGTATGAAATGCGTCAATCACCTGTAGAAATTTGAGTCTTTTTTTGTAACGCCACATGTGGGGAACCTGCAGGTGTAAACTGCCAATCTTTGGCAAAGATGAAGAAATAATTGACAGTGGCGACAGCCACTCAGAATCAGATTAATTTTTTGACAAAAAAAGTATTAATTTCACGTGAATAAAGTGATGAATAAATGAAATGTTTAAATGATATTTTCATTTTGTAATTTTGAACAGATAGAGGCTGCTTTTAGGGGTTGAAAAATAAAAATAACTTAAACTAACATTGATTGAAAATACTGTTGTAAAATTGATTGAAATTAATGCATTTTATGCTGAAAGGGAGTGGTTTATACGGTCATGAAGTATATGAAGACCTTCATTAAACTTCATAAAACGCTACTGAGGCCCAAAAATTACTTTGATTTACGTTAGAACAAGTATCTTTCAATTTTGGATAAAGTCGTTGTTTTCACCCCTAGAAAATGATTAGCATAAATCAGGATAGGGTAGGAGTAGGAGACAAGTATAGCTTATATCCAAAATTTTATCAAAATCGAAGCATCTTGATAGAATTCATAGGTAATGCCTAATTTTCGGCCTCATTGACTGGACTAATTGTACAGGACAATTTTATGTCCTCTTTCAAGGTATTATACCATAATAGTTTATTATAATATTAAAGTTGCTTTTTTATTTATCGATTGAGGCAGTACGAAGTCTGCCGGGTCAGCTACTAATTAAATAAAAATTAGTTAGTTATTGACCCTATATTGAAGAATATTCCAATGATATTCAAACTTCCATATATACAAGGTGAATAATGAAATACTTTTTGTTGATATGAAGTGTCTTTTATTGAAATTAAATCATTCCTTTTCATCACAAAATTTTCAACTCTTACACAGTATTTTAATGTCAGAAAAGGACAATGAAGATTATTATATAATAATAACTCCCAAGAGTGATAACAATAATTAACGAAACTACAATTATTTACAACAAGATTTGTTTTGTGCAGGGTGTCAGGTGATCGGTAAGGAGAAAGAGATTTTTTAGAGATTCGAATAGTTTTCAATACAATTTTTTGCACCGATCACAAAAATTTCTGTATTAGGTATATTAACACAAAAAAATTGTCTCAATCAATTTACAAACGAAACAGTCATTTCATAAACTGTTCTCGAAATAAGTCTTCATACAGCCCCAGTTGATCAAATTTTCCAGAACTCGATTGAGTTCTTTTTCCCACAACAAGAAATCTCTTGGGTTATCGGCAGCTAGAAAAATGTCCTTGGGGTGAAACTCATCTTGGGCGGAATCTGGACCCAATTTCAAGTGTAAAGATCTAGGTCTCGAGCAAAATTTTTTATCGGCAAGCATGATGTAGGGCAGAAGAGATCTGTTGAAAAAAACACACATCAAGATAAATAAAACTCATCAATGAGTCGTATATCATGGAAAATATTGAAAAGTAAAAAAGAGAAGATAGAATGTCAGTAAAAAAGGCATTCTGGTTTCCCCCAAGGCACGGTTTTGGGATCTATCGTAACATTGCAAGGACCTGTTCACCATCAAAAATTCACTTAAAAAAAGAGCACGTGTGGCACTCGAGGACTGCAGAGGTAAAGCAATTGCATAGCATCTATTCAAAAATAAGAAGATAATATTGTAGATTTAAAATATTTATTTATCTTAAAAAACATGTAGGTTATTCGGGAATGTTTATCATTGAAACTATAGGTTCATGGTAACTGAAAAAAGAAACATAAGTTTGAGACTTAATGTCTTCTAAATATCTGGAAAATAGCGCGTCAATAGTGGTCCCTTTTTTTGTTGTGAATTCTTGTGGATCATTATTCATTTTTAAATTCAATTTTTCCGAAAGAAAAGTTGTCAACCTTTCTGATTTTTTATCAGCGAAGTTAATGTTGAAATCGCCAGCCAAGATAATGGGAAGTTTATTACCATTTGTACCAAGTATTTTCGACCCTTCTTCCAGTAAAGTGCGATGAATAAAATGCTCTACCTCGTCCAATTTTGGATTCGGAGAAATGTAAATTGCTACCATGACTATGTGTAGGACATTTCGAAGTTTGCATAAGCATGCACAAGTATCTCCAATGAGCGTCTAACATTAACATCGCTAACGTCTTCAATATTTATTTCAATATTCGGAGTCATAATATTAGTAACATTATTACCATTTTGGTGAATAGCTACCCCATCATTTGAATTGAACAATACAATTGAAATTAGGTATTTCAATCGGATTATCACGCATCATGCATGTTTCGGTAAGAAGTAACACATTGGTTTGTCTCGTAACTGAATCTTGTAAATCGTATTTGTGACTATGTAAACTTTGGCAATTGAAAGTCTTTATTGAAATGCCATTTCTATTACTAATGAAATCTAAGACACTTCGAGCTATCGTCTGAAGACTATTTAAAGACAGTATTTTGAATTCTTGCAACAAAGATGCAGTCGATGCAGCTTGCCTTCGATTACGATAAAACTTGAATGCAGAATTATCATTTTTTGTCGTAATATACAATTATTCAATATAAGTCACCCGAGAGAGTGCAATATAGACGAGTTCCTGAGAATGTGATTTACTATACTATAGATAAGGCAAGAGCTGAAGTTAATGAAAAATGTTTGCGTTTGGCTATACATTTTATATCCGATGTTAATGAAATATTTGCCGTTCGTAATTCAATGTGAAAAGTGAGATTGCCGACTCCATTTTGCACTGCTAGAGTGGCTGCACACATCCGTCTAGTCGCAAGCACCCAAACACCGTGCCAAAGTCTGCCGAACTGAACCGACGATACACGGCTCTGTGTTAGGTTTTTTCGTTACGGAATTTCTACATTCGATCGCCGCGCTCAAAGCCTGAGATAAAAGCTATGCAATAGTTTAACAAGATTATAAATATTTTTGTTCTTAATTTGAACATCTTGTATAAGTTATGAATATTTCATATTTTTACTTAAAAAAGTAAGCATCAATTCGTTTTGAAACGTGAAAATTACAGGTTAATACATTTCATTTCATTTCATTTTCATGAAATGAGTATGTTACGAGATTTCAATTTAAAAACAGATTGAATCTTTATGAAAATTAATTAAAATCGATATTGATCTCGAAAAGGATCAAGGCATTCTATTTAAAAAATAAGAATTTCAATACCTTCAGTATTTTTCGCCAATTTGAATACCATAATCTTTCGTGTCGAATGACTTCAACTTAGAAGAACACAAAAATTGTCAAAATGTCTTGTAGGCAAGGTCATTAGCTTAAATGGCTGAAGCATTAGATTCCAAAAAAGTGATTTGATAAAGGTTTCTCAGTAAAGATGGATAGGAGCCTTTTCGACATAGACATAATAGACAATTAAATTCGAATAAACAAGCTATTACTCGTTAAATACTGTCATTATTCGAACTTAATTTGATATGTTTTGTATTCGTTAGTGAATATTTTCCTTTGAAGGAATTAAGCATTCATTTGGTTGAAAAAATGGAAACTACAATTGAGAATTCTGGCATCGATACTGATACTACCAAGTTTGTACTCAATCTCAAAATCAGTGCTCTGAAATAAATTTAACTATGCCACTGACTCCTACATGAAAATATCTATTCGGAGCAGTTTTAATTTTTTTTCTACCCCATACAGAGCCCGAGAAATAATAACATCTCCAAAAGGGCACATTTTTTGTTTTCGCCCTGTATTTCAGGAACAAAAGAAGTTGGTATATTTCTGTTTATGGATTTAAAAGCTTAACAAAAAAATGACAAAGTGTTGCGAAAACTGCTTGCCTCTATCTTCAATAATAGCTGAGATACAGTGCAGTCGTTGCTTTCATGAAAATATTTAAAATATTTTGTATCTACATTAATTCTTGTTTTGTCAGCTAGTTATACAGGGTGATTCAATTTCGACTTTTAGTACTGCAGCTCCTCAATTGAGCGAGGAAGAAGGAAAGTAATATACATGTTTTCTTTTTTCGAGAAACATCAATTGCTGAAAACCACAAGTCGCTAAAGTGTCTAGTTTTCATGCTACAGGGTGATTTTGGAATTTCGCCAACTATTATAATTGTCTGTGACACAATATTGCAACTATATACGCTCTCGAAATAAAAACATCATAAGGGCAGTTTTTTCAGTACTTTTTACTAGTTCTATCGAAATTTCAGTGCCGATTCAAATTTAAGAGGAATTCAAAAAATAAGCTATGATGTTTATTAATAGACTTTCCTCAGACAATTGCAATGAGATATATCATTATATACTTCCTCAGTTAAAAAGATATGAATCAAAATCAACACCCCCTTTGATTTTGTTGATCAAAAAATTTTTTTTCGGAATTTTCGATATTTGAGCTTCGAAGTATATCATGATATATATTTTTGAAATTGTCTGAGAAGTGTCTTTTGAAAAACATCGTAGCGCATTATGGTTTCCATTTGAAAAAAGTTTATTTTCTTAATTTCTTTAAAATTTGAGTCGTCACTGAAAGTTCTATTGCACCGGTAAATAGTACATACTGAAAAACTACACCAAAGACGTTTTTATTTCGAGAGCGTAGTTAAAATATTTCGAAAGTTATAGCCAACTATAATAATTGGCCAATTTACAAAATCACCTTATAGCTTAGAATTTAGACACCTTAGGCACTTGCGGTTTTCAGCAATTTATGTTTCTTAAAAAAAAAACATGAAATGTACAATACTTTTTTCCATCTCTCTCAATTTTGGAGGTGTAGTACTAAATTATCGAAATCTGACCACCCTGTACTTGAAACTTCAATATGGATATCATTACAGTGAAATAACCTATAATGACTTATTAATTCAGACTTAATTAGAAAAAAGCAAATATTTGAATTGAAATTTATTACTTTTATTGATTTCTTCTCGCCGAAGAAAAATTTTTTGCTAATTATTGTAGACGAAATTTTTCATTGACACTGACAAAATAAAAATTCCCAGCTTGAAAAGCGAATAAATACCTGGCCAGAGAACTTTCTTAAATTATTAATAAAAGGTTCTAAGCGACTTTTGTTTCAGAAACTTGAAGAGGAAAACCTGAAAAAATTTCACAAAATGCAGAAACTCACAAAAATATCCTAATATATATTTTCTAATAATATTAACGCATCTGAGTCCGTGTGTTATTACACCTATCTTTCATCCGAACACTACAGAAAATTTCATAACGAAATGTTTTGAACAAATCCCCATTGTACTATTATCTCCATTAGATAGCAATGAAAATAATTACTGTGTATTTTGAGTTGCCTAAACGTCTTAGCCTTGGAATTCTAAGGTCTCCTGTCAGAGTTCCTTCACATAATTATGTTTATAATTTTAAAGTATTGAATTTAAAATATCGCTAACTGTGGTAGCCCATGATCAGAAATTGAAATTGAACTAATAAATTCAATATTTTAATAGTATATTCTAAAACAAGTTGCAGAATGAGCTCCTATTCCAACACGAATGCGAAATTCGAAAACGAGCGACGAAGGAGCGAGTTTTCGAAAGCATGAGTGTTGGAATTGCCTTCTGCAACGAGTATTAGACGATATTTTCTCTATTTCAGTAAAGTTTTGTGGAAAACTCTAAGAATTCAAATAAAAATTCAGATCAGTGACTTTTGTATTGTATCTTGGCAGTTGGTGTCACTAACGAAATTTGACAGATTGCGGAATTTGAATTATTTGATTCGAAAATTGAGTGGATCGGAGGTCAGTACTGACAACCACAAAACGAAAAATAGAACTGAAAACAATGCTGTAATGAGTTTCATTACAGCACTACTTTTAGTACTGTAATGAACTCATTACGAAACTGAAATAGAGAAAATTATAAACGTAATTATGTATGTACGAACTTGACAGGAGTTTTTCAGTTGAGTCCATTGAGAATCGACACTGAAGAAAAAGAAGAAAATATCTTAGCGTCTCTGGCAAAGAGGTACCTGCAGGTTAATCTTTGGTTCTCTGAAGGGAAAGTATCACAGAGCAAGACAAAGGTTATTTATGTTATTTGTGAAAGTATCAAAGACCTATTATTCATGGACGTCTTTCTATAGAGAGACTGTGGCCATGCGAATGAGCTGGGGTAACTGTCACCGCCATTTCTATTTTGTTTGGAACATATGATTTTGACAGTGCCTTAACTTGGTCCCTCTCTGTTCGTTTAATGGGATCTGCATAAGTCCTTCCTCCTCTTATGTATGTTGCCTCGGATTTCTTTAGAAAAGTCACGTGACAATGAAAACAACTGTTAATTATTTGAATTCGAATTCATTATTGCCGGCAATATAGAAATATTTGAAAATTCAATTTTTCAAATTTCACATACAAACTATATATTTTTCACGATATCTGAATGAATCATAGGGCGATGTATGATGTATGATATATTTCTGAAACGGGAAAAAATGGAGATTCTTCTCAAGCCATTTCAAATTATTGTTTCCGTAAGAAAAAACACAACTTTATGTTATAGCTCAACAAGGAAACCTATTAGCAAAAAACAAAGTACGCTACTGGATTGCTATGAAAAAAGTCCCTCTATAATGTTTTAATTTCAACATCCTAGCACAAACAGAAACGGAGATAATGGCCAAAGTTGAAATCGCCCAGATTTCAATTTTGTCCAATAACTCGAAAAGAAAAGAAGATAGAGGAATGCAATTGATGGCATTATCAGTTTCTCTGAAAAAGACCACCGTAACGTGTCATTCATCTTCCTCTATCTCTCACGGTTAAAAAGTTGTAGTTCAAGCATCAAAAATTTTGCCCACCCTGTAGATACCTATTTCAATGCAATTGAATTTTTTGTATATTTTGTACTTTTGTATTTTTTTTTGTATTTCCCCTAATATATTTCCTTCTTAAAAAAACCTATGGTTGGTACAACTTCATTAATCTCTAAGGCGAAACAAAGTTCGCCAATTGCCACAATTGGTGCACCACCAGATCCCCTACGCTCTTTAGTTTCTGGAATAGAAAGTGATTCTAAACACTTCTTGGCCAACATAAAAAATATAACAGCTGTTTTCAGACGACATCGTTTGGCGCAACACATATTGTACAGGACAATTTTATGTCCACTTTCAAGGTATTATACCATAATAGTTCATTATGATATTAAAGTTGCTTTTTTCTGTATCGATTGAGGCAGTACGAAGTCTGCCGGGTCAGCTAGTATATCAATAGATACCCTTTTAGGTACTTTGCCATCTTTTGTTTGTAATTTTCGACTCAATAATAATAATGTCCCAAACAATTTTTGTCCCCACAAATTCATCCAAAAATCTTCAATTCTCGATATAAATGAAATCCAAAAAAATTTCGACTATATTCACAAATCGAGTCACAAATGCATTACGCTTCAACCTCACATTTTCTATCACAAGCTTTTCTAACTACACTGCACAAAAAAATTAACGCACATTATGGAAATCTCAAATTTGTTCTACAACTGAAGGTGTTCTCAATGATAATTATTTTTATCAGAATTATGCATGAATATGTTATCCACTTTCAACGTTTTTCTTCAATACAGATGCTTTTTCCCAGAAGGAATAAAAAAAGATGATATTATCAGATTTTGAATGTATTGGCTCCATTCTAAAATCAGTTGTTCTCGATCAATTCCAGTGATCAATAGTTTTTCTTTCGTTTGATTTTCTACACTCGATCGCTATGCAACGCGAAACACGCAATTTGACCCAAGAGGAATGTGCCCAAGCGGTAGTTTTGCGGGAAGAAGGGTGGACATACACAAGAATTGCAGAAAGGTTTTGAGTTTCCTATACAAGTGTGTCCAGAATTTTGCAGCGATTCAGGGAGACAGGTATGAATGTCCGAAGACTAGGACAGGGTAGACCACGGGTAACAGCCGCCTCTTTCAAAATCAGCTATGATTTAAGGCCTCGTGTCGCGGCAAGAGGACCAGCTCTTACCCCAGCCCATCGAAGGACGCGTTTGGATTTTGCGAGAGAGCATATCCATTGGGAAGAGGCCGATTGGAAAAGTGTTTTCTTCACAGATGAGTCTAGATTCTGCCTCTACCATTGTGATCGACGTTCCCTTGTGTACAGACGTCCACATGAAAGATATGCTCAGTGCAATTTCCTGAATACTACGGGTATGGGGTGGAATAACTTTGACTGCCCGCACAGACCTAGTGGTCGATGATAATGGAGCTATGAATGCTGATAACTATATAAGGAACATTCTTAAAGAGCATGTAGAGCCATTTGACCCATACATTGGTGATAATTTCATTTTTATGGACGATAATGCCAGACCCCATCGTGCGTGAATCGTTCAGGAGTACCTTGAAGAGTTTGAAGTCTCTCGAATGGAATGGCCAGCAAGAAGTCCAGATCTCAATTCGATTGAGCAGATTTGGGACAACCTCAATAGAAGGCTGAGAAGTTCAGAAAATCATCCAGCTACTCTTAATGACTTAGGAATCCAACTCGGAGAAATCTGGGAAGGATCAGATCAGAACATTTTAAGATCACTCATTTTGAGTATGAACCGTCGTTGGCGAGCTGTAATTAACGCAAGGGGTTGAAATACCAAGTATTTAATCACTTATCAGCATTTCAGTATTTTGATAATTGTTCATTTCTCTTCTTTCACATAAGATTCGGTGAAATCCTGAATTTTTCTTCCATTTAATGTGTCTTGTTCCGTTCAAAACCTTCCCGAGAGAACATGAAAAAATAAGTTATAAAGTCAATGTAGAGTTAACTTTCATTAAAATTGAGATTTTCAGAATGTGCGTTAATTTTTTTGCGCAGTGTATTTCCGAAAACAAAATTTCTCCGTATTCCTCCGTCAAAAATGCGACAGATTTATTGTACTTCATCCTCACCTCGAAAGGTCTAGTATCTTGTTCGGCGCAGCGCTCTCTTCCTTGCCTGGGTAATCCCAAAACTTCAGCTCTGAAGCGTCCAAAATACACCATTGGCGTCTCCACCTGTTTTTGCCACCTGAACACTCGCACACCATCAAGAAACCAGACAAGAAAACATCCAATTTAACGCCACTTCCGATGCTGCATTTCAGCGTCTTCAAAACTGCGTTGGTCGTATTTTTGTTCTTTATCGTGAATTCCTTGCATTGTATGCTCGATTTTGTGATCACTGTACTTCCAATCAGGGTGAAGGCAGATATTCTTGGTTTCGATGCCCCTTTCGTGCAGGAATTTGGGGTGTTACGAGTTCTTAAGCCTAGTCCAGAAAGGATATGTCGATATTTCTGAAAAAACACTCTCTATTACTTTCCTTTTTTCATTATAACAAAACTAATCCTACTAATATTAGAAATGCAAACGTTTATGTATGAGTATGGATGTTTGTTACTCTTTCACGTAAAAACTATTAAACGGATTCTGATAAAACTTCACATCGATATAGTTTATCTATCAGAATAACAAACCATCAACAATTCATAAAGACTTTGTTAATTTTGACCATAATAAAACGACAAACTAACAAGCGAATCAGAAAAATTCCTGCCCACTGATAGCTATTGCTGGCGTATGCTGCCTGAACTGTTGAAAATACACAAACATAATTCAGCATGAGTTTGTTTGCCTCAAAATGTTCTAAATATATATATTCATTTGATTCAGAGAGCTAAAATAATACAATACATATTGAAACAAAGAGGTACCTAGCTGAGGTTGGTGCAACAAGGGAAAACCCTACAAGTCTGCAGTATGATTAAATGAGGAAAGGGTAAAAACCTCAGCTGAAAAAACCCTTGCGTCGCCCGTGAAAAAAAAATTACTAAAAATATCTGCATGTTTCCGTCTATGTACTCAGATAAACAGATTCTTCACAAAACTACTCGCAATTCTTAATCTGAAATGAAAAAAGAAAAAAGAAGAAAAGAAACCAATTATTTAGAATAAATTAAATTATTTTGAAATTAATCACCCATTTCAGAAATGCATTGGTTACTCTATGGATAGCCTCGAAACCATCTTGAAATTTGTAAATGGGACAACTATTCATAAGATGTTCCATTGTCTCCTCATATTCCCCACACTCAAAACTAGGGCTTTCAACCGAATTCCATCTTGAGAGCATACTGTTGCATCGTACATGGCCTGTTCTAATACGATTTAGAACAGACCATATTCTTCTGAGAAGGTCAAAACCAGGAACTCTGATGGAAGGACCCGTAATAAGATCTTTATTGAATAAATTGGATACATTCCATCCAGATTGCCAAATTTCTTTGTCGCTTCTATTCATATCACTCAAAAAATTTGACCAAAAAGGTTTACGCGACTTCAATCTGGGTACCTTATTATCTGGAATATAGGTGAGTATGGGAAATGAATTTGGAAAGGAATTAAATTTGTTTCAAAAGTTCAAAGCTGTTGTCTCTCTGCGAATATGGGGAGGGACAATATTTGAGAGGACTGGTAACCAAGGAGTAAGTGTAGATTTGATAGTACCAGTAATAATCCTCATAGAAAAATTTAGTTGGGCATCAATTTTTTTTACATGATCACTGTTCAACCAATCAGGGCAACAATATTCAGCAGCAGAAAAAACCAAAGCTAGCGCTGCCGTACGAAGTATTGTTGCATCAGCGCCCCATGAGGAACCAGCTAGTTTCTGAAGAATACTGTTTCGAGTTTTAAGCTTCAAACGCAGATCATCTAAATGGGCGTTGAAATTCAGAGAGAAATCAAGTTTGATTCCAAGGTATCTAGGATTGAAATTATGTTTGAAGAGAGAAGAACCGAAAATGACACTCAATTTCCTATACTTCTGATGATTTTTATATGTTAATGAAAACACAAAACCTCGGTTTTATTTTCATTCGGGCACAAACGCCATTCTAAAGAATAATTTTCCATGATATCCAAAATAAAAGTCTTCGACAGCATATATTATATCTTCTGTATGGACACCGTTATATCCAAAATAGGATACAGTTTTTACAATGCACGTTTTATAGTATACTAACTGACAAAGAAGCTGTTCAAATTTAAATTTTCTTTTGGAGAAACATAGATAGTAGAGCAAGGAGCAAATGATTAAAATTTGGACAAAATAATCGTGATAGTTTTTTCATGTAAACATTTTTTGTTAAGAAATAGATAAGAAATACTTGCCTTCAGAATTTTTTTGCCAGTCGACGTTTCCTTGGTTTTTAATTGCATGTTGTACACATCCACAGTTATAGCGAAATCCGTGGGAAGCTCTTCGAAACAAACCGGATCTTCTATCTGCAGCTCCATATTGCCATTATTGACCAAAAGTTCGCTACAAGAAACTGTGCAGCCATATCGGAAAATGCAAACGAAAAATGTGTGTTTAACATTTTTTTCGTGGATTTGATTCAAGGATATCCTCAGGTTGGACAACAGCACAAATCCATTCCAGTCTTCATTTCTCCTGTTATCTATTACATTCAGATATTTTTTCAGAGCTTCTCTACGTAGGGCTGCAAAATATTGGAAATTTCAGTTTCATCAAGTTATTATTTTTTTCATTCAGAAGTTAGTTTCTTCTTTGAAGAAGAATATAGGCTCAAAAGTTAGTCAGATTTATGATTGTTGGTAGATATTTCAGAAAAATGCAGTGTCGTTTTTGTGTTACCCTGTATGTTTTCTTTAGTTCATTTTGTTCTCAATCTTTACCTGACTTAATTGCCATGAATCTATTACTACTGATTTGTTATGAGTAATGTGAAACAGACTGGGTTTTTCAAAAACTTGTCTCCTTCTTTAATAAACTGCTCCACATGAGTTAGGGATATTGACTTAAATTGCAAAAAAATATAGTTAAATGAGATTTCAAGTTGCAGGAAATAAAATTAATTTTAGCCTGCAGGTCTGCAGCGTATACAGGGTGGTTAACAAAAATCGAGTAAAATAACAAAATTTTATTTCCAGAGAATTCAAGCATTTTGAGACTATCAATACAATGTATGGCCTTCACGGGCATCAATAACAGCTTGACATCTTCTTTGCATACTACACTCGAAGTTGTTGAACATTTCTTAAGGAATTTGGTTCCAAAAACAGGGCAGAAGCTCTCTCAGATCATTTAAGGATTCTGGGGTAGGTTGATGATTATCTAATCTTCTTTGGAGCATATCCCAAGCATGTTCTATGCAATTCAAATCTGGTGAGTGCGGAGGTATTGGTAAATGTGGAATACCAAGCTCCTCGCGCGCATTCTCAACTATGGCTGCACAGTGCGGTCTAGCGTTATCGTCTAGAAATTAAAAAGTTTCACCAATAGCAGCGTGAAAATTTGGCAAAACATTGTCAATGACATATTGCCTATAGTGTAAGGCGGTCATATTCCCAGGACAATTTCCCGGCCCATACCATAATACTACCCCCTCGGAATGGAAGGACTTCTTGGACAAAGCGACGATTACGGGGTATGCGTGGGATTGTCCATACCCTTATTTTTCGAGAATCTGAAAATCGTCCATTTCTGGATTCATCAGTGAAAAGAACACTACGCCATTGATCGTTAAAGTTGATATGTTGCCTTGCCTATTCCAGTCTTTGACGCTTATGATCACGTGTTAATGGAACTCCTCTTAATGGAGGTCTAGAACCTAGATTCACCTCTCTCAAACGTCGTCTGATGGTTTCGATGGAAACTTGGACCCCATCTGTATTTTGAAGAGAATTCCGTATCATTCTACACGTAGATGTAGGCTTTCTTCTCGCCGA
Organism: Hippodamia convergens; assembly: GCA_038502775.1. NCBI lineage: Eukaryota > Metazoa > Arthropoda > Insecta > Coleoptera > Coccinellidae > Hippodamia > Hippodamia convergens. Next base: position 96,088,382 of record CM076607.1, read on the forward strand.
AATGGTGATGAAACGATCCTGAGCAGGTGGTGTTTTTCGTCGCCCACCAATCCTTGGTCTTTCCAACACGTAACCTGTCTGCCTGAACCTATTCCAAAGTCGAGATATCACCCTTTGGCTGACTTGAAGCCTTTCCGCTACAACAACCTGAGTTAGGCCACCCTGAAGCATTCCGATAGACCTATTAGCCTCAGCGTTTGTCAATTTACGTCTTAGCATTTTCAGAAAACTTCGTTTCCAATCGAAGCCGTTGATAAACTGACTCCATTTCAAAATAAGAACATTCATGAAGCATATGCAAAGAACCAAACTTCAGAAAAAAGGCGACCAGATTGACGAAATGTCTCATACTGATTTTTTTTTGGGTCGATTCAAGTTGTTATTGAGTTTTGAATGATTTCACAGCGATTTTTGGAAGATTACATACTTTTCGAAACTCAATGTTTGTATCATAAAACTCAGAATGAAACGTCGAGTTGATCAGAGATGATTTGGCATTGCAAGCCAAAGGAAACAACATGACATTATAATCTGAATTACATATGACTGAATTACAAACGCCTTAGATATACTCGAATCATTTTTGAGTTGGTAGAAAAATTTTTTACTCACTCGCAATCAAGAGAACTCGTTCTGCCTCAACTCTCATCACGCTGTCAGATAGCTTCTTGTTGGTCTCACATAAAGTCAAAACTTTCAACACTTGCGTGATGGCACTGGTTTGCTCATGGATGTCTTCTCTCAATTTAACTTCAAGTTCATTTTCTCCCCTATCTATCCATTCTTCTTCATTCGTTTCAGTGACAATCGAGTGGTTGTCGATAATTTCTGGTTTTCTCTCGATGAACTCCAAGGACTGTACTGCCTCCATTGGTTCCAAGATGTGGACGTTACCTTGGGCATATTCCCTACTGGACTGCTTCAGTTCCAAATGATCCTCTGTATCTAGCGATACTACTTCTTCACTTTCGTATTTTGGGTCGTATGTGTGTTTTTTCTGAATTTCGTGGGCCTGAAAATTTTAATATGATGAAATTGAATCCTTTATAGGGAACTATCTTCCCTCTTATGGAGCCTAGTAATACACTCCCCGTCAATAAATTCCGGACAGGCAAAACTTTTGTCAAATTCAACACCCTGTATCTTTTTTCGTGGTGCTGCGATTTTGTTGAAATTTTCACCAGGTATAGTATTGGGTCTTGTAATATTAACCTGAAATTTACTTCGCGAGAATACCTGTAGTTCATCCGTTATACAGGGTGAAACAAAACCTTGTTTTATACCCTCCATTTCTAAACACCCTATGGTGAATTTGAGGCGGAAAATTTGATATCATTAAGTTTTAATTTGGAGTGGGACTCTTTCTTAACAAAATGTTTTTCGATTTCCGTCAGTATCTGCTTTAAAAAAAAAAGGTATACAGTTTCAAAGAAAGTGATGCATTTTTTCAATTTTAATAACAATTTAAAACATTACAATACCTTATCGACTAGCAAACATAAACAGACATTTGAAAATTAATAGCATGTTTTTCCACCTCGCTTTCTCATCACTTCTACCATACGACGTGGCATACTTTCAATGCATTTCTGAATTGCCTCTGGGGGAATATTTTCCCGTTCTTCAAGAAGGGCTGTTCGTAAATCGGGCAAGGTGTTTTTGCTGCCGATTTGGAACACGTCTACCTAGCATATCCCATACATGTTCAATTGGATTTGAATCCGGACTCTGGCTGGCCACACCAATCGTTGAATATTCGCCTCTTCTAAGTATTCAGTTACAACACGTGCAACGTGAGGCCTAGCATTGTAATGCATTCACAGAAATTGTTGGGGAAAAAGTCCCCCAAAAGAAAATCGGAACTGCATTGAAACTATGCCATGTCGTATGGTAGAAGTGATGAGAAAGCGAGGTGGAAATACACGCTATTAATTTTCAGATGTATGTTTATGTTTGCTAGTCGATAAGGTATTGTAATATTTTAACTTGTTATAAAAATTAAAAAAATGCAACACTTTCTTTGAAAATGTGTATCTTTTTTTTAAAAGCAGATACTGACGTAAATCAAAAAACATTTTGTTGAGAAAAGGTCACACTTCAAATTGAAACTTGATGATATCGAATTTTCCGCCTCAAATTCACCACAGGGTGTTCAGAATTGGAGGGTATTAAACAAGGTTTTGTTTCACCCTGTATAACAGATAAACTACAGGTATTTTCGCCAAAAAAATTTCACGTTAATATTACAAGACCCAATACTATACCTGGTGAAAATTTCAACAAAATCGGAGAACCACGAAAAGAGATACAGGGTGTTGAATTTGACAAGAATTTTGAATGTCCGGAATTTATTGACGGGGAGTATAGATGATACTAGATTAGCTTCTCTGGAATAAGCATGTGAATAAGGCAAGCACCTACTTTCAATTGAAAAAAGAATGATCAAAATCGGTTCATCCAGTCGAAAGTTCTAAGGTTACGAACATAGTAAAAATACAGTCGAATAAGGAGCATATTGAACATCTAACAAAACGAACAATCGTATAATGCTTGTTGCCAGATTGCCGGATAATAATTTCGATTGATGAAAAAAATTTAACTGAAAAAATAGAATCTTTACCAAGTCTTTTGAATCCAAAACAGCTGGAGCAGTATCGTCTTCATGTCTCTGGATATTATTCTCCTCGTGGTTCGATTGAATACCAAATGTGTCGAGGAAGTGCATACAACCTGTCCATCCATCTAAATTCACATCTGGATCCATCGAAAACATTCTTCTCTTATTGGATCTTTCAATGAATTTCTGCAATAAGTCTTTGAATTTTCCCAGAACCAAGTCTTTAACAATTTCGGAGTCTTCACTGAGTTCAGCATCGATCATACTCATGTCATCCTTTTCCAATCTGTATGGAAATCCACAACCTCTAGTGAGTGTTTTATTCGACAAAAAGTATTTATGTGAGCTTTGGTTCTCTTGATTTAACAGTGACTGCTGCTCAGTTGAACTGAGCATATTGTAGAAAGCATCTAGATCAAAATTAGTCCCACAGTTCTTAGAATTTTGACACTTGTCGATATCAACTTCTCCCTCATTTGAAAATCGTGGATTTTCCTGATTTTTCTCGCTTCCTACGAAAACCAACTTGGCAGGTTTGATCTTCAGTTTTATCGTACTGAATTTTTTATAGTTCTCCGGTAGTGTGATTTTTTGATTGATGGTTATGTAGTTTTCAGTTCCCATGGTTGAAGGAGCACGAGTGTTATCTTCTGGTGCTGTAAAGCGATGAGGACTATAAGTATGTATCCGGATCAGGAAATTTGTAAGATATACCGGGTGTCCCAGTATACCTGTTTCAATGGACTATCTCAGCCATGAAATTTGAAAATTTCATATTGAAGGAACCTTCATTTGAGATAAATAAAAATTGAAAATCACTTCTGGTTTGGCCAGAAGTGACTCTGATTTTCTTCAAATAAATCCTTGTATATTTTTCTTAATTTTTCATTCCTACTCAAAATGACCTTTTCAACAACGTATCACACTTTGTATTCTACAAATGGAGAAAACGTTAATTGAAATCTTAATATATAAAACTAGGTCGGCCATCTTCTTAGTTACACCATTTATAACTCAAGATTGGCTGAACTGTTTGTTATGAAAGGTTTTTTGTTGGATTCTTCTACGGCGGGGTTAACATAAAATTCTTAAAACTCTAAAAAATTTGATGAAATGGGAAAATATGGGAAATAAGTATCCTTCTTGCGAATAACGCCAATAGGTGTCTCTAATATGATACATTTTCTAATGATATTAACGCATCTGTGTCCATGTGTTATTACACCTATCTTTCTTCCGGACACTACGGAAAATTTTATAACGAAATGTTCTGAACAAATCTCCATTCTACAATAATTAATTATTGCCATTAGATGGCATTCATAAATATAGATGGTTATCTATATCTCTGATGGCAATGTAAACAATTACTGTGTATTTTGAGTTGTCTAAACATCCAAATCAAGACATTGACATTTTCTATTGAACACACAAAAATACAATGGGTGTTTCCAAATGACCTAATTTGTAGCAGATATAATTAAAGGACGTGGATTCAATCCAACATTCCAGGTAAGAATATGATAATAACATTAATGATTTCATATCACTTATTTTGTGTTTCTTTTCTGCTATTTAGATCCAAGGCCAGATTCCCCATCGAATTGGATCATTACAACCACTTGAAGATGCACATCATAAATTCCTCCAAATTTACTTCAAATAGGCAATATGGATGATCAACGTCAATCAATTAATGCAGTTATGAGAAGAATAATTCCTCAAGATCTGCAGCAACTACTTCATGAACATCATGCATTGGTTTGATTGTTCGTTCAAAACTGCTTTGGAACGTATGCCAAGTGACGATCACAAGGTTGTGGTTAGAGCAGATAAACAACCTGTTGGAGCACATGACTCCAATTCAACGCCCCTACAATAGACGAAGTGGCAATTGTGATTGTAGGTGAAAACTTGGAAACGCGTGATATTGTTCTTACGCGTCGCAATACTGGAGAATTGCAACGAATATATGAAAGACAACGTTCATTCGATGCTCTACAATACCCGCTAATGTTTTGGAGAGGTGATGATGGATATTACTTCAATATCAATATGATAAATCCTTTGAATGGTGAATACCTTTATCAATACAAATTTGAATTATTTGATTTTAGGCCAAGAAACCACAAAAAAAGTGAGCTCGATGAATTATTATTCATTTCGTTTAATGGTTCGTTAAAATGCTGAACCTATTTTCTGAGATTTCGTCGATTTTTGCAGCAGTATTGTGTGGACATGTATTGTGAAACTAGCTGACCCGGCAGACTTCGTACTGCCTCAATCGATAAATAAAAAAGCTACTTTAATATTATAATAAACTATTATGGTATAATATTGGCCAAGACGTGTTTAGAATCATTTCCTATCTCAGAAACTAAAGAGCGTAGGGGATCTGGTGGTGGGACCAATTGTGGCAATTGGCAATTAGATAAGCTATTAGCTGACCCGGCAATCTTTGTTTCGCCTTAGAGATGAATAAAGTAATAAAGTACTAACCATTGGTTTTTTTTTTTTTTAAAGAAGGAAATATATTAGGTGGAATACAAAAAAGTACAAAATATATAAAAAATTTAATTGCATTGAAATAGGTATGAACATTGTTATTCATACATCAAGAGAATTCTCTTTATTCAAGAGATAAAGAGGGAACTTTTTTAATATTTTATTGATAGAGGCAGTACGAAGTCTGTCGGGTCAGCTAGTTAAAAATTAAAAAATACTTCGAATATCGTATTTGGTTGCGCTAGTAATTATTTGTAAATATTGAGACTTTGTCTTTTTACACCCTTTTTATGATAGATCTAATCAAATCCATAGCCCAGATACAGGGTACTCTGCGAATTTCTTCAATTGCTTATAACTTTTGAACCTCCCAGTGTAATAAATTGATTTTTCTTTCTGAATCTACCGCCTAAATTCTGTGAATCTTTCGAACAGATCTGCATTCAGTCAAATTTATCATTTTTTTATTTTTCTGGTATAGTTTTTTTTAATGATTAATTACTCAAAAATGCGCATTTCATAACTTTTCACGAAGAATACTTTTATTTTCCAAAATCTTTCGTCAAAATATCTGTACAGGGTATTCCAAATTGCTTGATTTTGGCTGTTTTTGATATTCTAGACTATATAGATAGGTAAACACGTTGAAAGGAGTCCTGGGATCGATTTCCGTGAAAACACCAGTAGTGAAAACCGTTTCATGATTATCTTCATTTGTTTTGAAAATATAACAAAATTTTGATATTTTTTCAATTTCGAAAATATGCCTGAAAAAGATAAAACTTTTAACAAGCACTTTTCCACTGGGAATAATACATTATTTTAAATTTCTTTTATCTTTAATTTTTTTATGATATGAGATGAAGAAAAATGCATTCGTATTTAAAATAAAAAAGTGTTTTTTTTCCACGAGAAAAAAAATTTAATATAGTTTCTTATTTCAGGTGAAAAAGCGCTTCTAGAAGGTTTCGATCGTTTTCAGATATTTTCGTAAATAAAAAAAAATATGGCACATTTTCGAAATCGATAATATATCAAAATTTTTAAAAATATGAAGATTTATTGAAATGGTTTTCACTAATGGTGTTTTCACGAAAATCGAGCCCAGGACACCTTCCGAAGTTTTTACCTATCTAGTCCAGAAGTATCTGAAACAGTCCAAATCAATCATACAAGTCAAAGACTCTGCATAATTTTTCAGGTAAAAAAAAATTTGCTCTATGTTATGTTGTTAAAAATGATTTTTTTCTTTGACATATTTTATAGAAAAATCTGAGGACCTACCTATGAATTTAAAAAAATAACAAAAGCTTGCAGTTCTTTTCCCGAATTTTTTTAAGAAGTTATTCAAATACTCACATATTTATGTTTGTAGTGAAAACACTTGTACCTTCAAGTGCAATTTTTTTCTTCAGTTCTAGCTGCCATGGATCTTCAACTCACACTTTCGATTTCTGTTATAAATTCGCCGAAGACTGCGAAGAAATGTTATCGCCGATTCTGCCCCAAATTCGAACAAATTTGAACATCATCAATGAATCACATCTGCGGGAATCACAAGACAAACAAATAGAAGATTAAAATTTGTGGACCAATAAATATTTACTTCATAAATGTATTGGCGATTTTATCAAATCTACAACCCTGAAATAGAAGCCTCCAACTGTTGATGGAAATTGAGACTCAAGGAAATAACTCATTAGCTACGATCAGACGAACCCATACGATATACCAGGTGTTCCTTATTTGTGTGAAAAATTTGTCAATTTCACGAAAAATCTCCATTACTTTGATATCTATCTATATGAGAAGAACATTATTTAGAAGCTCATAGAATATAGTGCAGTAAATCTGTCCGAAAAACTACAATTTTTAGGAAAAAAGTCCGCTTAAAAGTAGCATTCAAAAAGCTTAACATGCATACAGCATTTTTTTTCAACTCGAGAGTTTTCTGGATTCAATTAATTTCGGGAATGGTAGGATTTCTTTATTATTACTAAATCATGCAGTTTGTACTATTTCATCAGATTGAATAAGATTTTTTTATTTCATTTTGAAGTTATGTTGTTTTATCACATGACATTAAAGATTGAAGGATACAAATATTCACGTAAATAAAAAAAGAGTAAGCATTGATCTGTTTATTTATGAAAAATATTACTATTCATAATAGTATCTTCAGTTTATCTCGACTCTATTAATTTTTGTAATGATTACATGAAATCGTGGATTTGACTCAGGATTATTTGTCAATCTCTTCAAGGCCTGAGGATGAGTACTTCATAATGGTTGTAGTGATGTTCTTTGCCACCATATGGGATGTAACAGCAACCATGGCTTGGGTGAACCTGATAAATTCAAATAGGTGAGTAATTCAGTGAAAAAAATCCTTATTGAGAACTTGATTAATTTATTATTAATCAAGAATATATAAAACATCTTACATCTCCCTCAGATTCATTCAGATATCATGAAAAATACAGGGTGATTCACGAAGAGCCGATAGAATTTTTCAAAGAAAGACTCGAGATAAATAAACCGCTTCACATGAGTTAGGGGTATTGACTTAAATTGCAAAAAATATAGTTTAAATGAGATTTTGTGATGAAAATTCATATTGATATGATTTCAAGTTGCAGGAAATAAAATTAATTTTATCCTGTAGGGCTGCAGCGTATACAGGGTGGTTGAGAAAAGTCGAGTTAAATAACGAAATTTTATTCCTAGAGAATTCAAGCATTTTAAGACTATCAATGCAATGTATGGTAGAAAATTTCTCAGATCGTTTAAGGATTCTGGGGTAGGTTAATGATTATCAAATCTTCTTTAGAGCATATCCCATGCATGTTCTATGCAATTTAAATCTGGTGAGTGCGGAGGTATTGGAAATGTGGAATACCAAGCTCCTCGCGCGCATTCTCAACTATGGCTGCACGGTGCGGTCTAACGTTATCTTCTAGAAATAAAAAAGTTTCACCAATAGCAGTGTGAAAATTTGGCAAAACGTTGTCAATGACATGCTTCCTATAGTGTAAGGCGGTCATATTCCCAGGACAAATGTGTAGATCTGTGCGCCCGTTGGAACATATCCCGGCCCATACCATAAAACTACCCCCTCGGAATGGATGGACTTCTTGGACATAGCGACGATTACGGGGTATGCGTGGGATTGTCCATACCCTTATTCTTTTATAATCTGAAAATCGTCCATGTCTGGATTCATCAGTGAAGAGACACTACGCCATTGATCGTTCCAATTGATATGTTGCTTTGCCCATTTAAGTCTTTGACGCTTATGGTCACGTGTTAATGGAGCTCCTTTTAATAGACGTCCAGAACCTAGATTCACCTCTCTCAAACGTCGTCTGATGGTTTCGATGGAAACTTGGACCCCATCTGCATTTTGAGGAGTATTCCATAGCATTCTACACGTAGATGTAGGCTTTCTTCTTGCCGAAACGATGATGAAACGATCCTGAGCAGATGTTGTTTTTTGTCGCCCACCAAGCCTTGGTCTTTCCTACACGAAACCTGTCTCCCCGAACCTATTCCAAAGTCGAGATATCACACTTTGGCTGACTTGGAGCCTTTCCACAACGACAATCTGAGTTAGGCCACCCTGTAGCATTCCGATAGCCCTATTAGCCTCAGCGTTTGTCGATTTACGTCTTGGCATTTTCAGAAAACTCGTTTCGAATCGAAGCCGTTGATGAACTAACTGCATTTCAAAATAAGAACATTCATGAAGCATATGCAAAGAAACAAACTTCAGAAAAAAGGCGACCAGATGGATCTATTCAAGTTGGTATTGAGTTTTAAATGATTTTACAGCGATTTTCTCGAAGATTGTATTTTATAGCAATAGTATATATCACACTTTTACACAATTCTTTCAACGGTAATTCTAGCTGTGCCATACCAAAATTAGTTCTAACGTAACAAAAAAGAGTTTCAAGGTTTGACATAAAAATAGAAACACCCTGTATGTTCAATTGAATTTTCCATTAACGAAGGAGAAGCATTGGTATGTTTTCTGATAGAAGCTGGAAAATTAGGAATCTTCATGCAAAAATCTACAAGTTATTATAACATTGAAATGAAGCCCTATTTGAGAACATTTTTAGGGTTTTTTCAGATTTCACACGAGTTTTCTTAGAATAATATGAAAACAATGTATAATTCAAAGGGTTATCTGATTAGTTTTCCCAACGAATTCATCTTTCCATTTAACTTTCCAACTTTAAAATTTCAAATGTTCATCTCGAGTCTTTCTTCAAAATAATATAATTAACCGTTTCTGGTGAATCACCCTGTATAGGTACATACGATAAAGAGAATTAAATCGATGAGTGAAGTAATTTCATTCATTGACCCTTCAAATGAGCAATTTTTTTCTACACATCCTCACCTTTCCAACTGTTAGAGAACCATGGTGATGGGCCCTTCCAATGTAGAGGGGTTCACCATCGCAAGTTCTTCCACCTTCAACAGCTCCATCTGGAATTTCTCCGTCTCTAGCGGGCACCCAGTCGAATCTCTGCTCGCAGAGCACCTGAGGAAGATAATAAATTTTTTTAAAGTTGTAAAAAAATTGTTTCGAAGTCGCAAAACTTTTATTTGTTTCTCATTTGTAAACGCCAGTTTCCAAAAACACAATATTAATCAAGAAAGTTCATTTTATCAAGTCACTAACTTGTAAAACTGACAGTTAACTTGCAAAATTTTCACAAGTTAGTAGTATTATTCACATAAGAAAATTTTGTTTTATCGTCATATATGTTGGAAATCATGATACAATTGTTATTTCCAGTAACACAGATTTTTTGATGATGAAAGAGTTGATACTGATGATGATGTACCATCTGGTGACTCAGGAACTGCTGAACTCGAGGACTACAGAACAGTTGTACTCTCCTTACTACCAAATAATTTGCTAGACATCTTGATTTTTTTGTTTACCGAATCATCGACATAACTCATCGCAATTTCGGTGCTCTTCCACCCTCCTGCACGCTTTAGTGCTAAAATATCTCCACCCGAATCCGCAACCATAGTGGCTCCAGTTCTGCGAAAAGAGTGGCCGGTGTATAACTCTGGGTCTTTTTAAACCTAAATATTTCGCTATTTGCTTTGGGACACCACCAATAGTGTGTTGGCCAGCATTAAGGGAAATGCACTTTCCATGTCGGTATGTCAAAAAAAATCTTAAGCTTTCTGTTCCAGGAGGCCGAAGATTTACATATTTTCTGTAAAACATGCAGGGCTTGAAGCTGCAGCCATCATCGGTTATGGTGAATCTTCTTGTTGTTAATTTTTTTGTTTGCCGCAATGTCACAATAACGTATTTTTCCATTTCTTCTACATCATTCATGTTGAAGGAGAGAATTTCGTCACATCGACAACATCCAAAAATTCCAAATATTGTTACGATTTTCGCCAGTAACCACTGGTCATCAGGAGCATGTAAAAGAAATTATTCAGCCATTTCTTTACTTAATACCTTGGCCTTTTTTGGCGTATAACGCTAATTTTTCCGTTTCAGAAACGCTATTACCTTTTGAAATCTGCAAATGACAACTCCAAGCAGCTTTTCAGCATAGACCTTTTGCCCATGAAGAATTAGGGCTGGATCTAGCTGATAGTTGATTCAAGTAGACCAACAAAACATCTTCAGTTACCCCAATCACTCTATTTTTGTTTTGCCACTTTTTGAAGTCGTCGTATTCTCGCTCGTACCTAGAAGCTGATTTTTCAGGTAATAAACTTGATGCTACACTGCTGGCTGCCTCAATAATTTCTTTTGGTACATTCATTTTCGCTTTCGCCAAAACAAATGTAAAGAAAAATAAACAGACATGTTCATGGCAACGCTTCCATAGCTTACGACATTTGCGACAAATTATTGAAATTTTTTTGGAATTTATCTAACCTTTTTACAAATGAGAAACAAATAAAATATAAAACAATACACGCAAGGTAACGGGGTTACTGACTCGCCTGCGCCTCCATTCGCCAGTAAAAACCCTCTTACCTTGCTAGTAATGTTATATATATATATATATCATCGCTTTGGCCCGAGACTGTAAAAAGCATTGAATAAAGAAGAAAAGGAAAGAGTATCAGTGAAATTCCCCCTGTAGTATCATTAAAATCTTTCAATAAGATTCCCAAAATTTTTTCACGACCCAATATTCAATTTTTTATTCTTAAGCCTCAAAGCGTGTCCCTGAATAGGGCGCTAGTTCGGCTATTTTTCCCTTACCTGATATTCGTATTTGGAGTGTTCCTCTCCGCTGAATGCAATGTAGGCCACGTCTTTGTTAGGGATGACCTTTGCTGGGAGCCAATCTCCTTCGTGGAAAGCTCGTCCAACATAAATAGCATCGCCATCACTGTCAGTTCCTCCACGTAGAGCTGTGGAGGGGACTCCATTACGAGCACGAGTATCTACCCAGTAGTATGCTGTAAAATTTGGGGTTAGTTGGGCTTTCGAACATTTTGAGTATTCTATTCTATCTAGTTTTCTTTCTTTTTCCATTTTTATTTCACTTGCGATGAATTTATTTCAAACTTTTATTCTGACTCCCTCTTCCAGGATGAAGTTGATTATGATTTTCGTCGGTTACAAACTTAAATGATGTGATCTGAGTGTGAAACAAGAAATACACTGCGAAAAAATATTAACGCACATTATGGAAATCTCAAATTTATTCTACAACTGAAAGTGTTCTCAATGATAATTATTTTTATCAGAATTATGCATGCATATATTATCCACTTTCAACGTTTTTCTTCAATACAGATGTTTTTTCCCAGCAGGAATAAAAAAAGATGATATTATCAGATTTTGAATGTATTGGCTCCATTCTGAAATCAGTTGTTCTCGATCAATTCTAGTGATCAATAGTTTTTCTTTCGTTTGATTTTCTACCCTCGATCGCTATTCAACGCGAAACACGCAATTTGACCCAAGAGGAATGTGCCCAAGCGGTAGTTTTGCGAGAAGAACGGTGGACATACACAAGAATTGCAGAAAGGTTTGGAGTTTCCCATACAAGTGTGTATTGAATACTACTTGTTTCGGGGAAGGATCGATTATGGTATGGGGTGGAATATCTTTGACTGCTCGCACAGACCTAGTGGTCGTTGATAATAGAGTTATGAATGCTGATAAGTATATAAGGAGCATGTAGTGCCATTTGCCCCATACCTTGGTGAAAATTTCATTTTTATGGACGATAATGCCAGACCCCATCGTACACGCATCGTTCAGGAGTACCTTGAAGAGGTTGAAGTCTCTCGAATGGAATGGCCAGCAAAAAGTCCAGATCTCAATCCGATTGTGCAGGTTTGGGACAACCTCAATAGAAGGCTGAGAAGTTCAGAAAATCATCCAGCTAGTCTTAATGACTTAGGAATCAAACTCGGAGAACTCAGGGAAGGATTAGATCAGAACATTTTAAGATCACTCATTTTGAGTATGAACCGTCGTTGCCGAGCTGTAATCAACGCAAGGGGTGGAAATACCAAGTATTGAATCACTTATCAGCATTTCAGTATTTTAAAAATTGTTCATTTCTCTTCTTTCACATAAGATTCGGTGAAATCCTGAATTTTTCTTCCATTTAATGTGTCTTGTTTCGTTCAAAACCTTCCCGAGAGAACATAAAAAATAAGTTTTAAAGTCAATGTAGAGTTAACTTTCATAAGAATGGAGATTTTCAGAATGTGCGTTAATTTTTTTTTGCAGTGTATATAACCTTACTCAGAGAATTTAGCAAATTTAATTTCTTGATTATCTAACCTCAACTTCGGAAGATCCTTGACATAAGAATTGAAATGGAAAAAAGTTTCGAAATTTAATGAATGAGACCAATTGTTTATGCTGAGTACAATTCTAAATGAGTTTTTTTTACAGCGGGAAAAAAAGAGCAAACGAAATAATTTCTGATAATATCATTTTTGTTTACCGGATTGTAAAAAGGTCAACTCACAAAGAATGAAATTAAAATCTAGAGAAGTAATATCAAATTTCAGAATCAAACGATAAAGATGTTCTTGATATGAATGCACTTAACTATACTTCTCGCAACAATTAAAGGAACAGAAAAATTTCCCAAATTTTTTGGTATTTTTCAACAGGCTGTATCTCAGTGAAAAATGATCGTATGAGAAAAAAAACAGCAACTTATGACGCTTGAAGACTCTAGTTTCTGAATTTATTGGTTAACAATTTTTCAGAGTACCGGCAGCCATGCAATCTTCGGATGAAGCACGAAAAAATTTTTTTTTTATTTTTCAAATTTTTATTTTTGCTCTACGTGCATGTTAAAATGTTCTTGAGCTAGACCGATGCAAAGCCCGCATAGCTTGTTAATTCAGGTCTAATTTGTTTTTCACCACCCTCGGAAATGACCTTTTGTCTTCGAGATATCCAATTTTGAATACAAAGGGACCCTTTTTCACTCAACTGCCGATATCTCCGGAACTAATGGAGGCCTAGCAAACCGAGAGCTGGTTTCTTCTTCTGCAGAAAATTTCCCACAAAAATCTATCATGTTTGATAAAAAAAAAAATTGTTTTTCACCTGTAACGGTAATGTGAAAAAAGGGCAAGAAAATGCCTTGTTCCCTCAATTCTTTCAAAATTTCAATCGATTGGTCCAGGAAAACCGCTTCACCGATCGATCTACCGATTTAGGGGGGCCTTTATGGTACATTAGGCTGTAAAATTTTCTTATAACCTTAGCTTTCCCTCCAATATTGATGAAGATATAGTCCGTTAACCAACAAATGGCAAAATGGCATTTTCTTGCTCTTTTTTCACATTACCATTACAGGTAAAAAAAAATTTTTTCTTAATTAAACATGAACAGTTTTTGTAGAAAATTTTCTGCAGAAAAAAAAACCGGCTGTCGGTTTGATAGGCCTCTAGTAGTTCCGGAGATATCGGCATTTGAGTGAAAAAGGGTCCTTTTGCATTCAAAATGGGATATCTCGAAGACAAATGGTCATTTCCGAGCGTGGTGAAAAACAAACTAGACCTGAATAAAGAGGCTATACGGGCTTTTCATCGGTCTAGCTCAAAAAATTTTTTCCATGCGCGTAGAGCAACAATAAAAATTTTAAAAAATTTTTTTCGTGCTTTATCCGAGAATTGCATGGCTGCCGGTAATCTGAAAAATTGTTAACCAATAATTTCAGAAACTAGAGTCTTCAAGCTTCAAAAGTTGATTTTTCTATTTCTCATACGACCATTTTTCACTGAGGTACAGCCTGTTGAAAAATACCAAAAAATTTGGAAGATTTTTCTGTTCCTTTAATTAATGCAAGAAGTGTAGGTGAATCAGAAAAAATGGATCGTTTATAAATATTCCATTTCATTACTGAAGAAAATGTGCGGAATTAAATATTAATTGACACCCTTCAATGTTTTTTCTTTAATTTTTGATTGTAGAAATACCAGACATCTTTTAATCTTCTACCCTCTTTTGAACACGTAGATTGAACGATATCGCGGTCTACTTTGATTTTGCAAGGTCAACAGCGTTAAAAATGTTATCAACTCACCTGCCATGATGAATAACAACTGTAAGGTAACAACACGAAAATGTCGCTTGAAAAACGGAGCAAACAGTTATAAATCCTTTTATCAGCGGGGTATCTACGTTGTGCAAATAATGCATGAATTCCATATTTCACTTTGGTGCAGGTCCGCACGAAGCCCTATGATCCAAGGTGAAAAAAAGTTTTAAAATGTACGTCACAAAACGCAATGTATAGGGTGGGCAAATTTCGAACTTTCGAATCAGAGGAGATACACAAAATCTGATACCCACTTTCGTTCTCTTTTTTTGTGAAACTTACGAGAGTAGGATTCATTTTTGAAATTAATAAATTATACAGTAACTTTTCAATGTAGAATCCATTTGAGTGTTTATGTAATTGAAAAAATCTCTTCATATTTTACGGAAAAACATACATAGTGCAAGAATAACATGTATGGTAGGAAATCATCAATATCCACAAGTGGCATGGGCATTTTATTACGGCAATAAAGCTCTCGACAATGGTGCTATAAATTTTGGTCTGACCGATATTTTATCAGGCCTGAGTCCAACTCTGATTTTCCGTAAACACCTTCACGAAATATGATTAATCTGCCTATCGATATTATCTAACACCTAGTGATTGGATCTCGATATTCGAAATTTGGAAAATCCGAAAATTCAAAATATTTATCGAAAAACTCATGTCTGCGTTTATTTTCAACAATTGATTTTTTATGAAAACGAGTCCGAATCGTTTTCATTTAATTGCACTCAGGGGATTTAAATAAGTAGTTTTAATCCCTGAATTAATACCGATATTTTAATTATTGCTATAATGATTGGAGGTGATTTTTTAATACGTTTAATTTTACATTCAAAAACTATGCATTCAAATTTTCCTTAAAATGAACTTCGAAGATTTAAATTAGTAGTTTTAATTTGTTGACTGGAAGTGCTGTTTTAAACTCTAGGAATTCAAAGTGTATTCTTTGAATCCCTGAAACATAAATTATTTATAAAAAAGTGAATGTTTTTTCGTCATCAAAAACTGTAACGTAAAATCTGCTTTTAAATTTTCTCGAATAAGTGTTTCGTCGTATTTTTGAACCTTCATACCTTGAGTTTGGAATGAAGCAGATGAAAAAAATTCTCAGGATATAATGCCTGTAGTGAACTTATCAAACGTGCAAAGTTTCAAGTGCATAGCTCGTACACTTTAGATTTTATAGATACCTAAAACCACCGATTTCGTCACTCACTCACTGATGATCATAAGAACTGTTAGGATACTTCCCTATGTCCTATGAACTTGAAATTTGGTATGTGAGCTAGTTTCAGTACAAAAACCACGGAAAAGTTCTTAAACTTGAAACTTTCACCCCCAAACCTTAGAACCAGGGGATGTTTAAGTTTGTATGAGACTTCCGCTAATTTTGATGCTTGTGGTCTGAAAATTGATATAAACGGAGGACTGCTTGTTATGAATGTAAAAAAAATATCGAAGAATTCTCGTTGAAAATCACCCCCACATTTTGAATAAGGGGTAAAATAAAGTTCGCGTAAAATGCCTCTTGTTATTTACACCAAATTCAATTTCCCTATAATAACCTCAACCATAGTTTCCATTGTGCCATTTTCCGTTGTTATTATTATACACTGCGCAAAAAAATTAACGCACATTATGGAAATCTCAAATTTATTCTACAACTGAAGGTGTTCTCAATGATAATTATTTTCATCAGAATTATGCATGCATATGTAATCCACATTCAAGGTTTTTCTTCAATACAGTTTTTTTTTTCCCAGCAGGAATAAAAAAAATGATATTATCAGATTTTGAATGTATTGGCTCCATTCTAAAATCAGTTGTTCTCGATCAATTCTAGTGATCAATAGTTTTTCTTTCGTTTGATTTTCTACACTCGATCGCTATGCAACGCGAAACACGCAATTTGACCGACGAGGAATGTGCCCAAGCGGTAGTTTTGCGAAAAGAATGGTGGACATACACAAGAATTGCAAAAAGGTTTGGAGTTTCCCATACAAGTGTGTCCAGAATGTTGCAGCGATTCAGGGAGACAGGTATGAATATCCGAAGACCAGGACAGGGTAGATCACGGGTAACAACTGCCATTCAAGAACGTTACTTGAGAGCCTCCTCCAAAATCAGCTTGAGCAAACTCATGGGGTGCAAATTAGCACTCAGACAATAAGAAATCGCCTCAGAGAATATGATTCAAGGCCTCGTGTCGCGGCAAGAGGCCCAGCTCTTACCCCAGCCCATCGAAGGGCGCGTTTGGATTTTGCGAGAGAGCATATCCATTGGGAAGAGACCGATTGGGAAAGAGTTCTCTTCACAGATGAGTCTAGATTCTTCCTCTACCATTGTGATCGACGTTCCCTTGTATACAGACGTCCACATGAAAGATATGCTCAGTGCAATTTCCTGAATACTACTGGTTTCGGGGAGGATCAATTATGGTATGGGGTGGAATATCTTTGACTGCTCGCACACACCTAGTGGTCGTTGATAATGGAGCTATGAATGCTGATAAGTATATAAGGAACATTCTTGAAGAGCATGTAGTGCCATTTGCCTCATATATTGATGAAAATTTCATATTCATGGACTATAATGCCAGACCCCATCGTGCGCGCATCGTTCTGGACTACCTTGAAGAGGTTGAAGTCTCTCGAATGGTATGGCCAGCAAGAAGTCCAGATCTCAATCCGATTGAGCAGGTGTGGGACAACCGCAATAGAAAGCTGAGAAGTTCAGAAAATCATCCAGCTACTCTTAATGACTTAGGAATCCAACTCGGAGAAATCTGGGAAGGATTAGATCAGAACATTTTAAGATCACTTATTTTGAGTATGAACCGTCGTTGCCGAGCTGTAATTAACGCAAGGTGTGGAAATACCAAGTATTAAATCACTTATCAGCATTTCAGTATTTTGAAAATTGTTCATTTCTCTTCTTCCACATAAGATTCGGTGAAATCCTGAATTTTTCTTCCATTTAATGTGTCATATTTCGTTCAAAACCTTCCCAAGAGAACATAAAAAATAAGTTACAAAGTCAATGTAGAGTTAAATTTCATTAAAATTGAGATTTTCAGAATGTGCTTTAATTTTTTTGCGCAGTGCATAATGATAGGACTCTTCATACAATTGTTGTGATGGCAGCTCTCAATTACAGCGCCATCGCAGCTTGAACCTAGGTAGGTAAAGGTATATTTCTATACTTCGTACATTGTTGATTTTGAACATGGATTGTGAATAAGTTTGACTTGAAATAGATCTCGCAATAATTATATTTTATTGAATTATTATTGAGGAAAAAAGAACAAAATGAAAAGATTTTGTCATAAGCAACGTACAAAAAGAATTGAAATCCAACCAAAAACATTTTCATGTAAAATATTGCCAAGAGGAGGCCGTATTTCTAACATTGTCACAAAGTTATCAGATCTCATGTGGAGCCAAGCTGCTAACTCTACACTCTTCATCTTCACAAGTCCTTATTTCACAAACTCTATGCCTTAGTCAAAATAAGTGACTTGGCCGTTTCGTGACTATAAGAACTATTTTATAACAGAAAAGTTATGAACAGCGAATGAATTTTTCACCTTACGCTCACGTGGCGAAAGAGAAACGGCCAAGTCACTTATTTCGACCAAGGCATATAGTTTGTGAAACACCTTCAAAAAAGGGTACAAAACATCTTTGAGTGTTTTCTGTATCTGGTACAGCTCAGGTACACTCGAAATCTCAACATAAAACACAAACATTATCTACAGATTACGATTCGATCAAATACGTAATGTGCTTCTATTTGTAAAAACGCGAAAGAAACAATTCGTTGAAGAATTATCAACGCTATCGAAAACATTAGTCACATAATCAAACGAATTAGTGGATAACTTGAAAAGTGAATCACTCGGAATATCGGTATTTATCGAAGATAAGGGCATTCAAGGCGAGCAAACACTTCGAGTCAGTATAGATATCTAATAATAACTCTTTTAAATTCCAGTTTTGATGATTGTTCCCAACTATCATTTTTACGCAAAAAAAAACAAGATAACTATAGTAGCATGATTGAGAATAAATGATTATGTTCACTGTTGGCTGTTGGTAACCCAAATATCAAATACGCAAATAGAGCGTTGAACGTCAAACTCGCATAAAAATGGGAAGAAATAATAATAATAATAATATTTATTTAACGGACTAAGCCATTTACAAAAATCTTTAGGAGAATCCCGCTTCATATATCAGTAGAGGAAGAAAATTCCAGCAATGATGAATAAAGCGCATTTTAGCGTTCCGATAAAAGTTTAAGAAATTAGGTGATGGAAAAAAATTACGTGTTCAAATTAATATACAAACAGAGAAATAAACAATCTAAGTTTTGGAAATGAGATAAATATACTGCTCCACAAGAGTTAGGGATATCAAATTCAATCGTTTTGAAAAGTATGTAATCTTCGAGAAAATCGCTGTAAAATCATTGAAAACTCAATAACAACTTGAATTGATCTAATAAAAATCAGTATGAGAGTTTTCGTCAATTTGGTCGCCTTTTTTTCTGAAGTTTGGTTCTCCGCATATGCTTCATGAATGTTCTTATATTGAAATGGAGTTAGTCTATCAACGGCTTCGATTTGAAACGGGTTTTCTGAAAATGCCAAGACGTAAATTAACAAACGCTGAGACTAATAGGGCTATCGGAATCCTACAGGGTGGCCTAACTCAGGTTGTTGTAGCGGAAAGGATCCAAGTCAGCCAAAGTGTGATATCTCGACTTTGGAATAGGTTCAGGGAGACAGGTTCCGTGTTGGAAAGACCAAGGCTTGGTGGGCGACAAAAAATAACACCTGCTCAGGAACTTTTCATCACCGTTTCGGCGAGGAGAATGCCTACATCTACTTGTAGAATGATACGGAATACTCTTCAAAATGCAGATGGAGTCCAAGTTTCCATCGAAACCATCAGACGACGTTTGAGAGAGGTGAATCTAGGTTCTAGACGTCCATTAAGAGGAGTTCCATCAACACGTGACCATAAGCGTCAAAGACTGGAATGGGCAAGGCAACATACCAAATTCGTTGCGCAGAGGACCAATTATAGTTTCAATTATGTTTCTTCGTGGATATTTTTCGTTAAACGATCGAACATTATACCCCCCAGCACATTAATGATCTTCCTTGAAAAGGCATGTACCGAGCTTTTCCATGGAATATTCTGAATATTACATTAACTTTTTGCTGGTTTTTTATTTTCATTTAAGTGATAAGATAGTGAAAATTTCACAGATAAAACATTGTCATGTTACAATCAACAAGTTGGAGATTTTTCCTTCGCAACGAGGTAACGAATAACATCGCGCACTTCTCATTTGGCGGTTGACTCGATCGACATGTTCAACAAGAAAAATTCGTGTGTCCACAGTTTTCAAAATACTGAACTCGTTCTCTTTTTATTTTGAAGATTAGGAGTAAAGCTATACAACAGTATAGTCAACATAGCAAATAAATATTCCTTACGGTGGTGAGACCCTTAGTAAACTTATTTTTTGGACACGCCTGGTATAAGACAAATTATAACTTATTATTCCTGATTATATCTGGCAACAGAGCTCGGCAAATTATGTCATTTTCCTGTTGTGTATCTTTCTTTTTTCGAATATCCATTCAAATGTTTTATGTGTTTTCTGCACTTTTCTGATTTTTTTCAAGTTTTTCTCCCCGAATCTTCGGAACTAAATTCAATTGGAAAAAGTTTTAAATAATAGAAGAAAACTTGAGCACTGATTGGTCGAAGACCAAATTCTTTTAAAAATTTGTTGCCTAACATTGAAAGAAGAAATAACACTTCCAACTATCAAACTTTGCAACCTTTTTGTTCATAAAAAAACAATTTCTGTTCTATAAGTTTTCGTTTTACACTGAAGTACTTTTTTGTTTCTAATCTTTTTCACGATCTGTTTTTTTGCTGTTTTATGTTTTTGTTATTTGTCGTTTATGTTGAAAAAGCATTATATGCATTTTTCATAGATTATTAAATTTTGTATTTCTTTTCGGCATCTTTCCTTGTACAGATGTTGTTTCTCATTATGATGGAAAAATGAGTTTAACAAAATTATCTGATAGGCCCTTTATTAAAAAAAAAAAACAATTACCAAAAGAAGAAATAAGGGAGAATAAAACCAATGAATAATTTTTCCATTTCATTTCAAATTGTAAACAATGATCACAAAATCATTCACTATAAGATTTCATAAAATAACTGCCATCTAAAACTAATAAGATATTAGACGATACAGGATAAAATATTGCAAATATTTGAATAAATTACTAAATTACCAATAACAAATACTCAAGTCCATATTATTTACAAAAATCTAAATAAAGTCTCATCATATTTACACCAGTGAAATTTTTTGATCAAATAAAAATATAACAATTTTGAATCTATAGACGATTGACAATTTAGTACATTTATGAACATTTCGATATTTCTAATGTAACTAAAAAAAAATGATTTGATGAACATGTTTCTTCTTTACAATAGTGGATGCTCCAATTCATGTACAAGATACTGCTTGCCTCATGGTCTTGAAAGCTGTAAAAGAATTAAAAACATTTTTAGCCAAAAATAACGTCAAAGAGATTCTTTCATTCCACAAATGAAAAGCTTGTTCCCAAGCAGAGCAAATAATTTTTTTTTATTTTTTACACTACTGATAGCTACAGGGTGATACGATAACTTGGACCGATGTTGCATTATCAGTCGCTTGACTTGTGAACACTGTTAGACTTTTTTGCGCCATCTGGGTAAA
Source organism: Hippodamia convergens (assembly GCA_038502775.1). NCBI lineage: Eukaryota > Metazoa > Arthropoda > Insecta > Coleoptera > Coccinellidae > Hippodamia > Hippodamia convergens. The sequence continues at coordinate 96,109,898 of CM076607.1, forward strand.
ATCGTCAACAACCAACATGAAGTGAAATTTTTTTCTACAGTGACTTTAATTTAGTTTGAATTAATGTTTAACATCGATCCATCTTATTGTAACTTCCTTTGTTTTTACCTAGATAATTTGTACTAAAGAGGGAATTATAATTTTATTCTTTCTTTTCATTTATTTTTTTAGTTTGACCCAAGAAATTCTATTAAATTGTTTAATTCACTACATTTTGTTAGTATGTGGTTATGGAAGAAGCATCAAGATGAAAATTAGTTATCTATTGAATGCAAGATTATCGAAGATAAAATATAGAAGGAAGGTCAAATGTTGCTTAGAGATCAACTCAGGATAAAGAAGAAAGAGTATTATTTGATGAAGAAATAGAATTAAAGCAATAATTGTTCGAGTGCAAAGAAAAGATAACAGAATTTAAAATTTGAATAACATGAAAATATTCATCGACAGAGAAACGAAGGATAACAATAAAATGAATTTTCTAGTAAGATTTATTGATACTTGTGAGCAGATTGAATAAGAATAATTATTATGGAGCTGATTGGATGAACATACAGTTGTTAATGTAAAATGATCTTGAAGTTTATGAACTTTGCTCGATATGAAAGGTAATCTCAGCTTAATTGTTGAAATTGAATTAAAAAAATTGTAAAGTGCTTCCTATCCTGATCAAATATTTTAATCGAAACATTCAATAAACTTTTTTTCAACTTAAATTTACAACTTCCCGAATACCAAAAGGGGTTAGTAAAAGAAAACGAAGAGATGAATTTTACCAAGTAATAAGCGCTTGAAGGGATCAGACAGCAGGAGCTGATTCGTTTTTGTCTTTTGATTCTTTCGATTTTCCTTCCCTACCTTCTCGCTGCCTTCTCTTGATCTTCTTCCTTCTCCTATCTAATTCGGACATTTCCGCCTTTATATCGACGTATGTCTTCCTCAGGGCGGTCATTTGATGCAATATTATGTTGATCCTTTCGGTAAAGTCGGTGACGCCATCTGGAATAAATAAATGAATAACAGTTGTTGAACGAGACAATGAAGTGGTTCAATAAATGGAGGCTACAAATCAATCCAAACAAATCACAATTCATACTGTTCAATCACAAAATAAGAACAAATTCTCCAAAATTAAGATTTGTGAACACTTCTATCAGTGCGCAAAGCAGTGTGAAATCATCGACAGCAAACTTTCCTTCAAAACGAATGCCACCTCATGTAAAAAGAAATGCATCGCCAGAAGCAGACACTTTTGAAGCCTAACTTATAAGAACACAGGAATTAACTTGAAAACAGCTGCCCACATCTACAAAACTATATGTCGCCCACTACTGGAATACTGCCACCTGATATATACATCCTCCATCTTAACAAAAAAGAAACTCTTCTGTACAGCAGAAACCTCCCCTCTTAGAAGCATTACCAAAATGAGACACCCAATGAATGCGCTTCACAATCCACCCAACAAACTCTTGTATGAATTAACAAAAATTACTCCAATTGAACAAAGACTGAATGATTTATAAAAAAGATTTTCAACGAGGGAAACCAATGTACAAATATTAAGTCAAATCTGCATTGATAGAGAACCAACCAGAAGAGCAAAGAGGAAATACCCACACAAAACGATATGGGAACTGATCCAGGACATGAACACCTGATCCAATAAGATACACAAATAATCGTTTATATCTGTATATAAGTTTTTTTTCTCTTTTTTTTTGTACAATTTGTCAACTCCACCACTGTATCAATATTCATAATTTAAGAAACATGTAACTTTGTACAAACAGGCTTAAGGACCTCGGTCGATGGCCATTTGGATATGTCCAATAAAGAACATTTTTGAATGATTGATTGAATCATCAATCGATGATTTTGCTTTGTAACTGTTGTTGCTTCCGCCGTTTTGCAATAGGTGGCTGTAGCGGTAAGTGGTAGTTGAAATGAACTGCTCCACAAGGGTTAGGGATATTGACTTAAATTGCAAAAAAATATAGTTTAAATGAGATTTTGTGATGAAAATTCATTTTAATATGATTTCAAGTTGCAGGAAATTAAATTAATTGTATCCTGAAGATCTGCAGAGTATACAGGGTGGTTGAGAAAAATCGAGTAAAATAACGAAATTTTATTCCCAGGGGAATTTAAGCATTTTGAGACTATCAATTCAATGTATGGCCTCCACGGGCATCAAAAACAGCTTGACATCTTTGCAAACTACACACGAGGTTGTTGAACATTTCTTGAGGAATTTTTGTTTCATAAACGGGGCAGAAGCTCTCTTAGATCATTTAAGAATTCTGGGGTAGGTTGATGATTATAAAATCTTCTTTGGAGCATATCCCATGCATCTTCTATGCAGTTCAAAACTGGTGAGTGCGGAGGTATTGGTAAATGTGGAATACCAAGCTCCTCGCGCATTCTCAACTATGACTGCACGGTGCGGTCTAGCGTTATCGTGTAGAAATTGAAAAGTTTCACCAATAGCAGCGTGAAAATTTGGCAAAACATTGTCAATGACATGCTCCCTATAGTGCAAGGCGGTCATATTCCCAGGACAAATGTGCAGAACTGTGCGCCCGTTGAAACATACCCCGGCCCATACCATAACACTACCCCCTCGGAATGGATGGACTTCTTGGACATAACGACGATTACGGGGTATGCGTGGGATTGACCATACCCTTATTCTTCGAGAATCTGAAAATCGTCCATATCTGGATTCATCAGTGAAAAGGACACTACGCCATTGATCGTTCCAATTGATATGTTGCCTTGCCCATTCCAGTCTTTGACGCTTACGGTCACGTGTTAATGGAACTCCTCCTAATGGACGTATAGAACCTAGATTCACCTCTCTCAAACGTCGTCTGATGGTTTCAATGGTAACTTGGAGCCCATCTGCATTTTGAAAAGTATTTCGTAGCATTCTACACGTAGATATAGGCTTTCTTCTCGCCGAAACGATCCTGAGCAGGTGTTGTTTTTCGTCGCCAACCAAGCCTTGGTCTTTCCAACACGAAACCTGTCTCCCTGAACCTATTCCAAAGTCGAGATATCACACTTTGGCTGACTTGGAGTCTTTCCGCTACAACAACCTGAATTTGGCCAACCTGTAGCATTCTGATAGCCCTATTAGCCTCAGCGTTTGTCAATTCACGCGTTGGCATTTTCAGAAAACTCGTTTCAAATCGAAGCCGTTGATAAACTGACTCCATTTCGAAATATGAACATTCATGAAGCATATGCAAAGAACCAAACTCCAGAAAAAAGCGACCAGATTGACGAAATGTCTCATACTTAGTTTTATTGGATCGATTCAAGTTGTTATTGAGTTTCAAATGATTTTGCAGCTATTTTCGAAGATTAAATAGTTTTCAAAACGATTGAATACGATATCCCTAACTCTTGTGGAGCAGTATATTTCAAGAAAAAAAAATATGAACTGTCTTCGTAAGTTCCACTCACCCAGATTCGCTCTGAAATCGTATTTCTGAGGCCTCTCAGTCCTCTTCTCAGTCTTGTATTTGACCCTGGTAGCCGGGGCACTCTCCGGTTCAGGCTCATCATCGCTGTCGCTGTTATGCCCCGATCTGTTCATCGTTCTTCTGTTTCTTTTCGAGGAAGAAGAAGAAGCCGAAGGATTGCTCGGTTGGTAAGACTTCTTGTTCTTCCTACCCGAAGAGTTCGAAGGCCTTTCTTCCTTGCCATTCGCCTTCTGGGATGATGACTCGCACACCATCTGACTGTCTGTTGAGAAGATAATAATAATAATAGTAACATCGTCTCTATTTGTCATTAATTCAATCGAAAAAAAAAAACAATGAGCAATAACCGAACGAAAAAGACTACATAAACGATAAGCAAACTGTTTAAGGCTTTCACGACAATAATTGTTAGGATAAATCAACATCACTGGTTATATTGATCTACCAGCTATATTGATCTACTATACAGGGTCTTTCACGAGGAACCTCACCCATATTTATACGGGAAACTACTGAACGTATTTTCATGAAATTCAGCACTTATAAGTATTTCTCGATGCTGATGAAATATAACATATTTTCAAGGCATGAGCACCTCCGGTTTTTCCGGAAATGACGTCAACTTCCGTTTTTCAAATTAGAACACCATTTTTTTATTGCAGAAATAGATTCCTTAGAAAATTTCAAGTTATTTTGATGTAACATTTTTCAGTTTTGGTTGGAAAATTCTCTCAGAGCGGGAAAATTCGAAAAAAAAATCGAAAATAGAGCTCCGCTAAAACAAGAATAACTTCGAGGTTTTTGGATGGAAAATTTTCATTTTTGGGATTTTTCAAGATGTAAGATTGATGTATACACTGGAGAGAAAACCGATGGCCGATTAGTTGAAATAAAGAGGTTTCCGATACAAATTCGAATCAAAATTCGCCATCTATTTAAGAACAACCTGTAACTTTTTTCTCTTGCATATTAGGGTAGTAAAATCTAAAACATGGTTTGAGTAACAGTTCCTGAAAACTTCATCTTTTTGGCGTGAAGGGAAAAGAAATAGCTGAAAATTCAAGACGAAAAACAGTTTTTTGTGAATAACTCAGAAAATATCCACTTTAGGGCAAGGGTGTGATGCATACACTCACATTATTTTTTAACGTGGATTCAATATCTGCCATAAAAAAATGGGGTTCTAATTTGAAAAAATTGATTTTTCACGATTTTGTCATCCCTAACTTTGAAAGCGATTTTTTCACCCCCTGTATCATGAATTGCGATTTCGATTTTCAAAGTGAATACATCAATCTTACATCTTGAAAAATCCCAAAAATGAAAATTTTCCATCCAAAAACCTCGAAATTATTCTTGTTTCAGCGAAGCTCTATTTTCGATTTTTTTTTTTCGAATTTTCCCGCTCAGAGAGAATTTTCCAACCAAAACTGAAAAATGTTACATCAAAATAACTTGAAATTTTCTAGGGAATCTATTTCTGCAATAAAAAAATGGTGTTCTAATTTGAAAAACGGAAGTTGACGTCATTTCCGGAAAAACCGGAGGTGCTCATGCCTTGAAAATATTTTAGATTTCATCAGCATCGTGAAATACTTATAAGTGCTGAATTTCATGAAAATACGTTCAGTAGTTTCCCGTATAAACATGGGTGAGGTTCCTCGTGAAAGACCCTGTATAGATTTCTCAAAGGCAAAGATTATTTCTAATATCAAAAGTTACTCTCCCAGGCTGAACATGGAAGCCATTGAAACTTATAAAAACGAAAACATCATGAATAGAAAAGAAGAGATCCCTTTTTTACATAGCGCCTGGTTGCCGATCTTAGAAAAAACAGAGATCAAGCCGATACGAAGCGGGAGCGATGGGCCAATCAACAACGCGCGCGTAAACTCACCACCTTTTCCCGCCATTAACCGGGGAGTAGACAACACTTCCGGTTCGAACACGTCTGTATCAGAAATTCAGCGTTCGAGGTACAATCTTAGGCCAAGAATCCTCTGAAGATGCCTACCGCAGTTGAAGAATCTTTCAATGTCGATAAGCAAACCGAAGCTCAGGTAATCTGGGATCTAGGTTATGTATAATCGGTACTTACCCTCGTCGCTATACGACGAAACTTTGTTCGAGCTCCTTTTCTCTTGGAAATCACTCCTGCTATTCGTATTGTCGTTATTCTGCGAATAAGGTGACAATCCACCGTTATTCCTGAAAACGAAAACCACGATTAATTCTTATTCGAAACGTATCAATAATGCGCGATCTTACCCTCTTGGAGATAAATTGCTAAGGGTGCTTTCGGCCGAGCTAAGTGGAGAATTAACCAGAGTCGGCGAAGCATTGCCGGCGTTTTCTGGTTCTTTCGGCATGATCAGTGACGGTTTTTGCAGCAGCTTTCCAGGATTCGGGTTCAGCAGCATGCTCTTGTTGTTACTGCTTCCCGGCACACTGGCAAACGGCATTTCCAATGCTGATTTGCTGCGTCGAACTGGCTCTTCAACTGTAACAAAAAAATAAACGGTTTTCAATTGAGTCAGTCATATACAACTACAATTGAAGATTTTTGAACAAAATACACTGCGCAAACGAATTCACGCACATTATGGAATTTTCAAATTTATTCTACAACTCAAGGTGTTCTCAATGATAATTATTTTTATCAGAATTATGCATGCATATGTTATCCACTTTCAACTTTTTTCTTCAATACAGATGTTTTTTCCCAGCAGGAATAAAAAGATGATATTATCAGATTTTGAATGTATTGGCTCCATTCTAAAGTCAGTTGTTCTCGATCAATTCTAGTGATCAATAGTTTTTCTTTCATTTGATTTTCTACACTCGATCGCTATGCAACGCGAAACACGCAATTTGACCCAAGAGGAATGTGTCCAAGCGGTAGTTTTGCGAGAAGAAGGGTGGACATACACAAAAATTGCAGAAAGGTTTGGAGTTTCCCATACAAGTGTGTCCAGAATGTTGTAGCGATTCAGGGAGACAGGTATGAATGTCCGAAGAACAGGACAGAGTAGACCACGGGTAACAACTGCCATTCAAGAACGTTACTTGAGAGTTTCTTCGTTGAGACAACGGTTTGCAACCGCTCACCTCCTTCAAAATCAGCTTGAACAAACTCATGGGGTGCAAATTAGCACTCAGACAATAAGAAATCGCCTCAGAGAATATGATTTAAGGCCTCGTGTCGCGGCAAGAGGCCCAGCTCTTACCCCAGCCCATCGAAGGGCGCGTTTGGATTTTGCGTGAGAGCATATCCATTGGGAAGAGGCCGATTGGGAAAGAGTTCTCTTCACATATGAGTCTAGATTCTGCCTCTACCATTGTGATTGACGTTCCCTTGTATACAGACGTCCACAAAAAAAAAGATATTCCCAGTGCAATTTCCTGAATACTACTGGTTTCGGGGGAGGATCGATTATGGTATGGGGTGGAATATCTTTGACTGCTCGCACAGACCTAGTGGTCGTTGAAATGGAGCTATGAATGCTGATAAGAAACATTCTTGAAGAGCATGTAGTGCCATTTGCCCCATACATTGGTGAAAATTTCATTTTTATGGACGATAATGATAGACCCCATCGTGCGCGCATCGTTCAGGAGTACCTTGAAGAGGTTGAAGTCTCTCGAATGGAATGGCCAGCAAGAAGTCCAGATCTCAATCCGATTGAGCGGGTTTGGGACAACCTCAATAGAAGGCTGAGAAGTTCAGAAAATCATCCAGCTACTCTTAATGACTTAGGAATCCAACTCGGAGAAATCTGGGAAGGATTAGATCAGAACATTTTAAGATCACTCATTTTGAGTATGAACCGTCGTTGCCGAGCTGTAATTAAGGCAAGGGGTGGAAATACCAAGTATTAAATCACTTATCAGCATTTCAGTATTTTGAAAATTGTTCATTTCTCTTCTTTCACATAATATTCGGTGAAATCCTGAATTTTTCTTCCATTTAATGTGTCTTGTTTCGTTCGAAACCTCCCGAGAGAACATAAAAAATAAGTTATAAAGTCAATGTAGAGTTAACTTTCATTAAAATTGAGACTTTCAGAATGTGCGTTAATCATTTTGCGCAGTGTAGTTGTTATTCATACTCATTTTTCTAATAATTATTGTCTTTATTGTTTTTTTTGTGGATGTGTTTAAATTTCCTCATATGGATCCTTATCTTATTTTTAATGTTGAAGGTTATTTTAAAAAATCTAATTCTTTTATATTAATCAAGTGTCATCTTATTGTTTCCTTTTTTTCCCAATTCGATGAACTCTCCAGCCCGAAGCGGGGAATATAGGAATTAACGATCACAAATTCGAAAAGAACAGTCGACTTACCACTTGTCTCAGTCGGGGGAGCAGGACTCCGAGGTATAGTTTCCTCGCATAACAACATGGAGTGCAGATTCGACTCCTGCTCTTCTACCTTAACCTCATCGTCCTTATCAACCACGTCTTGCTCGTTTTTGACCTCGACTTCGTCGTTCTGACACTCCATCTTATCGTCTTCCATCAGAGACTCTTGGAATTTGAAATTCCTCTGGTCTTCGGCTTGCGAGGTGTCTGTCAGGTTGATGGTTGCTTCGGCTATCGACATGTTGCTGTCCCAGTTTTCCTTCAGGTCCTGAAAAGAAACAGACATGTTTCATTGTAAACATGAAAAAAAAAATTAAATTTCTTTCTAAAATGAGATATTTCCGAAATTTTTTTAATTTGTAAAAAGGGCTAAGTAGGATGGCTCATTTGAGCCACGTTTTTTATACACCGTAGAAAAAAGGCTTCCAATATCCTTAAAATGAAGTATCACTCAAACACTCTTCCCTATTCAATTTTGAGGGGTTGAAGCTCCCTCTTTTAAGGGATTGCTCGATAAAACCTTAAATATACCTCCAAAGTTGTCCCTCAAACAAAATCATTCCAATCTCTATGGGATAAGAAATATACAATGTCTCTCATCTGAGGACAAACCTCTTACATGTAAAAATAATTGTCATCATTAAAATTCAAAATTACACTTGAATTTTGTTTCACCCACAAGATATAAACACCAACAATTCTAGAAACCCTTAACAGTAGATATTGCGACCTTAACATACAAAGAATTTATATCGTTGAATGTAATCTTCGAGAGAATGTGAGGATGGATGTTTGTTACCCTATCAGGCAAAAACTACCGAAAGGATTAAAATGAAACTTCGCATTAACATAGTTCATCTATCAGAATATCACATAAGCTACAATTTATGAAGATTTCGTGTAATTTGAACAAAATACATCGACAAATTATCAAGCGTTTCGGAAAAATTCCTGCCCTCTGAGAGATATGTCTTGGGACGAGCAACGAAACCAAGAATGACACGTTTAATCCGATCCCCTTTTAACAACGTACATTTTATAGTTCTTTACAAATTTCTACTTTTGTCGTTTCTAGTATTAAATGTAGATGTTTTTCACCAATTTAATTTGGACGAATAAACTGCTCCACAAGAGTTAGGGATATCGTATTCAATCGTTTTGAAAAGTATGTAATCTTCGAGAAAATCGCTGTAAAATCATTCAAAACTCAATTACAACTTGAATCGATCCAATAAAAATCAGTATGAGACATTTCGTCAATCTAGTCGCCTTTTTCCTGAAGTTTGGTTCTTTGCATGTGATTCATGAATGTTCTCATTTTGAAATGGAGTCAGTTTATCAACGGCTTCAATTTGAAACGAATTTTCTGAAAATGCCAAGACGTAAATTGAAAAACGCTGAGGCTAATAGGGCTATCGGAATGCTACGGAGTGGCCTAACTCAGGTTGTTGTAGCGGAAAGGCTCCAACTCAGCCAAAGTATCATATCGACTTTGGAATAGGTTCAGGGAGACAGGTTCCGTGTTGGAAAGAACAAGGCTTGGTGGGCGACGAAAAACAACACCTGCTCAGGATCGTTTCATCACCATTTCGGCGAGAAGAAAGCCTACATCTACGTGTAGAATGCTACAGAATACTCTTCAAAATGCAGATGGGGTCCCAGTTTCCATCGAAACCATCAGACGACGTTTGAGAGAGATGAATCTAGGTTCTAGACGTCCATTAAGAGGAGTTCCATTAACAAGTGACCATAAGCGTCAAAGAGTGGAATGGGCAAAGCAACATATCAATTGGAACGATCAATGGCGTAGTGTCCTTTTCACTGATGAATCCAGATATGGACGATTTTCAGATTCTCGAAGAATAAGGGTATAGACAATCCCACGCATACCCCGTAATCGTCGCTATGTCCAAGAAGTCCATCCATTCCGAGGGGGTAGTGTTATGGTATGGGCCGGGATATGTTTCAACGGGCGCACAGATCTACACATTTGTCCAGGGAATATGACCGCCTTACACTATAGGGGGCATGTCATTGACAATATTGTGCCAAATTTTCACGCTGCTATTGGTGAAACTTTTCAATTTCTAGACGATAACGCTAGACCGCACCGTGCAGCCATGGTTGAGAATGCGCGCGAGGAGCTTGGTATTCCACATTTACCAATACCTCCGCACTCACCAGATTTAAATTGTATAGAACATAATTGGGATATGCTCCAAAGAAGATTAGATAATAATCAACCTACCCCAGAATCTTCAAATGATCTGAATGAGCTTCTGCCCCGTTTATGGAACCAAATTCCTCAAGAAATGTTCAACAACCTCGTATGTAGTATACAAGGAAGATGTCAAGCTGTTAATGATGCCCATTGTATTGATAGTCTTAAAATGCTTGAATTCTCTGGGAATAAAATTTCGTAATTTTACTCGATTTTTCTAAAACACCCTGTTTACGCTAGAGACCTACAGGTTAAAATTAATTTTATTTCCTGTAACTTGAAATCATATTAATATAAATTTTCATCACAAAATCTCATTTAAACTATATTTTTCTGCAATTTAAGTCAATATCCCTAACTCATGTGGAGCAGTTCATTAATAATTTTTTGCCATTTCTTCATTTCATAAGAACGAAGTTCCAGCAAAACCTACTCCAATAAATTCTCTAAACTATAGTAAAATTGATATCGGAATTGGACGTTTGAAGTCCCGTAAAGACAAATGAAAAACTCACAAACACACTTTCACATTCATAATATCAGTAACTCACCTGAAGGAATTAAGAAAAAATTCTTTAAAAACTGTGGACACAAGCGAGAAATCGCAATGTAAGAATAATCAAAAGTGTTAAACACAAGAAGAAATAGCAACACTATACGCTTTCAATTCCGAACTACCCTCTCGAGGAATAGTGCCGGCATTTCTGAAAATGAAATTCGAAAACCCTTTAAATGAGGACGTGGCAATCGACCCCTACTCCTTAAACAATTTCTGGGGTTTGAAGCGACCTCTGGTGAGGGTAACATAATCGTCGTAACATGAGATTGAATCCTTTCCATTGGGACACCCTGTATATCCCTAGGAAAACATGTAACGTTTATAAGTGTAATAAATATGATCGAATCCCAAGTAAATTTTCAACATCGTGACAAATCAACTATACCAAACAAAGAAATTGTATTGCAATTGGAACGATGGTACCTCCTCCAGCCATTGTTGCCATACGTGAGGAAATTACAGTAGATTTTCAGAATTTCTAGCAAATAAACAATTTACGGTGCAAGTTGCTGAAAATATTCTAGTGTAAAATGTATAATCTTATGTACAATTAATATGACACTGAAGCATTTTAAGCTTATCTAAGTTTCGCCTCTTCGCGTCTAGAGGCTCTAAATACAAGATGTCTTCAAGATAATTTAAAAAAAAAATCACAATCAGTTTCAGTAGTTACTTCAATACTTTGCGTTATTCATCAAGTTGTTGGTATTGATCATATCAATAATAATACACTTCCCTTCACAGATCAAATCATTTTGAAAACAAGACTCATTAAATAAGTGTTGAATCATGTATTATAAATATACTTCATGATAGGGCTCTCATTTAATTTAATGTACAACCAAAATAAGAAATAAAGAAATTAACTTCATTAAAAAGGATAATAAATACCCAGCAAATTTCATAACAAGAACCATTTATCAAAATAAGAGAGAAGAATTTCGAAACAAAGTTATAATGATAATCAGAAACCACCAAGTCAAGATTAACCAAGATTAGTTAAATTTCATTCCTTATGTTCAAGGACTTTCGGAAGAAATTCACAACACAAGATGATTCGAGATCTATACAAACAAATATAAACCTTTGAATGAGAAAAAAAGTTGAAAAATTTTATTAACAATATCAACTGTATTTGAGGAAAAACACAAAAGAAGAAATATCCGAAGATTTGCATAAATTGAAGTATTCGTCTGATGAAGGACTCTAATATAATGAAAAAATCTGAGAGTTCCAAATGTTATTTATTTTTTCATTGTTAGGCCAAAATTTTTTTGAGGGATTGGTCTCTGAGAAATAAGTGCACAAGTTTCACGTAGGGGCCTTCTTTCAATTATAAAAAATTGTATAATGTTTTTTTGTTACAGAAACTGGGAGATGAAATACTAAAACATTTGAGAGGAATGCAGAGACCACTCATAACATATTGAAATTTGAAACTAAATTCCTATCTATTAGAACAAATTTGTGTGTTTCATAATCTTTCATCCTCTATTTTGAATTTTGAATATTAAAAAAAAAATATTCTTATAGAAGCTTTTGGGATGAAATAATAACTGCAGGTTTCTATTCAAAGTGAATAATATCTTTCACCAAACTTTGTACAGGGTGTACCAAAAGTACTCGATTTTGGCTCTTTATGGTACTTCTAGGATAGAAAGGTTAAAACTTTGCAAGAAGTCCTGGGTTAGATTCTCGTGAAAATACTATTAGTAGAAATCGTTTCTCGATATCTTCATTTGTTTTGAAGATATAAGGAAATTTTGATATTTTTACGATTTTGAAAGGACATTATATTCTATTTTTGTTATCTTTTGCACTGAGGATTCAAAGAAACAACTTCTTCATTTGGAATAAGAGAACATTTTTTCGATCTTATACCGTACAAAAAAAATTAGCTTTTGGGAATAAATCAGAATAAAAGTGAAATAATCACTAACTGTTGAGTCTCTCTATAAATAATTCGGATATAGAATACTTCGATGCATTAAAACGCAGAATAAGAGGAATTTTCAATAAAAACGCATGATTTTTTTATCTCAGACAAAAAAAAATACGTTCGTATTTAGAATATCGAACTTGTTTTTCTTTAACCTTAGTACAAGAGATAAAAAAATTTAATATGGTGTCTTATTTCCAGTGAAAAAGTACTTATAGAAAGTTTTAATCGCTTTGATATTTTCGAAAATGAAAAAGTTATGGCACATTTTCGTAATCGATGAAATATCGAAATTTGGTTATTGTGTCTTCAAAATAAATGAAGATATCAAGAAGCGGTATACACTAAGAGTGCCCCCGGGCCCCTTTCAACATGTTTACCTATCTAGTCTAGAAGTTGCAGAAACAGCCAAAACAATATTATCGTCCAAGAGTTCGTAAGGTATTCCAATAACAATAAAGGTAGCTCCATAATGCAAAATAAGATATTCCCGACCTTTTCTTATCTAGCAACACAGAGTCCAACTATTGTTGCAGTTTTTAATTATACAGGTACTTTCCACAGAAGGTGTTTATTGAGGGGGCAATGAACCCTAAGATAATCCTCTCTGTATACCTGACTTTTAAAATGAATAAATTAGGGTTAAAAATTTCCGAGAATTTTGTTTGTTTCGAAGAAAATTCGATGACATCATTTACGAAAAGGGGTTCTTATCTCTCGGGCCATAAATATTCTGCAATCCTTCTAGAAAGCTACAACTTTCTAATGGTCACGTGAAGGGTTCCATAATTCCACCGATCTTTCGAACACAAATTTCAGAAAAATCCATGGTTATACCTTTTTATTCAATAGTAGGCCATGAATTCTTCACATGTATTTAATTATCACTTTTTTAAAACGCCATGTGATTCAAACATATTTATTTAATTACATTTTGAACATAAAATCAACATATTTGTAATTTGAATCTTGCAATTACAATTTATAATGTTAAATCTGCACCGAATTATTTTTTCTGTTTTCAACATTTTCAAGTTTATGTTGAAGAGTGATATTTTGAGTTTGTGTTCGAAATTTAATTGAATAAATAGGATCAAATCATATAGCTTTTCAAAAAAGTAATAATTAAATGCATGTATGAAAGAATTTATTCCCTAAGTTTGAATTTTCCCGAGAAAATTCTCTTTAAATGGGGAAATACGAAAGAAAATCTCAAAATTGAACTCTGTTGAAATACAGACAACTTCGAGTTTTTTTCATTTAAAATTCTCATTTTTGAGAATCTTCGAGAAGAAAGGCTGATGCTTCTTTTCCGATTACGTGATTTTCAGAATATGATACAGGTCACAAATTTTTTGTCAAAGTTAGAAGTGACGAAACATCAAAAAATCGTTCTTTTTTTAAATTGGAACCCCATTTTTTCGAAGCATTTTCGAAATCTTCGTCAAAAAATAAAAGGAGCATACGTCCAAGACTTTTATTCTAAAATAAATATTTTTCGAGATATTCAGGAAAAACGATTTTGTCTTCAATTTTCAATCTCATTCCAAATGTGTTTTTTTTTACTGGAAAATAATTAGCGGTCAAGCGAAATTTTGGAAATCTCTGTTATCGAGAAAATATTTTATTATAGTTCAGGCGAGTTCAGTTTTTCTTTATTTTTTAAAGCTTAGGATAATATCCGCAAATTTTTGATTCTGGAGAATTTCTTTTTTGTCATGGTGGGGAAACTTGAATGTTCAGTAATGAAATTGTTACATGTTCTGTTAATTATTATTCTAAAAGCATTAAAAATGATTACAAATTATTTTTTTCTGCATTTCTGGGAATTTTTTACGTTGAATTCACTAATACTCACACAATTGTTGCTCTCGCAGTCTGAACTATAGAAAATATTTTTTGGATAACAGAGATTTCCAAAAATTTCACTTGACCGCTAATTATTTTCCAGTAAAAAAACACATTCGGAATGAGATTGAAAACTGAAGACAAAATCGTTTTTCATGAATTTCTCGAACAATATTCATTTTCGATAAAAGTCTTGGAAGTATGCTCCTATTATTTTTCAACGAAGATTTCGAAAATGCTTCGAAAAAATGGGGTTCCAATTTGAAAAAAAAACGATTTTTTGATGTTTCGTCACTGCTAACTTTGACAAAGAATTTGTGACCTCCTGTATCATATTCTGAAAATCATGCTATCGGAAAAGAAGCATCAGCCTTTCTTCTCGGAGATTCTCAAAAATGAAAACTTTTAATGAAAAAACCTCAAAGTTGTCTGTATTTCAACAGAGTTCAATTTCGAGATTTTTTTTTTCGTATTCCCCATTTGAAGAGAATTTTCTCGGGAAAATTAAAACTTTTGGAAGCAAAAAGATCGAAAATTCAATGGAGAATCTATTTATAAAATAAAAAAGGGATCTTCCCATTTGAAAAACGAAAGTTGAAGTCACTTCCGGTAAAACCGGAAGTCCTAGAACCTTAAAAAAATATACGAGAAGTCGTCTTCTTACTTGAAGCTCGTCTTTAGAATTTCAATCCTGAATCTTGTGTCTTTCCTAAAAAATTCTATAGAGCCATATTCGTGAATAACCCTGTATAAACCAAAAAAATTGGAATTTCAACAAGCCAATCTAACGTTGACTGATGCATGAAATCGTCGAAATGACAGCAAAGTTAGGTTAAGGAAATGACAACTATCATCTGTAGCCAGTATGAAAAACTGAAATATCACTAGACAGAAATATTTAAGGGCCCCTTACTTAAGATTCTGTTGAGTGACAGTCATACAATAAATTTAAGCGACCATAAACTTTAAGAAACGCTTAGTTGAGTAATCATTTCGAGGGAAATTGGTGCAAATGGGCTTTAGTGGTTAGTTATGGTAGAAGACTGTCATTATAACCTCTCAATTCTCAAGTAACCAATGCGGTCAACTGTGTCAATTTGTGCGGTTAACTATGGTCCATTCAGGCGTGGTAAACACGAGGAATAACACCATTGACATTTCGTTCATTACTTAGTATCAAATACACTGCTTAAAAAAATGGACGCACATTATGGAAATCTCAAATTTATTCTACAACTGAAGGTGTTCTCAATGATAATTATTCTTATCAGAATTATGCAGGCATATGTTATCCACTTTCAACGTGTTTCTTCAATACAGATATTTTTTCCCAGCAGGAATAAAAAAAGATGAAATTATCAGATTTTGAATGTATTGGCTCCATTTTAAAATCAGTTGTTCTCGATCAATTCTAGTGATCAATAGTTTTTCTTTCGTTTGATTTTCTACACTCGATCGCTATGCAACGCGAAACACGCAATTTGACCCAAGAGGAATGTGCCCAAGCGGTAGTTTTGCGAGAAGAAGGGTGGATACACACAAGAATTGCAGAAAGGTTTGGAGTTTCCCATACAAGTGTGTCCAGAATGTTGCAGCGATTCAGGGAGACAGGTATGAATGTCCGAAGACCAGGACAGGGTAGATCACGGGTAACAACTGCCATTCAAGAACGTTACTTGTGAGTTTCTTCGTTGAGACAACGGTTTGCAACCGCTCGCCTCCTTCAAAATAAGCTTGAGCAAACTCATGGGGTGCAAATTAGCAATCAGACAATAAGAAATCGCCTCAGAGAATATGATTTAAGGCCTCGTGTCGCGGCAAGAGGCCCAGCTCTCACCCCAGCCCATCGAAGGGCGCGTTTGGATTTTGCGAGAGAGCATATCCATTGGGAATAGGGCGATTGGGAAAGAGTTCTCTTCACAGATGAGTCTAGATTCTGCCTCTACCATTGTGATAACGTTCCGTTGTATACAGACGTCCACATGAAAGATATGCTCAATGCAATTTCCTGAACACTACTGGTTTCGGGGGAGGATCGATTATGGTATGGGGTGGAATATCTTTGACTGCTCGCACAGACCTAGTGGTCGTTGATAATGAAGCTATGAATGCTGATATATAAGGAAAATTCTTGAAGAGCTTGTTGTGCCATTTGTCCCATACATGGGTGAAAATTTCATTTTTATGGACGATAATGACCCCATCGTGCGCGCATCGTTCAGGAGTACCTTGAAGAGGTTGAAGTCTCTCGAATGGAATGGCCAGCAAGAAGTCCAGATCTCAATCCGATTGGGCAGGTTTGGGATAACCTCAATAGAAGAGTGAGAAGTTCAGAAAATCATCCAGCTACTCTTAATGACTTAGGAATCCAACTCGGAGAAATCTGGGAAGGATTAGATCAGAACATTTTAAGATCACTCATTTTGAGTATGAACCGTCGTTGCCGAGTTGTAATTAACGCAAGGGGTGGAAATACCAAGTATTAAATCACTTATCAGCATTTCAGTATTTTGAAAATTGTTCATTTCTCTTCTTTCACATAAGATTCGGTGAAATCCTGAATTTTTCTTCCATTTAATGTGTCTTGTTTCGTTCAAAACCTTCCCGAGAGAACATGAAAAATAAGTTATAAAGTCAATGTAGAGTTAACTTTCATTAAAATTGAGATTTTCAGAATGTGCGTTAATTTTTTTTACTTCTCAAGTAACTGAACAACAAACCAGGCTGAGATAGTGCGGTTAACTGTGACGTTAGAGGTCTAACCACAGGGAGCATAGTTAACTATGGTCTGTTCAGGTGTGGTAAACACAAATAATAATACCTTTGACCTTACGTTCGGTATTTACCGAAACCAAGGACTTCACCAGAATCAACTAACCTTATCCAGAGTCGAGTTCGATCGAGACTCATCATCCGATCTAGCTATAACCAGATTATCCGAGTCGGTAGAATCGCTGTCAGACTCTATAAAAGGCCTGCTGATAACCTTCCTCCTCTTCTTCGGCTCCGAACATTCCTCCTCTTTCGAAGACACCACGATAACGTTTTCTGCCTCTCCTGAAGCATCAGTTTCCTCAACATCCACCTTTATCTCCATCGTCTCCTGCTCATTCTCGATAATCACCATATGCTGAAAGAAAACAGTCAATAAACAAACTTATTTACATCTCAGAAACAACTATTACATCTTCCTCCAGAGTGCAGGTCTCTGAGATATCCTCATGATCTTTTTGAACTTCCACTTTCTCTTCTTTAATTTCTTCAATCTTCACTTCTTCCTTCGGTATATCTTCGACCACCACCAGTTCTATGTCTTCCTTGAAATCCTCAGGGGTTGGTGGTACGGATTTAGATTCAACATCGTCTTCAAGTGGTGCAACAATAGGGCTGATTTTTCCCACTCGGTTCTCCATAACCTCCAAAGTATTCTTCTTGTCGACATGATGAATGACAGGAGGCAATTGCTGCAGAATGCTGAAAGCGGATTTCTCCACTACTTCACTCTTTTTTTCTTGGACTGTTGATTTCTCAACTTCCGGTATAACCAGTGGAGACATCTGTGGTTCCTTTTTCACCACTTGATACCCTGTCAGTTCCACCTGCAACAAGTTGTCTTGCGTGTCATCGTCGGTTGATGTTTGTTCGATTACTCGTTGGATGGAGGCCTGTATCTCTTCGTCTACGTTCCTGTCTTCGGATTTGCAGAATTCAAGGTCTAGAGTGTTCTGTTCGGAGGAGGATTTGGTGAAGGCATCCGAGAAGACTTCCTCGCTTTGCACGGTGAAGATTGGTTGGGTCTGAGACTCGGTATCCGAGAGCTCCATGTCGCCACTACAGTCGTCTATGATTTCTGGTGGTTCCCTGAGTGATTCTGATGACTCCTCAACTTCTACCTTAGGCAGTATCTCCACGGGAGTTTCGGATGTTTTACCTGGAAAAAAAGTCAATTTTCAGTTTGATGAACTACTACACAAGCTCACGCAGTTAGGCTTCGACTGTGTGGGCTATGCTGATGACATAGTCCTTATAGTTAGAGGCAAATTCGAAGGCGCCCTCTGCGATTTACTGCAGGCCTTGGAATCATTGAGCAATGGTGTTTGTCAGTGGGGCTGAATATTAACCCAACCAAGACCACAGTAATTCCGTTCACTCGAAAAAGAAAACTTCCAGCCATGAAATCGTTATCATTCAACCGAAATATCCTGGAGTGGAAGTCTAAAGTTAAATATCTGGGAATTACCCTGGACATTAAGCTTCTGTGGAATAGGCATATATGTAATGCTACTAGTAGAGCTATTAAGGCTCTTATGGCGTGCAGGCGTTTATGAGGCAGGAATTGGGGTTGTAACCCAAAAATACTGCGATGGATGTATGTCATGATTGTGAGACCTGTAATCACATATGGGGCAGTAGTCTGGTTTGCTAAAGCAAGTCAGACAAGTAGGAGGAAAATGCTCGATAAAGCACAGCGGCTTGTCTGTGTGTACATCTCGGGGGCCATGAAAACATGCCCAACCAGAGCTCTTGAGATCATAACAGATCTCACACCCCTACATCTGGTGATTGACAGGATGGCCCATGAGGCCATCCTCAGAATATCTAGAGAAGGCGCAGGTAATGAGAGAATTAGGTGTCAGAGAGTCTGGAGCTCTCTGAGTAACTACATCTCATCTGCGAACCTTCCTAGTGATGTAATGGTCAAGAAAGTGCTGAGAAAAACTTCAGTACGATGCTATGCAAAAAAGAATAACGGGAGCGGGAATACACCGACCAAAATTTCAAAGAAAATACTGTAAAATGGTATACAGATGGTTCTAAAACCAACACGGGAGCTGGCGCTGGGGTTCACGGGGCCAAAGCCAAGTATGCACTATCGTTAGGCTCCTGTGTTAGTGTTCTGCAAGCAGAAATATTAGCAATCGAAAGATGTCCAGACATTAATCTAGAGAGAAACTATCAGAATTGCGACATAGCTATTCACTCAGATAGTCAAGCTGCTATTAAAGCACTGAACTCCTATGTCATCGACTCAGAGTCGACATGGGAATGCCGGATCAAACTCAATGAGGTAGGCAAGAAAAATAAGGTCTCTTTAATCTGGGTTCCTGGTCATTCGGGAATCACAGGTAACGAAGAGGCTAACAAACTTGCCAGAGAGAGTGCTCGGAAACCACTCACTGGCTCAGAACCTTTCTGTGGTATAGGAAAATGTACCTATAAGAAAAAGTGTCTGGAGAAGGAGAAAACTGAAAGAGAAACCCTGGCAGAATCTCCCAGAGTTGGATCACTCCAAAAAGTTCCTTCGGAATTTTGAAACTGCAAGATCCCAAAGATATTTGAATCTCAGTAAGAACCAACTACACCTCCTCACTGGCTTTCTTACAGGGCATTGTCGCCTCAGAAAGCACTTGCTGAGAATGGGCGTATCGGACACTGATGAGTGTAGAATCTGTGGAGAGGAGGAAGAAACTCCTATTAACCTAATCACAGAATGCTTTGGCATTGTAAGCCAAAGGAAACAATGCTTTGGTCAAGAAACCTGTAGAAGTGAGGAATTAGCCTCGCTGAAGCCTTCCGAGATATTGGATTTCATAAGATCTCTGGGACTGGAAGGCGAGCTGTAAAGCTTTGTCAGGGGCACAATAGACCATCAGGTCGCAGTGGACTGTAACCCCTTTCAAACTATCAACTAAGTAAAGTTGGTTCATTTGAATTGATAATTGGTCTAAAGAATTCAATTCATATATACACTTATTTGCTCTATGTTAAAAACTCTCCAAAAAAAAAACACATGTGGCACTCCAGGACTGCCGCGGTAAAGCTATTGCATAGCATCTATTCAAAAATAAGAAGATAATATTGTTGATTTGAAATATTTTTTGTATTCATCTTACAATACATGTAGGTTATTCAGGAATGTTTATCATTGAAACTATAAGTTTATGGTAACTGAAATAAGAAACATAAGTTGAGACTTAATGTCTTCTAAATATCTGGAAAATACCGCGTCAATAGTGGTCCCATATTTTGTTGTCGATTCTTGTGGAACATTATTCATTTTTAAATTCAATTTCTTCGAAAGAAAAGTTGTAATCCGCTCTGATTTTTTATCAGCGAAGTTAATGTTGAAATCGCCAGCCAAGATAAGTGGAAATCTATTACCATTTGTACCAAGTATTTTCGACCCTTCTTCAGTGTACTCCAGTAAAGTGCGCTGAATAAAATGCTCTTCCTCGTCCAATTTTGGATTAGGAGAAATGTAAATTGCTACCATGACTATGTGTAGGCCGTTTCAAAGTTTGTATAGGCATTCACAAATATCTCCAACAAATGAGCGTCTAACATTAACATCGCTAACATCTTCAATATTTATTTCAATATCCGAAGTTATAATATAAGTAACATTATTACTATTTTGGTAAATAGCTACCCCACGTTTTGGAATAGTGTCTTGTTTGAATTGAACAATGCAATTGAAATTAGGTATGTATTTCAATCGGATAATCACGCGTCATGCATGTTTCGGTAAGAAGTAACACATTGGTATGTCTCGTAACTGAATCTTGTAAATCATATTTGTGACTATGTAGACTTTGGCAATTGAAAGTCATTATTGAAATGCTATTTATATTACTAATGAAATTTAAGACACTTCGAGCTATTGTTTGAACACTATTTAAATACAGTCTTTTGGATTCTTGCAACAAAGATGCAGTCGATGCAGCTTGCCTTCGATTATGATAAAACTTACATGCAGAATTATAATTTTTTGTCGTAATATACAATTTTTCAATATCAGTCACCCGAGAGAGTGCAACATAGACGAGTTCCTGAGAATGTGATTTACTATACTCATATACTATTTCGTCAAAAGTTCCACCTTGCTACTTATGTATAGTTAGAGCAAGAGCTGAAGTTAATGGAAAATGTTTGCGTTTGGCTATACATTTTCTATCCGATGTTAATGAAATATTTGCCGTTCGTAATTCAATGGGAACAGCGAGATTGCCGACTTCATTTTGCACTGCTAGAGTGGCTGCACGCATCCGTCTAGTCGCAAGCACCCAAACACCGTGCCGAAGTCTGCCGAACTGAACCGACGATACACGGCTGTGTTAGGTTTTTTCGTTATGGAATTTCTACATTCGGTCGCCGCGCTCAAAGCCTGAGATGAAAGCTATGCAATAGCTTTAAAATATTAATATAGTATAATCAAGTACAGTGTTATTTTATTCTTCAAAAACTCACCCATGTTGAAACTCGGCGACTCGACCAACTTATCAAACAGATCTCCAGTCTCCTTCTTCGGCGTAATCTCTCCCAACACCAAATCTTCCTCCAAATCGATCACCTTAACAGGCGACCTGAAAGATTTCTTGTCCACCTCGAAGGGCGACTCCAATTTCGGGAATTTCGCTGCGGTCGCTTTGCTGGGCGTCTTATCCAAATCCTCGTAGAACCTGTTGAGACGCTTCTTGCCTTTATCCTCTCCCAAACTGGACCTGGACTCGAACTCGAAGGGTTCCGGCTCCTTGAACTCATAGATGTCCTCGCAGCTGGAGGTTTTTTCCAGCTTTACGTCCTTTTCTTCCTGTTTCTCCGGTTCTTTCAGTTCTTCTTCTTCCTCTTCTTCGGCGGTGACGTGGATGTCGATGTCTATGGGTTTGGCGGAGTCGTCGGAGGAACTGTCCTTGTCCGCGCTGTCTATCGCGTTCAAAGGCAACACTGGAAACGAATTATTCGGTTAATCCGACGTATCTATGGTTGCGTTTGGCGCAGCATCGCGTCCGAAGGGGTGCACCAAATTGGATGGTTCTTTTTTTGTTGTTTTCGTTACAGTCCAGACAAGGTTTTAACAATGCGATACATATTTCAGAAATAACATGTACGAGAAAAAAGGGTGAATTTAATTTTTGCTGCAATCATAGAGTTGAGAATTGTTAGGATTTTGACACATGGACAAAACAGTGTGCAGAGTCTCCCACACTGAGGTTATATCGAGTGAATCGAAAATTGAGAATATTATCATTAACGATTCCAAAGTTAAAATATTTTTCTGAAAAGTTATACCAAATTCCAACACTGGAAGATAATGTGAAAGAACATAAAAACGATAATGAACAATGTGAATTATATGCAGATCATTTCCAAAACTGAATGTTACATGTTAGTCTAAGATCCCAGGGCCCCCAGACGTTACTTATTTTTGAAGTAACGAATTTCACAGTATAGTCTTATATGAGTTTAATAGTGTGTTCATACTCGTTATCTTGGCTAGGCGGCCCGTTCACAGGTAGAAGGTAGAAAAGATAGACAAAAACATATCGAACTTTTCTTAAATTCGAAGAACTGATTTTTATATATGTCACGCAGAATATTATGAAAAATAAATATTTCATATTGCCAGACAGTTTCCGTGGGCCGTAATTCCTCCCAGACGCTCCAAATTTCAATAAAAAAAATCACAAGTTAGAAACATTGTTGCGAAATGGCCAGATTGAGCACTTTTGTTAAATTCGAAGCACTGGTTTTCATATATGTAACGCAAAATATTATAAATAAATAAATATTTCATATTGCCAGACCGTTTCCGTAGGCCGTTATTCCTCCCAGACGCTTTAAATTTCAATAAAAAAAATCACAGTTAGAAATATTGTTGCGAAATGGCCAGATTCAGCACTTCTGTTAAATTCGAAGCACTGATTCTCATATATGTCACGCAGAATATTATAAAAAATAAATATTTCATATTGCCAGACTGTTTAAGTGGGCCGTAATTCCTCCCAGACGCTTCAAATTTAATTAAAAAAATGAACTTTTCTTACATTCGAAGTCTTCAATTTTGAATATAATTCTTGGGGGATGATTTTAATACTTTTTGTGGAAAGCCAGACCAATCCCAAGGGCCAAACATTCTGCCAGACACAAACAAAATTTTATTAGGTCCCTAGAAACTATTAATTTTTTTGCCTACAAAGTGTGTGTTTTCAACATCAAATTATGAAATGATAATTTATTATTATAATTATAACAGAAATCAAAAAATATAATCTTTTTCATCTTAATCTTCATTGTCAGCCTCCTCGATGGTTAACTCGTACCTGGCGTTTTACAATATTTTTATTGATAGAGGTTTCGTAACTATGGGGTCTGTTCAAATTTCCTCAAGTTGGTAGAACCTGCCTTGTTGGCCGTAATTCCTCGCATACACTTTATAGGCAAAAAAATTCATAGTTTCTAGGACGATCTGGCAATATGAAATATTTATTTTTTATTATATTCTACGTGACATATATAAAAATCAGTGCTTCGAATTCAACAAAAGTGCTGAATCTGGTCATTTCGCAACAATATTTCTAACTGTGGAGGAATTACGGCCCACGGAAAAGGTCTGGCAATATGAAATATTTATTTTTCATAATATCTTGCCGCGACATATAAAAAAATCAGTTCTTCGAATTTAAGAAAAGTTCGGTATGTTTTTGTCTATCTTTTCTACCTTCTACCTGCGAACGGGCCGCCCAGCCAAGCTAGCGAGTATGCACACACTATTTAACACATATAAGACTGTCTATACTGTAAAATTCGTTACTTCAAAAATAAGTACGGTCTGGGGGCCCTGGGATCTTACTCTATGTCAACATTGATAAACACAAATAGTTGGTCAATTCGATCTAATTAGGAAGATTAATACCAAATCATAAGTAATCTGAACACTAAACACCTGGAGTCGAAATCGACAAAATCCCCTAGTTTATTGTCAAAGCCCTGAATACAAGAAGATGGTAGAAATTCACGAGTATTGTTTGAATTAAAGCATATTCCCAGAAGTTTAAATAACATTTACTATAATATACAGGGTGTACCAAGTTCGACGGCCTATTAGACGTTTCTGGAGAACTGGACCTATTTGAAACCTGAAAATTGGGATTATGATATTGTTCGACATTATCTACCGATCTAAAATAGTCTTGAAGCCTGACTACTTTCACTTATACAGCGTATGAGAAAAAAATTAAAAACATTTTTTTTCTGTTTTTTCGTTTAAATTTTGATGAAGTATTCAATTCTGAATACATTCCTATTAAAATCGTTGCATTAGTCGAAGTACTCTTCAAAATATGAAGAAAAATGGGAGATGAGAGTATTCGGTATTATGTTTGTTATTCCTATTCTAGATATCTTATGCAATTTTGTGAATTTTTTTTTTCATACCCTTTATAAGTGGAAGTAGTCGGACTTCAAAAATATTTTAGCGCAGTAGATAATACCGAATAATATCATAACGCCAATTTTCAGATTTTAAATAGATCCAGTTCTCCAAAAACGTCTAATAGGCCGTCGAACTTGGGACATCCTGTATATACACAACTACAGATCTTCCAGTTCTAAGGAAATTTTGTGATGTATCAAATTTTCAGTTTGGATTCAACTAAAGAACCTGAATAAACCATCCACAATCAATCCTTATATCTGATGTTCAACACTCGACATTGGAAAAATTTACCTCCTTTACGTTTGAACTAGCGGGCAGCTATTCATTAATATTATTAATTAATATACTGTTTTGAAAAGTATGTAATCTTCGAGAAAAACGCTGTAAAATCATTTACAACTCCATAACAACTCCTAACATTTCGTCAATCTGGTCGCCTTTTTTCTGAACTTTGGTTCTTTGCATATGCTTCCTGATTGTTCTTATTTTGAAATGGAGTCAATTCATCAACAGCTTCGATTTGAAACGAGTTTTCTGAAAATGCCAAGACGTAAATTAACAAACGCTAAGGCTAATAGGGCTATCGGAATGCTACAGGGTTGCCTAACTCAGGTTGTTGTAGCGTAAAGGCTCCAAGTCAGCCAAAGTATGATATCTCAACTTTGGAAAAGGTTCAGGGAGACAGGTTTCGTATTGGAAAGACCCAAGGCTTCCTGGGCGACGAGAAACAACACCTGCTCAGGATCGTTTCATCACCGTTTCGGCGAGAAGAAAGCCTACATGTAGAATGCTATGGAATACTCTTCAAAATGCAGATAGGGTCCAAGTTTCCATCGAAACCATCAGACGACGTTTGAGAGAGGTGCATCTAGGTTCTAGACGTCCATTAAGAGGAGTTCAATTAACACGTGACCATAAGCATCACAGACTGCAATGGGCAAGGCAACATATCAATTGGAACGATCAATGGCGTAGTGTCCTTTTCACTGATGAATCCAGATATGGACGATTTTCAGATACTCGAAGAATAAGGGTATGGACAATCCCGCGCATACCCCGTAATCGTCGCTATGTCCAAGAAGTCCATCCATTCCGAGGGGGTAGTGTTATTGTATGGGCCCGGGATATTTTTCAACGGGCGCACGGATCTACACATTAGTTCTGGGAATATGACAGCCTTACACTATAGGGAGCATGTCATTAACAATATTTTGCCAAATTTTCACGCTGCTATTGGTGAAACTTTTCAATTTCTAGACGATAACGCTAGACCGCACCGAGCAGCCATAGTTGAGAATCCGCGCGAGGAGCTTGGTATTCCACATTTACCAATACCTCCGCACTCACCAGATTCGAATTGCATATGCTCAAAAAAAGATTAGATAATCATCAACCTACCTCAGAATCCTTAAATGAAAGAGGTTCTACCCCGTTTATGGAACAAAATTACTCAAGAAATGTTCAACAACCTTGTGTGTAGTATGCAAAGGAGATGTCAAGCTGTTATTGATGCCCATGGGGGCTATACATTGTATTGATAGTCTTAAAATGCTTGAATTCTCTGGGACTAAAATTTCGTTATTTTACTCGATTTTTCTTTACCACCAAATTAATTTTATTTACTGCAACTTGAAATCATACTAACATGAATTTTCATCACAAAATCTCATTTAAACTATGTTTTTTGCAATTTAAGTCAATATCCCTAACTCATGTGGAGCAGTTTAATTCCTTGAATTGAGGTCCAGATCTGCTTAACGCAAGCAATGTTGCCATCTCTACTGGGAGTTTCAATAGAAATGAGGATTCCAATCAAGTTGCCTCTTCGATGTTTGTTAGAGAATAGCAATTTTTTTTAAGCAAAAGAACAAATAACGTCTCTTACCTTTAGAAAACCCTTTGAGTTCGGACCTGATCTGGTTGAGGTCGAAATCTCGACCCTTCGGAGGGTTACCACATTCTTCATCGCTCTCATCATTCGACTTATCAGGCGACCTCTTAACCTTTCTCGTCCTTTTCACCACCCTCTCCTTGATTATCTGATCTTCCTCCTTGTCTGTATCATCATCTTCTTCCTTCGTCTTAACCCTCATTTTGTGCTGGAAAACGTTTCAAATGT
The DNA here is from genome assembly GCA_038502775.1 of Hippodamia convergens. Lineage (NCBI taxonomy): Eukaryota > Metazoa > Arthropoda > Insecta > Coleoptera > Coccinellidae > Hippodamia > Hippodamia convergens. The sequence goes on from CM076607.1 coordinate 96,136,655, forward strand.
AAAAATTGCAACTACGCACTCGAGATTTGGAGGTGAACTCACCAAGGTCGAGATTTGTTGGATTTTCTTCTTGTATCCTTTGATTTCAGACTCGTCGCTCTTACCTCCACTCCTGGTCCTGCTGAGCTCTTCTGTTTCGCTCTCGCTAGCCGGGGATTCTGTGTCTGTATGAGCAGATGTGTCCGTTTGAACTGAAGCTCTTCTGATCCTCTTCTGTTCTGAGAAGGATAAAACAACCAATTATGCCAACAGTGCTGAAGGTATAACCTAGTTAGATGCAGATGTGGAAAAGATATTCGGAATCATAGGAGTTTCTATAGTATAGATATAGACGACCAGGTTCTAGTAAAACAGTTGAAGAAGCGAAACCTCATTGAAATAGACCAGTTGTTTTGATTCTTCCACTGTTCCACTAGAATCCAATCGTCTTCGAATTTACCATAGAAACGCCTATGATTCCGAGTATATTTTCCACATCTGTTAGGAAAGGCACAAGATTCAGCATTGAAATTCTGAAGGTGAGCTTCAAGTAGGAACAAGACTTCTCGTATATTTTTTTAAGGTTCTAGGACTTTTCCGGGAGAGACATCAACTTTCGTTTTTCATATGGGAAGACCCATTTTTTATTCCTTTCGGGAACTTCGACCGAAAGGCTGAACGAAGCCACAACGACCCCTGTTCATTATAATAATAATAAATATTGCATAAAGGGACTCTCCATTGAATTCTGAGTCTTTTTGATTCCGAAAGTTTGAATTTTCGCGAGAAAATTCTCTTTAAATGAGAAAATACGAAAAAAAAAACTCAAAATTGAACTCTGTTGAAATACAGAAAACTTCGAGGTTTTTTCTTTAAAAATTCTCATTTTTGGGAATCTCCGAGAAGAAAGGCTGATGCTTCTTTTCCGATAGGATGATTTTCAGAATATAATACGGGAGGTCACAAATTCATTGTCAAAGTTAGAAGTGATGAAACATCAAAAAATCGTTTTTTTCAAATTGGGACCCCATTTTTTCGAAGCATTTTCGAAATCTTCGTCAAAAGACAATAGGAGCATACGTCCAAGACTTTTATCCCAAAATTAATATTTTTCGGGATATTCAGAAGAAACTGTTTTTTATTCAAATTTCAATTTCATTCCGAATGTTTTTTTTTTTTACTGGAAAATAATTAGCGGTGAAGTGAAATTTTTGGGAATCTCTGTTATCGAGAAAATATTTTCTATAGTTCAGAAGAGTTAAGTTCTTGAATTATTATCTGTAATGCGAGAACAACAATTGGTTTAAATTTCTCAATGTGGGTGAATTTTAGTGAAGTCAACGTAAAAAATTCTCAGGAATGCAGAAAAAGCATTTGTAATAATTTTAAATGCTTTTGAAAGAATGATTAACATATAATAATTTCATCACTGAAAATTCAAATTTCTCTACCATGACACAAAATAAATCTCCAGAATTAAGAATTTGCAGAAATTATCCTAAGCTTAAAAAAATGAAGAGCTTGACACAATATTAGGTACCAGATTGCTCTCGCATTCTAGTTGATAATTGGAGAACTGAACTCGTCTGAACTGTAAGAAAATATTTTTTCGATAACAGAGATTTCCAAAAATTTCACTTGACCGCTAATTGAATTCCAGTAAAAAAACACATTTGGGATGAGATTGAAAATTTAAGAAAAAATCGTTTTTATTGAATATCTCGAGAAATATTCATTTCGGGATCAAAGTCTTGGACGTATACAACTATTATTTTTGACGAAGATTTCGAAAATGTTCGAAAAAATGGGGTTCCAATTTGAAAAAAACCATTTTTTGATGTTTCGTCACTTCTAATTTTGACAAAGAATTTGTGACCTCCTGTAAATCTGAAAATCACGCCATTGGAAAGGCATCAGTCTTTCTTCTCGGGAGATTCTCAAAAATGAGAATTTTCAATGAAAAAACCTCGAAGTTGTTTGTATTTCACAGTGTTCAATTTTGAAAATTTTTTTTCGTATTTCCTCCTAATGGATTTTTTAGAAAAAAGGATAGATTTGTGAAAGCGGCGGACATTTTGAACACCCACTCTAATTGAATTATTTCAATGATTTTTGTCTCTTTTAAAATTTTCTTGTGATTTTTGGTTCAATTAATACATTTATCATTACTTTATACCAGCATCGAATATTACTTCATAATTTTCAAATCAAAATATTCCGAAAACGTGCACAGTATCAAGCTTAATCAAGAGTACCTTTTTGGTGTGGAATTTAATGATGTTTAAGATCGCTCAAAATTTAGCTTAATAAATCTAATATCAAAAAGGTTATGTTCAAAACAACTTGGTACGAACCTTGTTACTAGCGCCCTCTATGAGAGTCAGACATCAAAACACATTCATTAGATGTATCAGCTTCCAAAACATATTCGTATAAAATTTCATTACAATGTTGCCAGTAGCTTCGGCAAAATCGTGAAAAATGAGTATATTTTTCTCTTTTTCAATGCCCTGTATCTTGAAAACGAATGGCGTTACCAAAAATTTTTAACTACAAACCCCTATTATTTTTCAGTTTTCTATCTATCTTAGGGGGGGGACCACCTTTTTTTGAAAAACCCTGTATAATATCACTAGAGATGGAATTTAGCCGGCAAAATCTCTCGGTTGTAATATGAAAGTTTGTGCTAGGCAATTTCGCGAATGACATTTGTATCAAAATCACGAGCTGTAAGACGGAATATTTCCAAATCTATCTTGAAGGCTCATTTTCTTGTGTTAAAACATGTTTGGTTTATCTATGGGAGATGATTGCCTTTCATTGGGGTCCCGTAGCGGTCTTCAAACATCTGAAGTGCCGGAAAATCATCACCTGGAAGGTCGTATCTGGTTTGAAAAAACCCTCACGACCAGAGAGCAACAATTTGTGGATTTTGAAATTGAATATCGAAGGAATTTCGAAAGACAAGTGTGATTATGTCTCCAAATTAGCTGATGAACATGGTATCAAAGAGATTCTTCTGCAAGAAACCCACACGGCAACAGAATCGTCGTGAAAGAGGACAGTTGAAAGGTTATGTATTAATTGATTTTTTACAAGTTTAGCTTGTTATGTTGAAAAATTATCAGTTACGTAACTTTCAACAGATTCGGAAAGGGGAAATTGATGGAGTTTTTTTTTCATTTCTTTCAAATTTTGTGACATTTCTGTCATAAATATTTATAAATCTCCGAACATTATTTGGCCAAGAAATCTTAATGTTGATGTTTTTTAAAGTAGCAAATGCATTTCCAAAATGCCTTCGATTTATTCTGAATAATTTGTTTCTTTTCTGCTTTTGTCTTTTTTCATTTCAGATTAAGAATTACGAGTCGTTTTGGGAAGAAGACCAAGTTGCTGAATTTCTTATTCAACAAGCCTTGGAATAACAGTAGTGGTATACAACAATGAACGAGTGAATGGACTAAGTATGAGAATAACAACTTAAAATGTACAGGGAATATCAAGCACCAGGGGATCATTATTGCTGAAGAGTTGGAGGATTGAAGATTGAAAATAAAATAGAGGGGCAGTTCAGAGAAATGCAAAGACTTGAGAGGCTTGGTGAAGAGAACTGGGTATACGGCATAAGGCTGTTTCTTAATGATATGTACTGTACATTGCAATCATATTGTTAAGCCCAGAATACATACATACTGTGTATCCGAGCCCATCGACGGATAACATGAAGATGATCCCACTGATGTCTTTCAAGATTTTCCTGATATTTTATGTTATTTTGTTTACGGGGAGGCAGGTTTTTTCGGCTGAGGTTTTTTCCCCTGGCTGTATAGTATCGTATGATACTAGTGTTGATAGTATCGTATGATTCTATAGTATCATACAAAGAATGTTATGATACCCCGTTCTTTTTTTACCTCAGCTTAGTTACTTTTTGTTTCAACATTTATTGTATTATTTTAGCTCTCTTTTTTATAAGAATATATATATATATATATATATATATATATATATATATATATATATATATATATATTTTCAGAATTTTCCAATCTAAGTTTTGACACGTTTTGCACCATTTGACACGAATGAGTGTTCAACGTAGATTAACTAAACGTTTTTGTTTTCTCTCTAGTATTCATTTTTGTTGTCATGTCTTGAGGCCGTTTGATTTCAATTCACGAGCGTAAGCGAGGTGCGCCTATGGCCGAGCGCTAGCGAGGTCATGGCATGTCGCAGATCGAAGCGCTGCTCCTCTCAACATGCAGGATGCATCGCATACCTAGTAATATAGTTTATTTTTCCACAAATTAACTCTTTTTATCGTTACCTTGTCTGATGCTCCTTGTGGTAGATCTGGTAGCAGGTGTAGCCGGCGTCTTAGGTCTGCTGGAATTTGAAGTTGAACTCAAAGGCGTGGTTGATCTGGGCGTTTCGGTGGTAGAAGGCCGTCTGCTGTCAGAAGCGCCTCTTTTCCTTTTGACAGTTTTAGCCGCGTTGACCGAGGGACTTTTACTAGTGACTGGACTGCTACTGCCGCTCACGCTCTGTTTGATTTTTTTAGCTTTGGTGGTGGCGCTCAAGTTTTCCGCCACTCTCGCCATCTTGATCCATTCATCGTACCTAAGGCATTTTCAAGTGATGAAGTGAAGCAATTGAATAAACATTCATCAAACAAAAAGGAAACGTTACAAACATGACAATAATACACTGCGCAAAAAATTAACGCACATTCTGAAAATCTCAATTTTAATGAAAGTTAACTCTAATTGTGAACGAGATATTCTTGATAACGGAATATTTGTTGGGACATTATTTGGGCTATTTCCATTATCTATATTGTTGGTATTTACCGTCGTTTCGGCAAGCATTCGCCTGCCGTCATCAGGGTGTTGTTGGTCCTGAGAAGGACCGGTCTTTGACAAACTTGATCCGTCTGGACTTGTGCGCTCCATACTATCTAACTGTGTTGTGGGAATTCAAACGACACCCTGATGACGGCAGGCGAATGCTTGCCGAAACGTCGGTAAATACCAACGATATAGATAATGGAAATAGCCCAAATAATGTCCCAGCAAAGTTAACTCTACATTGACTTTATAACTTATTTTTTATGTTCTCTCAGGAAGGTTTTGAACGAAACAAGACACATAAAATGGAAGAAAAATTCAGGATTTCACCGAATCTTATGTGAAAGAAGAGAAATGAACAATTTTCTAAATACCGAAATGCTGATAAGTGATTTAATACTTGGTATTTCCACCCCTTGCGTTAATTACAGCTCGGCAACAACGGTTCATACTCAAAATGAGTGATCTTTAAATGTTCTGATCTAATCCTTCCCAGATTTCTCCGAGTTGGATTCCTAAGTCATAGCTGGATGATTTTCTGAACTTCTCAGCCTTCTATTGAGGTTGTCCCAAACCTGCTCGATCGGATTGAGATCTGGACTTCTTGCTTGCCATTCCATTCGAGAGACTTCAACCTCTTCAAGGTACTCCTGAACGATGCGCGCACGATGGGGTCTGGCATTATCGTCCATAAAAATTAAATTTTCACTAATGTATGGGGCAAATGGCACTACATGCTCTTCAAGAATGTTCCTTATATACTTATCAGCATTCATAGCTCCATTATCAACGACCACTAGGTCTGCGCGCAGTCAAAGATATTCCACCCCATACCATAATCGATCCTCCCCCGAAACCAGTAGTATTCAGGAAATTGCACTGAGCATATCTTTCATGTGGACGTCTTTATACAAGGGAACGTCGATCACAATGGTAGAGGCAGAATCTAGACTCATCTGTGAAGAGAACTCTTTCCCAATCGGCCTCTTCCCAATGGATATGCTCACTTGCAAAATCCAAACGCGCCCTTCGATGGGCTGGGGTAAGGATGGGCCTCTTGCCGCGACACGAGGCCTTAAATCATTTTCTCTGAGGCGATTTCTTATTGTCTGAGTGCTAATTTGCACCCCATGAGTTTGCTCAAGCTGATTTTGAAGGAGGCGAGCGGTTGCAAACCGTTGTCTCAACGAAGAAACTCTCAAGTAACGTTCTTGAATGGCAGTTGTTACCCGTGGTCTACCCTGTCCTGGTCTTCGGACATTCATACCTGTCTCCCTGAATCGCTGCAACATTCTGGACACACTTGTATGGGAAACTTCAAACCTTTCTGCAATTCTTGCGTATGTCCACCCTTCTTCTCGCAAAACTACCGCTTGGGCACATTCCTCTTGGGTCAAATTGCGTGTTTCGCGTTGCATAGCGATCGAGTGTAAAAAATCAAACGAAAGAAAAACTATTGATTGCTAGAATTGATCGAGAACAACTGATTTTAGAATGGAGCCAATACATTCAAAATCTGATAATATCATCTTTTTTTATTCCTGCTGGGAAAAAACATCTGTATTGAAGAAAAACGTTGAAAGTGGATAACATATGCATGCATAATTCTGATAAAAATAATTATCATTGAGAACACCTTCAGTTGTAGAATAAATTTGAGATTTCCATAATGTGCGTTAATTTTTTTGCGCAGTGTATATCTTTTTGCAATTTAAGCCAATATCCTTACTCATGCGGAGCAGTTTAAAAGTCAAATTAGCTTCCTCCCTAAATTTCAATGCCTAGAAAACAGGGACATCATTCGTTGATTTATCTGCAGCATACGATACAGTATGGAAAAATTTGCAATGTGTAAAAATGGTTAGACTATTAGATAATACAGGTCGCCTCATTCAAAAGTGTTCACCCTCAATAACTCAACAGAATCAGAATTTGAGAAAATACTCAGACAAGTCGATTTTTTCTGAAAAGGTGACATGACCTGGGATACAAAGCTTGTTTCTACTAGCAACCCTCTGGAAAGGGTTGCAACCCTATCAGTAATTTTAATAGGAAAAGTGGATAGATTTGTAGCACAAATGTATGCATGGATTCAAATTTGTATGAACCTGCAGTTTGTGTTATTCACAAAGTTACACGATATTTTTTATGGAACTATTGTACTGATAAAACTAAATGAAGCAAAGATGTTCTAATTGACCGTATAAATTCTAATGAAAGAAAAATATTTTCAACAATCAGTATTAGCAAAAATTTACCACAAATTCTCAATTTTTTCACCGTTACATTGCATGCAGATTTTTTCTCTGGGGCCACTTGAACTCACAAGTTCATACGCGGCCTACGATATATATGAGGCCAGAATGTTGCTTTAAAATGCGACGTTGCCGGAACCCCCACATGGGGTTGAACCAGGCTCAAAGTGTTACGACTTTGCACTAGCAGTTCTGTTTTGAAGCGTAACATGTGATAATTCGCATCAGAAATTCGACCGGAAACGTGTAAAAAGGTTTGTGTTTTTTCGTGTTCGTGTGATCGGTTTTTCAATCAATTAATAAAGTGAAAATAAGTGTTGCAATTACAAGGACAGTGTGTATCGGGTTTGTGATTGAATTTTCGACTTTTAGTGTTCATATATGGAAGGATTATCAACAGGAAGGTCTCTCATTTAAATATTTATTAAAATTTCATTTGGAAATCTTCGATTTGAGTACTATGCCTCGTGCCTGGTTCCAAAGCAACTATATAAATCTACTAATCAGAAAGTTTTGATATTTAGATTTCCGAAATATCCCGCGAGGAGAAGAAAATGGCTTAACGCAATTCACAGAGAAAGTAGTTTTAAAGTCAACGATGACAGTGTAGTTTGTATGAAACATTTTGTAGATTCCCATATCTTGAGTAATAACTCATATCCAACCGCCGAAGGTTCAGTTATTAATATACCCCGAAAAATTCCTAAATTAACTGATGATGCACTTCCTTCAATTTTCCCAAATCAACCGAATTACATGGCGTCTTCAGTTATTCCGAAAAGAACTGATCCTTAGGAACGGAGACAAAAATTAGTTGTCCATTATGATAATGTTGACACCGATTTGGACAAACAAGATCAGATCGATTTTCCGACTTTTGTTGTCATTTCAAAGACAAGGCAATTTTCAACTTCTTTTCCAACGTTGAAGAGAATGACTTTGTTCAGTTCTACAATATTTTAGGGGGCATTTCCGAAAATATCATCGGGGTTTAAGATCTTGAGTAATTTGAGAATCGAAGTCGTATTTAGAGACGAAGTAAACATACCCATTTCTAATTTAAAGTGGTTATTAGGTGACAGGTATATTTGTGACTTTTTTTCCTCTTTTGATGTTCATTCACCTACTTTATTCGCTTCAGAAGTAAAATAATTTTCATTCTGATTGTAATCTTGTGGAACTCAATACAACAGCTACCTCCTCGTGGTGAGTTCTGGATTATTTGTGATAAAATATTAAGAAATTATCCGCAGATAAACGAAATGCTGTTTTGTTTTCCTCCCTACAGTTCTTCATTTTATTGTGAATTGAAATAAATTCGAAATTATATCGAAAACAGTGCGAATTGCACAAGAAAACCGTATACTTCCTATATCTACGCGTGTCACTAGACACGTTGCTGGTAACAACGGCAACGTCTAACCTTACGGCCTGTTAGATTTAGTAGGCCGTGCTCTATCATTTCTCATAAATTGATGTTTTTTTAGTTTTCTCTCTACTTCTGTCGAATTATCGCCACCAGCTTAGATAAAAGCGAACTCTGTCTCCGACTAGAAGCTACCCAAGTATGTACCTACTTCCCCTATTTATCCGTTTCCGTTAGATAATAGCTGGCGCCCTCTGTTAAGCTCATCGAGAGAAACTCTCAGCACAAGATGGCGCCCAGACCCATTCAAAATGGGGCATTAAGAACCAGCAGCATACAAAATGGCGATCAATAACCATTACGTCAAAATGATATGATAATATGCATCAACAAACACCCTGTACGAATTAAAAAAAAAAACGGGCTTGCTTACCTGTTGTTCCATCCCGTATAATGTACCCGGATAAAAGGTTCAGGACCGTCTTTTACAATATCCAACACTTTCGCTTCATATGTCACCTTGGATTCGATAGAAGGACCATAATAAACTTTCAGTTTGTCCCCTTTGTTTATGGTGAACGAACCCTCCTGAGCGTTTTCGGAATCTAGATGGGATCGCTTCCTTGGACGTTTAGTCTTGTCCTTTTCCTCCTCAACTTTCTTTACCGCTTTCACCAAGGAAATTTTTTCCTTATTATCTTTATTGTCTTTCTCTTTCAATTCCTTGGTTGGAGTTTTGGGTTCTATTTTTTTCTCTAGCGGCGGTGTGGTCGTTTTTGGGAGTTGGGTCTTGGATCTCGTCTGTTGGCCCTTAAAAATATCAAAGCGAATCAGGAAACTACAAAAGCTTGTATCTTATCAATCGAGCCAAATGGAAAAATATGGCATATAAAAAATGTCCCTTTTGACCTCAATAATCTACTGCTAACATATCGCACCCTCGCTACAAAAGGGACACAACTCAAAATGAAAAGTCGCAAATATTCAAATGCTAAATATTTTCTAATCAATTGGAAACAAGAAATAGACACTTATTTTGATATGTAGGTATCTATATGATATATAGAGGACCCACTGATGTGGGTAAAAATTTTCCATGATTTAATCTAGGCTCGTTTTCTGATCTAATTCATGGCATAAACCGAAAAAAGTAAATTTTGACTTGTGTCACTTTTGTAGCCAGGGTGCGATATATTACTCACCCTATAAATACAGGGCGTTTTCAAAAAATGAGGCTTTTTCAAGACAGGAAATAGAACTCATACAAATGAGTTATTTTGCGAAAAGTCGTTTATATGAATCTGAAAATTTTTCAGTGCAAACCTGATCACGCAAAGAGAATCTTAATATATAAAACTCAGTCTGCCATTTTGTTGGTTACACCATTTATAAGTCATGATTAGATGAACTGTTTGTTATGAAAGATTTTTTTTGGATTCTTCCACGACAGGGTAAACATAAAATACATTGAAACTCTGAAAAATTTGATGAAATGGAAAAAAATAGGAAATAATTTTTCTTCTTGCGAATAACGCCAGTAGGTGTCGCTAGGGTTAATAGGGTTTACACAAGAATTGCAGAAAGGTTTGGAGTTTCCCATACAAGTGTGTCCAGAATGTTGTAACGATTCAGGGAGACAGGTATGAATGTCCGAAGACCAGGACAGGGTAGACCACGGGTAACAACTGCCATTCAAGAACGTTACTTGAGAGTTTCTTCGTTGAAACAACGGTTTGCAAGAGCTCGCCTCCTTCAAAATCAGCTTGAGCAAACTCATGCAAATTAGCACTCAGACAATAAGAAATCGCCTCAGAGAATATGATTTAAGGCCTCGTGTCGCGGCAAGAGGCCCAGCTCTTACCCCAGCCCATCGAAGGGCGCGTTTGGATTTTGCGAGAGAGCATATTCATTGGGAAGAGGCCGATTGGGAAAGAGTTCTCTTCACAGATGAGTCTAGATTCTGCCTCTACCATTGTGATCGACGTTCCCTTGTATACAGACGTCCACATGAAAGATATGCTCAGTGCAATTTTCTGAATACTACTGGTTTCGGGGGAGGATCGATTATAGTATGGGGTGGAATATCTTTGACTGCTCGCAAAGACCTAGTGGTCGTTGATAATGGAGCTATGAATGCTGATAAGTATATAAGGAACATTTTTGAAGAGCATGTAGTGGCATTTGCCCCATACATTGGTGAAAATTTCATTTTTATGGACGATAATGCCAGACCCCATCGTGCGCGCATCGTTCAGGAATACCTTCAAGAGGTTCAAGTCTCTTGAATGGAATGGCCAGCAACAAGTCCGGATTTCAATCCGATTGAGCAGGTTTGCGACAACCTCAATAGAAGGCTGAGAAGTTCAGAAAATCATCCAGCTACTCTTAATGACTTTAGGGATTTTTCCTCGAGCTAACTACAACAGTGTAGTTAGTCAACTTGATGACGTCATGGTTATCTTTGTGCCCTTTGTGGTAAGTTATGGCGGATAAGTGCAAAGGAAAGTGTCAGTCCCTCTCTCTCCCTTTCAAGTAACTACACAACAAACCAGATTGATCTATTGGTTTACTGGCGTAGTTAACTGTGACGTCATGGTTCTAACTACGCCGCGAAGAAATTCGTGTAGTTAACTATGGTATGCTCTGGTTTGGTGTGGTAAGCTCGAGGAAAAATCCCTTTAGGAATCCAACTCGGAGAAATCTGGGAAGGATTAGATAAGAACATTTTAAGATCACTCATTTTGAGTATGAACCGTCGTTGCCGAGCTGTAATTAACGCAAGGGGTGGAAATACCAAGTATTAAATCACTTATCACCATTTCAGTATTTTGAAAATTGTTCATTTCTCTTCTTTCACATAAGATTCGGTGAAATCCTGAATTTTTCTTCCATTTAATGTGTCTTGTTCCGTTCAAAACCTTCCCGAGAGAACATAAAAAATAAGTTATAAAGTCAATGTAGAGTTAACTTTCATCAAAAATGAGATTTTCAGAATGTGCGTTAATTTTTTTGCGCCGTGTAGTTTATTTTAATATTAAAGTTTTTTTTATTTATCGATTGAGGCAGTACGAGGTTTGCCGGGTCAGCTAGTATTAGTATAGAGTATAGATATTTAGTATACCTTCTCTTTCTCCTCCTCTTTCTTCACTTGCGGCTCCTCTACCTTTTCCAAGATGGGCGGTTTCACCTTTTCTGCGGGTACAACTTTCGGGCTCTTTTTTTCTTTCGACCAAGACTTAACTTTGGTGTACCTCTTCGGCCTGCCTGAGTCCTTGCTAGTGCTAGGTTCATTCTGGTCGTTATTGTCGCTACTACTCTCGCTTGCATCTCGGATTTTCTTCTTGTCTTCCTTGATTTCGCATGGTCTCGCTTTTGGTTTATCTTCCGGAGGTTTTTCTTCCTCCTTACGCTCTTGCTGTTCTTCTTCCTTCTCTGGTTTCGGGCTGTTTATCGGCGTGGCCCTGTCTTTGTCCCGGATCAGGGATCGACCTTTGAAAAGTTTCAATAAAAGTTGAGGTGAATTGACGGTGTAGTAGTTGTAGAAATTTTTAAATTCAATTTCATATTATGTAAGTTTTGATTTATTCTAAAAATGAATTCGAGATTGGCCTCATTTTGAACTATCACATCTCTAGAAGTCCTTGATAGAAACTGACGAATTTCCAGTTTCTTTCAGGAAAAATCAACTTCGCGCAACAATTAAAGGAACAGAAAAAATTTTAAAATTTTTTGGTGATTTTCAACAGGCTGCATCTCAGAGAAAAATGGTCGTATGGGAAATAAAAAAACTTACTTTTGAAGCTCAATTCATTAATTAACAATTTTTCTGATTCCCGGTAGACATTCAATCTTCGGATAAATCAGGAAGAAAAAATTTTTAGTTTCGCTATACGCGCATAGAATAGCTATTTATGATATGAGTGAAAAAGTTTGTGAAATTAGCAGAGCGAATTGAACAATCACTTTTAACACAAATACAATGTTTTTTGTACAACTGTCCTGTTTTGATAATGAAATGGGCGGATTTGCAATGACGATAAACTTCAAAATGCATTTTAATATTCAAATAATCAAAAGGTTGTTGTGAATGGCAAACGTTGCCAACGTTATGATTTCTAACAAATGAGAAAAGACGCTGTCATTTGAATTGCGTTCCTGTCCAATTTTCGTCTTGGGTTTTCAACTGCTTAATATGTTTGTCGAGAGTCCAATTATTAATAAAAGTGACGTTTTGGTTGTTCCTTTGGATATTGAAGAATCTGCAAGAAGAGCAAATCTGGAACTCCCACTTAAAAAATCTGTTCAGCAGTACGATATTGCATATAACAATTTAATGGCCTGGAGTAAATTGAAAAATGTAGGAGGGAACTTCAGTGAAACTGTTCTCCTGGCATACTTAGAAGAAAAATCAAAAATATGGAGTTCATCAACTTTGTGGAGCAAATTTTCAATGATAAAGTCAAGCGTCCTTGTTAAAAATGGTGTGGATGTTAGTAAATATTTTAAGGTAATAGCATATTTAAAACGGGAAAGTGAAGGATATCGTCCCAAAAAATCGAAAATTCTCACTCGTGAACAACTAAACTAGTTCTGGTCTTTTTTTGAAGGTTAGGGTTAAAGTTATGAAACAGTGAAGCAAACATACTAAAAAAATCCCCTACGATCGTGAGAGTCAGTACACTCAATTCTGGACAAGCCTAGTCGCGGCCTACGATATTTAACAGGCCAGAATGTTGCTTCAAAATGCGACGTTGCCGGCACCCCCATAAGGGGTTGTACCAGACTCAGTGTTACGACTTTGCACTTGCAGTTCTGTTTTAAAGAGTAACGAGTGATGTGGGATATAGTTCGGATCAGAAATTCGACCGGGAAACGTGTAAAAAGGTTTGTGTTTTTTTCGTGTTCGTGTGAGCGGTTTTTCAATCAATAAATAAAGTGGAAATAAGTGTTGCAGTTTGCAAGAACAGTGTGTATCGGGTTTGTGATTGAATTTTTCGACTTTTATTGTTCATATCTGGAAGGATTATCAACAGGAAGGTTTTTCATTTTGATATTTATTAAAATTGATCTGATCTTGTTTGTCCTACACTGTCATCGTTGACTTCTTTAAAACTACTTTCTCTATGAATTGCGTTAAGCCATTTTCTTCTCCTCGCGGGATCTGTCAGAAATCTAAATACCAAAACTTTCTCATTATTAGATTTATATAGTTGCTTCTGCTACCGGGCACGAAGCATAGTACTCAAATCGAAGATTTCCAAATGAAATTTTAATAAATATTAAAATGAGAAACCTTCCTGTTCATAATCCTTCCAGATATGAACACTAAAAGTCGAAAATTTCAATCACAAACCCAATACACACTGTTCTTGCAACTGCAACACTTATTTCCACTTTATTTATTGATTGAATCGATCACACGAACACGAAAAAACACAAACCTTTATACACGTTTCCCGGTCGAATTTCTGATGCAAACAATCACATGTTACGCTTCAAAACAGAACTGCAAGAGCAAAGTCGTAACACTCTGAGCCTGGTACAACCCCATGTGGGGGTTCCGGCAACGACGCATTTTAAAGCAACATTCTTCCCTGTTAAAAATCGTAGGCCGCGGACTGTCATATTAGTTTAGATCCTAACCTTAATCGACCTTCACCGAGCTGATAATAGAATAAAACCTATTTCATGATAAAATCCGTATATATCCCGTGTATAAAATCCTGGACAGAGTATTTTCAATTAAACTGCTGCACATGAATTAGGGATATTGACTTAAATTTTCTCATTAGTAGATTCATATTTGCTTTTGCAAGCGGGCACTGCACAAGTACGAGGCATAGTACTCAAATCGAAGATTTTCAAGATGAATTACCAGATCAAGACGTCTCTGTAAGTGATTTTCTCCTTCACTTAACACGCGGTTCATTGAAGAGTCCCTCACAATATTTATTTGAATGTGCAATAGATTGCTACAAAATTTTCAACACTTTTCTTACTGCCGAATATGAAGTGAAGTTTGGTGAAGTGGATAATCGAAGAGACGTTTTGAAATGTTTATTTATGACATATTTCCAGCGTACTTGGGATGTTTATCACGACAAATGTCCACGATGTCAGCAGCCTTCCGAAATTATCTTGAGCAAATTTTCACGAATTTTGAGTAATATCTTCCTTGATAATTATTCTAAAATGGTTAGTGATAGAATCCCAAGATCTGCTTTATTCCGATAGGAATTTTAGCCGTTAGTTATCAGAATTGTTTTTATTCATTCAGAGCTTATTTTTAGTTTTATATAACTTATTTTAGGTTCAAATTTAAAGTATTTATTCTTGTTGAGTTTCTGTTTATAGGATTTATATCAAGTTTAAAGATCAGCATTCAGAATGTAATCGTTTTCGACAGCGAAATGATCCTTTTTTTTCTCTTTTGATGTTCATTCTCCTATTTAATTCGCTTCAGAACGTAAAATAATTTTCATTCTGATTGTAATCTTGTGAAACTCAATACAACAGCTACCTCCTCGTGGTGAGTTCTGGATTATTTGAGATAAAATATTAAGAAATTATTCGCAGATAAATGAAATGCTGTTTTGTTTTCCTACCTACAGTTCTTCATTTAATTGTGAATTGAAATAAATTCGAAATTATATCGAAAACAATGCGAATTGCACCAGAAAACCGTATACTTTCTATATACAGGGTTGGGATAAAGTATGGAACCAAGTAAATATCTTTTAAACGAAAAGAACGATATTTATGAAAATTTGCAGGTAAGTGCAATGGAACAAAACGCATCTGATGTACATTTTTTTGATAATAATATACTTCCGGTTTAACCGGAAATGTCATCAACTTCTTTAATTTAAATGGGACACCCTATATATTTTTACAGATTTTGAAAGAGCTTGTTATTTTGAATTCATACATACTGAGTTTAGTGTAAAAAATTTGTAAAAACGAGGAATAACTCACTGTTAGTAGTACAATAGATGTACATTTCATTATTTTAGAATAATGAGAAACAAAATTACTTCAAATGTTCAAAATGCTCGCCGTTTACTTGCTGACAATATGCCATCTTATTAACAAATTCTTGAGTCACTCTTTCCAAGACTTCTCCACGTATTAGTTCACATTCATCAATAATTCTTTGTCTCAATTCCTGTAAGTTTGTTGGTCGTCTAAAGTAAACACGTGATTTTAGATAACCCCAAAGAAAAAAATCTAACGGGCTAAGATCCGGAGAACGAGCAGGCCACTCTATGAATCCTCTACGTCCAATCCATCGATTTGGAAAATTCGCATCCAGAAAATCCCTAACCCGTCTATCATAGTGGGGAGGTGCTCCATCTTGTTGAAACCAAATATTTTGTGGTAACTGCCCATTCTGTTGAAGTGCAGGAATAATTTCGTTATTTAGTAGATCCAAATACTTGTCACCATTCAAGTTTCCGTCGATAAAAAATGGGCCTATAAGCTTATTTTCGACAATTCCCATCCAAACATTTAACTTCTGTGGATGCTGGGTATGTGCTTCATGAATCCAATGAGGATTCTCATTTGACCAATACCTTGAGTTGTGGCGATTAACTGTTCCATTCAAACAAAAAGTTGCCTCATCGGAAAAAACTATGCTAGAAGCAAAATTTTCGTCGACATTACAGATGTCCATTAGTCCATTAGCCGTTCGCAAAATTCCAGCCGTCGGTCAAAATCATCGTATGACAATTCTTGAACCAACTGTACCTTATACGGATGATACTTTTCACTTTTTAATATCTTTCCTACAGAACGTCGACTGATACCATGGTTTAGTGCCAAATTTGTGGTGGAAGTTTGAGGTGATTCTTCTAAATCGATTGCAATATTTTGTTTAACAGTTTCGTTCGTTGCAGTCCGCGGTCTTCCAGGTTTTAGCAAATTTTTTACCATCCCAGTAGTATTAAAACGTTGTAATGTTTTAGTTACTGTTGAGCGTGATATTGGATTTCTCTCCGGATACAAATTATTAAAAATATGACACACTTCTTCATGAGTTCTAACACGATCACCATAACCGATCATCATTAAAATTTCAATACACTCTTTTTCACTTAATTGAACCATTCTAAATTGTTCAATTTATTTCCGTCAATTAGAATTTGACACTTGAAGAACAAAAGACGTACTAAACAGTACTTGTTTATTTATTACTATGCATACAAACAACATCAATTAGTTTATCTAAATAGTTTTTTGCTCTAATGCAAAAAACTCAAAGGAGGTTGGTTGAAGTGCTATATTCCTCGTTTTTACAAATTTTTTTACACTAAACTCAGTATGTATGAATTCAAAATAACAAGCTCTTTCAAAATCTGTAAAAATATATAGGGTGTCCCATTTAAATTAAAGAAGTTGATGACATTTCCGGTTAAACCGGAAGTATATTATTATCAAAAAAATGTACATCAGATGCGTTTTGTTCCATTGCACTTACCTGCAAATTTTCATAAATATCGTTCTTTTCGTTTAAAAGATATTCACTTGGTTCCATACTTTATCCCAACCCTGTATACGCGTGCCACTAGACATGCTGACGGTAACAACTGCAACGTCTAACCTGGCCTAGTATATTCTACGCAATTAAAAAAATTGGGAACCTACCTTTATTCTTCCTGCTGGACTTCGTGTGGGTCAACATGGTCACTCCCAAGGTCTTGTAGAACGTTTCGAAGCTCAATAAACATTTCTTATAAACCGATTTCACCTGATTGGTGATAGACTGACTGTTGCCGTACTTCAGCTTTCCCGTGATGAACTTCCACTTGTTGTGGTTGTTGGCTTTGTTGTAACCGCCCAACTTGTTCACCACGCTGAACAGCCTGTATAGATCCACGTCTTCGCCCGCTATCGTGGGGGTTTTGTTCAAGGGAGTGCCGGCTTCATCCAGAAACTTAAAAAGCTGCGCTACAAATCTATCCTTCTCCTCGCAGGGTTCATCATCTGAAGTCTGAGGGGATAACAACAAACAATAATATATTTAATTGTACAGGGTAGGCAAAATTGATGATACTTGAACTACAACTTTTTAACCGTGAGAGACAGAGGAAAATGAATGACACGTTACGGTGGTCTTTTTCATAGATTTATATTGCATAAATAGATTCTCCATTGAATTCTGAGTCTTTCTGATTCCAAAAGTTTGAATTTTCCCGAGAAAATTCTCTTCAAATGAGGAAATCCGAAAAAAAATCTCAAAGTTGAACTCTGGCATACGTCCAAGAGTCTTATCCCAAAATGAATATTTTTCGAGATATTTAGGAAAAACGAATTTGTCTTCAATTTCCAATCTCATTCCGAATGTGTTTTTCTACTGGAAAATAATTAGCGGTCAAGTGAAATTTCTGGAAATCTCTGTTATCAAGAAAATATTTTCTTATAGTTCACACGAGTTCAGTTTTTCTTTATTTTTTAAAGCTTAGGATAATTTTCTCCAATTCTTAATTCTGGAGAATTTCTTTTTTGTCATGGTAGGGAAATTTGAATTTTCAGTAATGAAATGGTTACATGTTTTGTTAATTATTTCTTCAAAAGCATTAAAAATTGTTACAAATTATTTTTTCTGCATTCCTGAAAATTTTTTACGTTGACTTCACTAATACTCACATTGAGAACTTTAAACCAATTGTTGCTCTCGCATTACAGATGATAATTCAAGAACTTAACTTGTGTGAACTATAAGAAAATATTCTCTCAATAATAGAGATTTCCAAAAAATTTCACTTGAAATATTCTATAGAGCCATAGTTGTGAATAACCCTGTATATTTTCACGTCAAATTTTTGCAATTAATTTTTCTGAATACATTGATATATCACAACCTAACCTTTAATAAGTTTTAGCTTAGAAAAATCCATATTTATGTTTGTTTTTTAATAGTAGGCCATGAATTCTTTCACAAATGCATTTAATTATTAAAAATATTTTATACATGAAGTTAAAAATTTTAAAACAAAATATAAATATTATTATTTCTATTTTTTTTTTAGCATGTTGAAGAAAAATTCATGGCTTACTATTAAAAACGAAACATGAATATGAATTTTTCTGATTTTTAATGCTAAAATTTATTAAAGATTAGGTTGTGATACATCAATGTATCAGAAATATAATTGCAATATTTTAGGTTAAAATATACAGGTGTTCCTCTGGAAAAATACAAAGTTTGTGAAAAATCTTGAAAAGAGGGCTGTAAAAAATTTTTTTAACTACGCCACTGACTGTTATTTAAAAATATCTATTATAAACAGTTTTCATTTTATACAGGGCCTGAGAAATAACATCTCCAAAAGTAAACATTTTTGTTTTAGCCTGTATTTCAGGGACAAAAGTAGTTGGAATATTTCTATTTGTGGATTTAAAAGTTTGACAATAAAGTGATACAGGGTCGCGAAAACCCCAGGTCTCTTTCTGTAATAATAGCTAAGATACAGTGCAGTCTGAACTGAAATGGGACACAGTATACAGAGCGGTCAAAATCAACATTCTAGGTTATATTCGTTAACAAGATCTAATAGCTCTATGGTTTTTGAAATAACTTCGAGTTAACCCCCACTTTTGGTGTTGGGTTAACTCATGGTCAACCTGTACAAGGTGAAAAAAATTGGTGATCCCTGAACGACATATTTTCAACCGTAAGAGATAGAGATGAATGAATCTTTCAAGTATTTTTGAACAGGAGTAACACTTAGTAGATTTTGAGGTCAAAAATGTCAAACTCCAAATGACAATGTCAAATTTGACATTGACGCATACCAATGTTGCCATATCTAAGGCAACCCCGCTCCTGCATTCCAAAAATTACCGAATTAATAGGGGTATTTATGAAATTTGTAAGGAAAAAACAACAGAAAAGTAAAAAACCAATTCAATAATCAACTCACATCAGAAAAATTCAGTTCTGCATCTGTTTCCATACGGTCCGAATGAAAATGTTTCTCCCAGTTGGCAGGCAATTCCCCAGTGTTCAAATACCTCAGGGCTTTTTGTACTCCAATCGAAAACGGAGTGTTATTCTTCTCCAATTTTTCTCCAACTTCTTTATTGAATTCGATAACATCCTTCTTCGGAACATTATAGCTGAAAAACGGTTAATTAAAGATTTTTTTTGGAGCAGACGACACCAAATCAAAATAACACATACATCAATGTGTTGACATCAATAAATTTGGTGTTATTTAATGCAGAAATCAGAAAAATATATGCCGTACTTTTCAAATGAATAACCACATAAGGAATCTTTTTAATTGGTTTTTACAGGGTTATTCATGAATATGGTTCTATAGAATATTTTTAGGAAAGACACAAGATTCAGGATTGAAATTCTAAAGGTGATCTTCAAGTAAGAAGACGACTTCTCGTATATTTTTTGAAGGTTCTAGGACTTCCGGTTTTTCCGGAAGTGACATCAACTTTCGTTTTTCAAATGGGAAGACCAATTTTTTATTGCATAAATAGTTTTTTTTATTCCAAAAGTTTCAATTTTCCCGAGAAAATTCTCTTTAAATGAGGAAATACAAAAATAAAATCTCAAAATTGAACTCTGTTGAAATACAGACAACTTCGAGGTTTTTTCATTAAAAATTCTCATTTTTGAGAATCTCCGAGAAGAAAGGCTGATGCTTCTTTTCCGATAGCGTGATTTTCAGAATATGATACAGGAGGTCACAAATTCTTTGACAAATTTAGAAGTGACGAAACATCAAAAAATAGGTTTTTTCAAATTGGAACGCCATTTTTTCGATGCATTTTCGAAATCTTCGTCAAAAAATAATAGGAGCATACGTCCAAGACCTTTATCCCGAAATGAATATTTTTTTGAGATATTCAGGGAAAACGATCTTGTCTTCAATTTTCAATCTCATTCCAAATATGTTTTTTTACTGGAAAATAATTAGCAGTCAAGTGAAATTTTTGGAAATCTCTGTTATCGAGAAAATATTTTCTCATCTTCTTCTTCTTCATTTGCGGTGCCTTATCTGGCAGAACCGAGGCCTGATGGCCCATTGTTCCTCCGCCTGTAGAACAAGAGACTCAGTTCCTTAGACACGTCAACAAAAATGTTGCGAGTCGACAGGGAGGGGTCCCTCTCACCATGGAAATGCTGGGTGTAGGGTTTCCTAGGTGTATTGACCTTAACTCATAAAGGTTGATGCAGTTGAACAGTATATTTTCTCATAGTTAAGACAAGTTCAGTTTTTCTTTATTTATCAAAGCTTAGGATAACTTCTGCAAATTCTCAATTCTGGAGAAATTCTTTTTTGTCATGGTAGGGAAATTTGAATTTTCAGTAATGAAATTTTTACATGTCCTGTTAATTATTCTTTCAAAAGCATTAAAAATTATTACAAATTATTTTTTTCTGCATTCCTGAGAATTTTTTACGTTGACTTCTCTAATAATCACATCGAGAACTTTGAACAAATTGTTGCTCTCGCATTACAGATGATAATTCAAGAACTCTCGAAAATGCTTCGAAAAAATGGGGTTCCAATTTGAAAAAAAAACACATTCGGAAGGAGATTGAAAATTGAAGACAAAATCGTTTTTCCTGAATATCTCGAAAAATATTCATTTTGGAATAAAAGTCTTGGACGAATGCTCTTATTATTTTAAGACGAATATTTTGAAAAATGCATTGAAAAACTGGCGTTCCAATTTGAAAAAAACTATTTTTTGATGTTTCGTCACTTCTAACATTGACAAAAAATTTGTGATCTCCTGTATCATATTCTGAAAATCACGCTATCGGAAAAAAGCATCAGCCTTTCTTCTCGGAGATTCTCAAAAATGAGAATTTTTAATGAAAAAACCTCGAAGTTGTCTGTATTTCAACAGAGTTCAATTTTGAGATTTTTTTTTCGTATTTCCTCATTTAAAGAGAATTTCTCGGGAAAATTCAATCTTTTGGAATCAAAAAGACTCAGAATTCAATGGAGAATCTATTTATGCAAAAAAAAATGGGTCTTCCCATTTGAAAAACGAAAGTTAATGTCATTCATTCAAAAAATATACTGGTAGTTGTTTTCTTACTTGAAGGTCACCTTTAGAATTTCAATCCTGAATCTTGTGTCTTTCCTAAAAATATTCTATAGAGCCATATTCGTGAATTACCCTGTACAGTAGAACCTCGATTATCCGAGCTATTGTGGACCGAGCCTACCTCGGATAATCGAAAACTCGGATAATACGGACTTTATAAAATGACTCTGAAAAAATATGATATTTTTAATCAAATTGAGTTTTATTTACGTAAGCAGTTACTAAATAGATAAGTAAATACATATATTATATAAAAATAATACACAAGTATGTAGATATGTTCCTTAACAAATCACAAGTACAGACATCTCGCAGCGTGAGCAAAGTTAGACCTTGTGAAATTGAACTATCCTGTGCTATCCACGCGACTAGGATAATCGCGACCTCGGATAAAGCGGGCTCGGATAATCGGGGTTCTACTGTATAAACGTTAATTTTGGTAATGACATCTTTTGGAATGCATTCAGTTTTCGAAGTGAATTCAAATTGGAGGAAATACATCATTACTGAGTCCTTTATGTAAAACTGACAACATAGCACTGATTTAAAACACAGACATGTTTCGACAAGTGACATAATTGTCAAATTTTCAAGGCCAACCGACTGCTTTTAGATAAATCAATGGATTATGAGTCGAAATGGATGAAATGTTAAGGTGTTGTTGACAGTTTGAGTTGTACAGGGCGAATTTTTGTCTGGTACATTCCTTACCAATTCGAAAAAATGAAATTTTAAGATGAGTTCTTCTCCAACCTCAAGAATCTATGTTTTCAAAATAATTAAAAGTGAAAAACTCACCCTGTATATCAACGTTTAATGCGAAATAAAAAAGGATACATTATACGATGGAGTACTCACAATCGATCGTCTTTAAAAGACCTTATCAGGAATTCTTCCTTCGTGTTAAGGATCTTGGTGTTTTTCGGAAGCATTATGAGACCGGGCGGCCAATCTTTGTTTCTCTTCTTCTCGAAATTTTCCCCCCACACAACCCTCCCAACTTCACTGTGATATCCCTCCATTTCTGGATCAGCCTCCTCATTTTCTCCCTCACTCTCATCTCCCCTACGAAAAAATCATCTTGTAGAATCTACTTTCAAGTGAAATAATCTTGCTAACAAGCTTTCTCATACCTATTTCTATTTCTTCTTCTACTTCTCCCTCCGATTACCGGATTACTAAAATGTTCGGGATGCGTAAGCGGTAGCTGATCCAGAGTTTCACTCTCATTGAAATGCCTTCCACTTTTCAAGCATAAATAATTTCTCCTTAACGTTGTTATATCACCATCGTCGAACACTACAAAATACATGAAAATAGGAAACTTGTTAAATCCGAGGGAATCATGAACTTACCAACGGTATATTGACTTTGATCCTGTATTCTCGTAACTTGAGCTTCTAAGAATGTTTTTTGAGCTGGGTGCCATGCTAGCACAGTTCTACCAGTTCTTATTGGCCCACTTGCTTTAATATGTTCTTCTTTAAGAGTTTCAGTCCCTGAATAAGGCTCTTTGAAGGAAACCTAAAATTTATAACAGTGAAAGGTAAACATACTATACAGTTGATTTTTCTTCTTACCCTATATCTCAATTGAGGAAATACCCTGCTCACTTTGGCCTCACAGAAGGCACCCTTATATTTTGCACTTACTGCTGTTCCAACAGGCAGAATAGGTGGATCGTCACTCTGAAAAAAGATCGAAAGAAACGTTAATTCCTGAAGAATAATAACTGCCAATTACTCACCATTTTGATTCCTTTTCTCTACAGTTCCATAGAAATTATTTGAAAGTTTCTGTCCAAAAGTACAGATGAATTTGAAACAAATAATTGTGATTAGAAAGTGGAATAACCCTTCAATCGAGTGATATTATCTACGTAACGTTGAAGTTGTTCTTGGAGTTATCTCTCAATACAACAATATTACTCATATTTATAACTAAGACTGTTACCTACAATATTATCTTCACTAGCCCTAAATAGTACATAAATTAGATACATTAATCATATGGAAATCGGAAATGTCAACAGATCTGATTAACATAGAATTTTATAACACATGTTTATGTTTGACATAGAAATAAATGTTTTTCTAGGATTGAGGCCTCTGTATCCGAAAGTTTTTATTTATTCAAATTTGGAAGTAAAAGACGAGTACTTGAGTACTTTTCAATTGTTCAGTGTAAGTAATGTAATGCTATTCCACTACTGCCCATAAATCTGTCCACGGCCTACTAAATCCAACAGGCCGGAAGGTTAGACGTTGCCGTTGTTACCAGCAACGTGTCTAGTGTCAAGCGTAGATATAGAAAGTATACGGTTTTCTTGTGCAATTCGCACTGTTTTCGATATAATTTCGACTTTTTTTCAATTCACAATTGAATTAAGAACTGTAGGGAGGAAAACAATACAGCATTTCGTTTATCTGCTGATAATCTCTTAATATTTTATCGCAAATAATCCAGAACTCACCACGAGGAGGTAGCTGTTGTATTGAGTTCCACAAGATTACAATCAGAATGAAAATTATTTTACTTTCTGAAGCGAATAAAGTAGGTGAATGAACATCAAAAGAGGAAAAAAAGTCACAAATATACCTGTCACCTAATAACCACTTGAAATTAGAAATGGGTACGTTTACTTCGTCTCTAAATACGACTTCGATTCTCAAATTACTCAAGATCTTAAACTCCGATGATATTTTCGAAAATGCCCCCTCAAAATTTATATTGTAGAACCGAACAAAGTCATTTTCTTTAACGTTGGAAAAGAAGTTGAAAATTGCCTTGTCTTTGAAATGACAACAAAAGTCGGATAATCGAGTCCCAATCGGTGTAAACATTATCATAATGGACAACTAATTTTTGTCTCCGTTCCTCGGGATCAGTTCTTTTCGGAGTAACTGAAGACGCCATGTAACTCGGTCGATTTGGGAAAATTGAAGGAAATGCATCATCAGTTAATTTAGGATTTTTTCGGGGTATATTAATAACTGAACCTTCGGCTGTTGGATGAGAGTTATTTCTCAAAATATGGGAATCTACAAACAACACTGTCATCGTTGACTTTAAAACTACTTTCTCTATGAGTTGCGTTAAGCCATTTTCTTATCCTCGCATGATCTTTCGGAAATCTAAATACCAAACCTTTCTCATTATTAGATTTATATAGTTGCTTCTGCTACCGGGCACGAGGCGTAGTACTCAAATCGAAGATTTCCAAATGAAAATTTAATAAATATCAAAATGAGAAACCTTCCTCTTGAAAATCCTTTCAGATATGAACACTAAAAGTCGAAAAATTCAATCACAAACCCGATACACACTGTTCTTGCAACTGCAACACTTATTTTCACTTTATTTATTGATTGAAAACCGAGCACACAAACACGAAAAAAACACAAACCTTTTTACACCTTTCCCGGTCGTATTTCTGATGCAAACTATCACATGTTACGCTTCAAAACAGAACAGTAAGTACAACGTCGTAACACTCTGAGTCTGGTACAACCCCATGTGGGCATTCCGGCAACGTCGCACTTTGAAGCAACATTCTGACCTGTTAAATATCGTAGGCCGCGATCTGTCATAAATTTGTGGTATCCAGAGGATCGAAAAAATCATACTTTTTTTAACATTCAGGTTCTAAAGATTTGAGTGTATTATAAATCCTATTTCAACTATGAATGAGTCGGTTCTGAGGTATTTCCTTTCTCGATAAGAAAGCTTTCGAAATTTAAGTAGAGGGAAATACTTTTCGCATTAAAATAAGCACTCGATAAACGAAAAAACAACAGGTATAAGGATGAAAATGCTCTAATGCCACTAGTAAGAAGATTATAATTCGGTTAGGTAATATTAATTGTTTACTAAATATTATTCTATATCATCATATTTTTCAAATCCATTTGTATTGATCACAGTTGATGTTTCTTCTTCTGTCTTTATTTGTAACGAAATCAAAGGGCAAGCAGTATTTGTATGAGAAAATTGAACAGAAGGCGAATCAGAATCTCCTCTTTGCAAATAGGAATTTTCTTCTTCTTGCTCGAGTTCAGCGTCAAACATTAATTTCGCCATTTTGTATTTCGTCACAGCTCTCCGCCTTGCTGAAAATTTTTTTATAATTTTCGCGTAGCCCAAAAATATCAAATCGACGTCGTCAAAATCTATATCCAAGCCTTCTTTTCTATATTTTGAACACTCGGTATTTTCGAGGGAATACGAGTCATTGTTTGGAAGGGGCCTTTTCCTATTTTGGAAGGAAGTTTTTCCGGGAAATTCGGCCGAATTGGATGGCTGCATCGAGGATTCTTCTTGAGAATATGTTAGGAAACTGGAAGATGAGTTTTCTGGGTCTTTTTCGACGGTAGTTTCTTTTTCGTTTGCTTCGAAATCTGTTTCTGTTTCTTGCGAATTTGACTCATTTTTTGCGGCCGCAAGGTAAGGTTTTAAAAAGTCCATCTGTTGGGCCCAAGGCCAATATTTGTATCGGTGGAGCAGTGAGAATCTTTGATTGGTCTGCCCTTTTTGCGATCTCAAGTATTTTGAGTAATTGTCCCGTAGATTTTTCCATCTTGATTTCAATTCAGGACCTGAAAACAAAAAAGAAATTTTGACATTTGACAATTTCAGATGTATATTTCTTGAAACACGAGGATCGTTAATATTTGCATGAAAATCCAAAACAGAATTGACCTGAAGTTAGAAAGGAGCATTTATTCTTGGACATGGAGATGTATCCTTTGGAATAGGCAGCATAGTTTTAACATTATCTCCCATGAAGTTTATGTATCATTTTCTGTATTATCAACCAACCCTAATACGGGGAATCACAGAATTTTATGAAATATACCACTCCACAAGAGTTAGGGATATCGTATTCAATCGTTTTGAAAAGTATGTAATCTTCGAGAAAATCGCTGTAGAATCATTTAAAACTCAATAACAACTTGAATCGATCCAATAAAAATCAGTATGAGACATTTCCTCAATCTGGTCGCCTTTTTTCTGAAGTTTGGTTCTTTGCATATGCTTCATGAATGTTCTTATTTTGAAATGGAGTCAGTTGATCAACGGTTTCGATTTGAAATGAGTTTTCTGAAAATGCCACCACGTAGATTAACAAATGCTGAGGCTAATAAGGCTATCGGAATGCTACAGGGTGACCTAACACAGGTTGTTGTAGCGGAAAGGCTCCAAGTCAGCCAAAGTGTGATATCTCGATTTTGTAATAGGTTCAGGGAGACAGGTTCCGTGTTGGAAAGACCAAGGCTTGGCGGGCGACGAAAAACAACACCTGGTCAGGATCGTTTCGGTAAGAAGAAAGCTCACATCTACGTGTAGAATGCTACGGAATACTCTTCAAGATGCAGATGGGGTCCAAGTTTCCATCGAAACCATCAGACGACGTTTGAGAGAGGAGAATCTAGGTTTTAGACGTCCATTAAGAAGAGTTCCATTAACACGTGACCATAAACGTCGAAGACTGGAATGGGCAAGGCAACATATCAATTGGAACGATCAATGGCGTAGTGTCCTTTTCACTTATGACTCCAGATATGGACGATTTTCAGATTCTGGAAGAATAAGGGTATGGACAATACCACGTAAACCCGTAATCGTAGCTTTGTCCAAGAAGTCCATCCATTCCGAGGGGGTAGTGTTATGGTATGGGCCGGGATATGTTTCAACAGGGGTACAGATCTACACATTTATCCTGGGAATATGACCGCCTTACACTATAGGGAACATGTCATTGACAATGTTTTGCCAAATTTTCACGTTGCTATTGGTGAAACTTTTCAATTTCTAGAAGATAACGCTAGACCGCAACGTGCAGGCATAGTAGAGAATGCGCCGGAGGTATTCCACATTTACCAATATCTCCGCACTCACCAGATTTGATTTGCATAGAACACGCATGGGATATGCTCCAAAGAAGATTAGATTATCATCAACTTACCCCAGAATTCTTAAATGATGTGAGAGAGCTTCTGCCCCGTTTATGTCAAGATTTTATTGATGCCCGTGGAGGCCATACATTGTATTGATAGTCTTAAGACGCTTGAATTCTCTGGGAATAAAATTTCGTTATTTTTCTCGATTTTTCTTAACCACCCTGTCTGTATACGCTGCAGCCTTCTATTGAGGTTATCCTAAACCTGCTCAATCGGATTGAGATCTGGACTTCTTTCTGGCCATTCCATTCGAGAGACTTCAACCTCTTCAAGGTAGGTACTCCTGAACGGTGCGCACACGATGGGGTCTGGCATTATCGTCCATAAAAATGAAATTATCACCAATGTATGGGGCAAATGGCACTACATGCTCTTCAAGAATGTTCCTTATATACTTATCAGCATTCATAGCTCCATATCAACGACCACTAGGTCTGTGCGAGCAGTCAAAGATATTCCACCCCATACCATAATGGATCCTCCCACAAAACCAGTAGTATTCAGGAAATTGCACTGAACATATCTTTCATGTGGACGTCTGTATACAAGGGAACGTCGATCACAATGGTAGAGGCAGAATCTAGACTCATCTGTGAAGAGAACTCTTTCCCAATCGACCTCTTCCCAACGGATATGCTCTCTCGCAAAATCCAAACGCGCCCTTCGATGGGCTGGGGTAAGAGCTGGGCCTCTTGCCGCGACACGAGGCCTTAAATCATATTCTCTGAGGCGATTTCTTATTGTCTGAGTGCTAATTTGCACCCCATGAGTTTGCTCAAGCTGATTTTGAAGGAGGCGAGCGGTTGCAAACCGTTGTCTCAACGAAGAAATTCTCAAGTAACGTTCTTGAATGGCACTCGTGGTCTACCCTGTCTTGGTATTCGGATATTCATACCTGCCTCCCTGAATCGCTGCAACATTCTGGACACACTTGTATGGGAAACTCCAAACCTTCCTGCAATTCTTGTGTATGTCCACCCTTTTTCTCGCAAAACTACTGCTTGGGCACATTCCTCTTGGGTCAAATTGCGTGTTTCGCGTTGCATACCGATCGAGTGTAGAAAATCAAACGAAAGAAAAACTATTGATCACTAGAATTGATCGAGAACAACTGATTTTAGAATGGAGCCAATACATTGAAAATCTGATAATCTCATCTTTTTTTATTCCTGCTGGAAAAAACATCTGTATTGAAGAAAAACGTTGAAAGTGGATAACATATGTATGCATAATTCTGATAAAAATAATTATGATTGAGAACACCTTCAGTTGTAGAATAAATTTGAGATTTCCATAATGTGCGTTAATTTCTTTGCGCAGTGTATTTCCTGCAACTTGAAATCATATCAATATGAATTTTCATCACAAAATCTCATTCAAACTATATTTTACTGCAATTCAAGTTAATATCCCTAACTCATGTGGTGCAGTTTATAAGAAATAATCTCAAGGAAATGTCATTTTCGACACAATTTTCGAAAACGCATTAAGAATAGTTATTTTGATATTTTCAGTAATACGTGAATAGTGAAAAATTGGAGAACGTGTTTGAAGTTGGTAAAATCCCATTTAAATTTTGACAGATATGAAAAAACAGAAATGTACGATATGGAGTGATTTACATATCGTTTGCACTCATGGAAGGATGGAGAAAAGTATTGAAATACAACGAGACGAGAACAAGAGGAAAAAGCAGAGTTTTTCAAGATATCGGAGAGACACCGGAAAAATATTGGTCGACTAATCAATTGTTGTGTGAGGAATCAATTTCGACTAAAGTTTTGATAGATGTCAAAAGTGACAGGAGCTGAAAGTTAGGTTAGCTAATTGTTTTGACATCTTGAATGATTTACGAAGTGAATGGAGAAGAATTCGACGTGTTTGAAGTTGGAAAAATTTTCCTTATCTTCTCTATAGCTTAGAAAAAAAGGGTTGTAGTGGGGATTCTTTTTCTAAACCGTTTGCGCGTTCACTCACCGTTTCCACTGCATCCTAATCTGACAGCGATCTCGTCCCAAACGTCGTTTTTTTTCCTCATATACTTGTATTCGGGATTGGCAGTGTCGTAGAGTATCGGGTGCATTTTCACGGTTTCTATCAACTTCTCGACTTTGGAAACGTCCATTTCGCCTAAATGGTAACAGTATAACTACGCGGTCAGACGAGACGTGAACACACCGCCACCGCCTGCTCGAATCGCTGGCTGCTATCGCCTAGCTTGCGCTAGTTGCCCAGGGCCGGCTCGAGGAATTGGCGAAGTAGGATTTATGAATGTTTTTGTACAACCGCCATTAAAAGTGACACTTTCAATGGCAGCAAACAATTTTAGAATTGATTGTTTACGTGGAAGCGTGTTGAAAATATTTTTTATTTGTTTCTCATTTGTAAACGTCAGTTTCCAAAAACACGATATTAATCAAGAAAGTTTATTTTATCAAGTCACTAACTTGTAAAACTGACAGTTAACTTGCAAAATTTTTACAAGTTAGTAGTATTATTTACATCAGAAAATTTTGTTTTATCGTCATATATGTTGAAAATCATGGTACAATTGTTATTTCCAGTAACACAGATTTTTGATGATGAAAGAGTATATACTGATGATGATGAACCATCTGTTGACTCAGAAACTGCTGAACTCGAGGATTGCAGAACATTTGTACTCTCCTCACTACCAAATAATTTGCTAGACATTTCGATTTTTTTGTTGACCGAATCATCGACATAACTCATCGCATTTTCGGTGCTCTTCCACTCTCCTGCACTCTTTAGTGCTGAATTATCTCCACCCGAATCCGCAACCATAGTGGCTCCAGTTCTGCGAAAAGAGTGGCCGGTGTATAACTCTGGGCCTTTTAAACCTAAATATTTCGCTATTTGCTTTGGGACACCATCAATAATGTGCTGGCCAGCATTAAGGGAAATGCACTTTCCATGTCGGTATGTCAAAAAAAATTCTTAGGCTTTCTGTTCCAGGAGGCCGAAGATTTACATATTTTCTGTATAACATGCAGGGCTTGAAGCTGCAGCCATCATCGGTTATGGTGAATCATCTTGTTGTTAAATTTTTTGTTTGCCGCAATGTAACAATAACGTATTTTTCCATATCTTCTACATCATTCATGTTTAAGGAGAGAATTTCGTCACATCGACAACATCCAAAAATCCCAAATATTGTAACAATTTTCGCCAGCAACAATTATTGGTCATCAGGAGCATGTAAAAGAAATTGTTCAGCCTCTTCTTTACTTAATACCTTGGCCTTTTTGGCGTATAACGCTCATTTTTTCGTTTCAGAAACGCTATTACCTTCTGAAATCTGCAAATGACAACTAAACGTCATATTTTTCAATAAATTTTTTAAGGAAAAGAAACCTGCGAACAGGGGCATTTTCTTTCATTTCCAAGCAGCTTTTCAGCATAGACCATTTCGCCCATGAAGTATTAGGGCTGAATCTAGCAGATAGTTGATTTAAGTAGACCAACAAAACATCTTCAGTTACCCCAATCACACTATTTTTGTTTTGCCACTTTTTGAAGTCATCGTATTCTCGCTCGTACCTTGAAGCTGATTTTGCAGGTAATAAACTTGATGCTGCACTGCTGGCTGCCTCAATAATTTCTTTTGGTACATTCATTTTCGCTTTCGCCAAAACAAATGTAAAGAAAAATAAACAGACATGTTCATGGCAACGCTTCCATATAGCTTACGACATTTGCGAAAAATTATTGATTTTTTTTGGAATTTATCTAACCTTTTTACGAATGAGAAACAAATAAAATATAAAACAATACACGCAAGGTAACGGGTTTTACTGGCTCAAGGAGGTAAATGACTCGCCTGCGGCTCATCAGTTATATCCTCCATTCGCCAGTAAGAACCCTCTCACCTTGCTAGTAATGTTATATACTATAACATTAGTGTTAAAAATATTTTTACAACTCCATTTTCTTATGATGAAATCAGATGAGAAAAATTCAGCAATTGCAAATTTGTATTATCAATATTTAACAATCATTACTTATGAACATTAATATTAATCGTAAAACTAGAACAATTACTAACATTAACGCCCTGTGACGTTAGGGAGCTTCGCAACACATTATTAGAATCCTCAGCACCATCAGTACTTCTAGAAACCGGAAGTACAATATTGGATGATGATGATACAAAATCTGTTGAGGTTGGGAGAATTTTTTCAGAAATGACATTTCTATATGCAATGGAATGATCAACATAGCCCTCGGCTACCGTCGTAGAATTCCATCCACCATGTTTTTTTATATCCGTAATATTTGCTCCTGATTCTGCTAGCAATGAAGCGGAGGATCTTCGAAAACAGTGTCCTGTATATTGCTTTGGTTCTGGCAGTTTGAGTAATTCGGCAACAATAAATGGAATTTTCCCAAATGTATTAATACCAACTGGATTGGCAGTGCATTTATAATTCATGTAATTCAGAAAAAAAAGACGATGTTTGATGACAGAAGGGCGCAGTGCAAAGTACTTATGAAAATAGTATAGTATACTTCCCAATAATACTGAAAGAACGACTGACTTTCGTTTTTGTATTTGGAAGTTGTTTAACCAATGATTTATTTGTTATTTCGATGTCTTCCACTGATAAATTACACAATTCTTCACGCCGACAGGCTCCAAATAATCCGAAAATAGTTGCAACCTTAACCATCAAGTATTTCTCATCTGATGCCTCCTTTATAAACTTGTTCACGAGTGAGAATTTTCGATTTTTCGGGACGATATCCTTCTCTTTCCCGATTAAATATGCTATTCCCTTGAAATATTTACTATCGTACTGCTGAACAGAGTTTTAGGTAGGAGTTCCAGATTTGCTCTTCTTGCAGACTCTTCAATATCCAGAGGAACAACCAAATCGTCACTTTTATTAATAATTGGATTCTCGACAAACATATTAAGCAGTTAAAAACCCAAGACGAAAATTGGACAGGAACGAAATTCAAATGACAGCGTCTTTTCTCATTTGTTAGTAATCATAACGTTGGCAAAGTTTGCCATTCACAACAACCTTTTGATTATTTGAAGATTAAAATGCATTTTGAAGTTTATAGTCATTGCAAATTCGCCCATTTCATTATAAAAATAGAGCAGTTGTACAAAAAACATTGTATGGTATTTGTATTAAAAGTGATTTTATTTTGTTCGTGAAATTGTTCAATTCGCTCCGCTGATTTCACAAACTTTTTCACTCACAAAATACAACGTCACTTTTAACACTCATAGCATAAATAACTATTTCGTGATTATGCTACAGGGTGTTCCGAAATACCTGAGTGTATCAACAGTCAACTGTAGATTTCCCATGAAAAAATAACATTTTTTCTTTCTCTCCCATTTGCTCCTAAGGCTCTCCATTTCCGAGATACAGGGTGTCAAAAATTAGCATTTTTTTCAGTTTTTTGCAAATATTTCAGGAACCATTGGAATTACGGAACTGAGTTTTCATACGCATATTGTAACTAACAATACTCACTTTCTTGCACTTTACACGGTTTCATTAGGCGTGCCAGTGGCGGAGATATTGAAATTTCACAAGGGTTTCACCCCCAACTTTTACACCCCTGAGCAAACTTGCATGTACGCAGCAAATTCTGATGCGCCAATGTGTTTTACCCATAAAAGGTACTCTGTTTCATCGCTCTAAAGTGAACCGTTTTCGAGAAAACTGGCGATTTATGATCAAAAAAAGTGTTAACGCATTGTAAATTTCTTGTAACTGGTAAAATGAGTAGTGACGATCAACAATTATCGATTTCAACAGAATTTGGCAACTAGGGATTTATGTTTAAATTGCTTAGTTGTCAAATTCTGTTGAAATTAATAATTGTTAATTATCACTACCGTCAAACGGGTTAAGTGGATCGAAAATCCATCAAAGGGGTGAAGTGAATCACTTGAAATGAAAGAGAATCTCTAAGAAGTGCTTTGAAATAGAACTGGAACTAACCTAAAAAAAAATTTATACATTTATTAATTCAGAAAAGAGCCGAGGAAAAACCTAGCATATAATTATTGGAAATGAACACATAATTACTGACGAGTGGAAAGCACAAAAAAAAAACAAATAACCCACTCATCTGACGCTATGAAAGATAATCAGATTATACATCAATGAAAATGTGAATAATATAAACTGTTTCTGTAGATTAACTATTAATTTGTCCCAGAAGATCCAACCATGTTCTGTTTCTAAACAAAGTACGGTGAAAACAACGTAAACGAAACATCCTCTGTAGCTATGAAATTTTTGCAGTGGTACAACTGCTCTTTCCATGTAAAAAAGATCCAACCAAAAACATTCTCATGTAAAATATAGTTTAGAAAGATTGGGAACGAAGCAACTACGTTCAAGTGAGCGCCATCTAGTGAGGCGTTTTATGAGCGCTTTATTTTATCCCATTATTCAAAATGTGGGGGTGATTTTCAACGAGAATTCTGAAATATTTTTTTTAACACTCATAACAAGCAGTCCTTCGTTTATATAAATTTTCAGACCACTAGCATCAAAATTGGCGGGAGTGTCATACAAACTTATACATCCCCTGGTTCTAAGGGTAGGGAGGTGAAAGTTTCAAGTTTAAGAATTTTTCCGTTGTTTGTGTACTGAAACTAGCTCACATACCAAATTTCAACTTGATAGGACATCGGGAAGTACCCTAACAGTTTTTATGATCATCAGTGAGTGAGTGACGAAATCGGGGGTTTTTAGATATCTATAAAATCTAAAATGTACAAGCTATGCACTTGAAACTTTGCACGTTTGATAAGTTCACTACTGGCGTTACATCCTGAAAATGCCAGCAACATCAATACTCACCGCTTATTTAACAGTTGACGGTAGGTTCTTTTACTTCCCATACAATTCATTTTATTATCCGAACTACATCTCTTCATCCAAGAAAGAACGCATCAAAGATTATAGAGTATAAAGATGGGAAACGAAGCGACTACAGTGATGTCAGCGACATCTGTTTTTCAAAAGTAATCGGGTTATGGTTAAAATATTTAATTAGGGTCCATTTGGCATAGATTATATAAAGATTATTAGTAGGCTGTTGTCATTTTTGAAAGAAATACTTGAATAAATATTTTTGCTGAATGATGATTGTATTTTCTCGCGTATTTTCCACTGAAATAACTCGAAATCTACAAGAGTACCACCTAGCTCACTCCATAATCTTGGTTCGTGTGTTTTTCTGTTATAAATTTTGTGTTAAAAACTGGCCGACATTCGGAATGCATGGTGATTAATTGCAGAAATAATAATTTTGAATGTGCATTCTTTTCATTACCAAAGAGAATAGAAATGTAAGTTTTGAAACTCGTATCATGTAATTGTCTTGTTCATTGCTTTTTATTTTTAGTGTTGTCAAATGGACAGAGGTTTCGGGGTAAAAATAAATTGTTCTGGATAATTTGTTTGCGAACTGAATTTTCTTCGGTCTCATTCATTTGATCAAAAAGTTCCACTCATAGAGGCAATGGTGGTCAGAAGAACGACTTATAGATTATAGAGATGGTGGTTCTCTTGACGACCCTTCCAGGAGTTCGCCTCATCTACTAGACCCACTAGACTCATTAAGGTTAAAATACACTGGGTAAGATATGTATGAATCGGGTCCAGAACAACTGTTTGACTTATCGATGTTCGATTTATCGAGAGTTCACTCACAATAAGTTCTTGAAATTGTTATGATAATTCTCTAATATGTGAACAAATTATTGAAATGAACTCAATTTCATAATTATTGTATTGTAGTTGATTTTACACAATCATTTCAAATAAAAATATAAAGAATCCAGAAGCGTATTTCATTTGATTCAAAGCAATATGCAGAAGAAAAGATTATCCTGATCAAAAAGCGGAGCCCTGCTTTTTTTTTGTCTATCAGGATATTTTTTTAAAAGCTCTACAAAGTATTTAATTAAATGAAAATTTATGAGAAATGTGTTTCGAATTTCGCTCCTATCAAAATAGTTTTCTGTTCTGAATAATGTTTTCAGCGTCATCTATATGTCACAAGTAAGAAACTAGCGAAAAATCGTAGTCGGATTTTGGTACCACAGATACAAGGGCGTTTCCTATCTTTCTAACTCTATAATCTTTGGAACGCATCAGCCGAAGGCCTCAAAGAAAAAAAACTAATTCCTAATCGGTGTTTCCTGGAAACGTAAACTACTTAATCATTTTCTTCTTCTTCCTGCAAGGTTGATTAGGTCTGTTCGGCTGTAGGTATGCATGAATCGAAATGAAATGACAACCCCAATGATGCTCAGTCATAGACAAATATGGTGAACCCTCATTCATAACTTTAATACAACGGGACTCGATCAAGACGTTCAATCTAATAGAAATATCGAGAATGATCTTGTTCTTGTCAAAACGCCAAAGGGAATTACAAGCAGACTTCATTCGTTTCTTTTTTACACGGTGCTTTTTGAAGGAATTTATTTCCTATATTCACTGCGCAAAAAAATTAACGCACATTATGGAAATCTCAAATTTATTCTACAACTGAAGGTGTTCTCAATGATAATTATTTTTATCAGAATTATGCATGCATATGTTATCCACTTTCAACGTTTTTCTTCAATACAGATGTTTTTGTTTTTTGAATGTATTGGCTCCATTCTAAAATCAGTTGTTCTCGATCAATTCTAGTGATCAATTGTTTTTCTTTCGTTTGATTTTCTACATTCGATCGCTATGCAACGCGAAACATGCAATTTGACCCAAGAAGAATGTGCCCAAGCGGTAGTTTTGCGAAAAGAAGGATGGACATACACAAGAATTGCAGAAAGGTTTGGAGTTTCCCATACAAGTGTGTCCAGAATGTTGCAGCGATTCAGGGAGACATGAATGTCCCAAGACCAGGACAGGGTGGACCACAGGTAACAACTGCCATTCAAGAACGTTACTTGAGAGTTTCTTCGTTGAGACAACGGTTTGCAACCGCTCGCCTCCTTCAAAATCAGCTTGAGCAAACTCATGGGGTGCAAATTAGCACTCAGACAATAAGAATTCGCTTCAGAGAATATGATTTTAGGCCTCGTGTCGCGGCAAAAAGCCCAGCTCTTACCCCAGCCCATCGAAGGGCGCGTTTGGATTTTGCGAGAGAGCATATCCATTGGGAAGAGGCCGATTGGGAAAGAGTTCTCTTCACAGATGAGTCTAGATTCAGCCTCTACCATTGTGATCGACGTTCCCTTGTATACAGACGTCCACATGAAAGATATGCTCAGTGCAATTTCCTGAATACTACTGGTTTCGGGGGAGGATCGATTATGGTATGGGATGGAATATCTTTGACTGCTCGCACAGACCTAGTGGTCGTTGATAATGGAGCTATGAATTCTGATAAGTATATAAGGAACATTCTTGAAGAGCATGTAGTGCCATTTGCCCCATACATTGGTGAAAATTTCATTTTTATGGACGATAATGCCAGACCCCATCGTGCACGCATCGTTCAGGAGTACCTTGAAGAGGTTGAAGTCTTTCGAATGGAATGGCCAGCAAGAAGTCTAGATCTCAATCCGATTGAGCAGGTTTGGGACAACCTCAATAGAAGGCTGAGAAGTTCAGAAAATCATCCAGCTACTCTTAATGACTTAGGACTCCAACTCTGAGAAATCTGGGAAGGATTAGAACAGAACATTTTAAAATCACTCATTTTGATTATGAACCGTCGTTGCCGAGCTGTAATTAACGCAAGGGGTGGAAATACCAAGTATTAAATCACTTATCAGCATTTCAGTATTTTGAAAATTGTTCATTTCTCTTCTTTCACATAAGATTCGGTGAAATCTTGAATTTATCTTCCATTCAATGTGTCTTGTTTCGTTCAAAACCTTCCCGAGAGAACATAAAAAATAAGTTATAAAGTCAATGTAGAGTTCACTTTCATTAAAATTGAGATTTTCAGAATGTGCGTTAATTTTTTTGCGCAGTGTAGAATACTAGGTGATATATGGATGGATGTTAGTTTTCAGGCCTTAAAGACGATTCAGGAGGACAATTGCAGTCATTCAATTTCTTCTATTAACTGAATTACATCCCAATAATGAGCCGAAGGCAACAAAGAGAAAGAAAACTGTAATTTCTCGTCGAAGGTCAGATGAACTACTTCATAATTTTCTTCTTCTTCGCTGATGATTTGGTCTCTAAACGAGTGTATAGGTCGTATCAGTGGACAGCTCAATCATTACTGTAAAACAAAACTCGTTCAATTCCATGGAATTATCTAAAATGATCTCATTTTTGACAAAACCTCCAAAAAAACTCTCATGTAAACGTCACTCGTTTCATGACACAAAGATAAAGAAAACTGTAATTTCTCGTAGGTCCGTCGGACTTTCATGGTAAAGTGAACTACTTCATCCTTTTGTTCTTCTTGAAGTAAGATTTGGTCTCTAACGAGTGCATAGATAGTATCGAAAGGATAATATCAGTCGAATTCAAGTTATTTCATATGACCATTGGTGGAAAAACGTAGGTTAAATCAAAGATTATATAGAATACAGGTATTATATTTTATAATCTTTGGGTTAATTCTGTAATGACTAGTGAATATTGTTGCCACTCACAAAGGAAAAATCATTGTACTTCTCAGAGGAAAGTTTTTGTCGAAAGTGAAATGTATTCTTGCTAATATTTCGTTTTGAAACGTACAATACTGAGTTTGCCCCTTAAACGTATCTATATTTGAATTTCTATGGTTTGCCCACAACCGCCATATTGATTATTATTTGACAGGTCCTTGGATTGCATTTCATGGAAATATTGAAAATGGTCTTATGTGTCAGAGAAATTTCCTGTTTCTTTTCGGAATAATGGGAGAGATATAGGATGTTGCGAGGTTTCAGACAGTTCAAAAATACAACTGCAGTTATTCAATTTCTTTTATCAACTGAACTACATCCACGATTTCACAAAAAACGAATAAGCCGAAGGCCACAAAGAGAAAGAAAACTGTAATTTCTCGTCGGGCTTTCATGGTAAGGTGAACTACTTCATCATTTTCTTCTTCTTCTCCATCGCGCAAGGTTGATTTGGCCTGTATCGGGTGAATAAGTACGTATCGAATTACCCAACACACTTATTCACGATTCAAAAACGTCCAATCCCGAAAGATATCAAAAACGATCTAATTTTTGACAGACCCGCATCATAGATTCGTGAAGACTCAGATTTTGATCGTTTTATTTCTTTATTAGGCTCAAAAACTGTATGGAAGTTTCGAAATTATCCATTCCATGGTTATATGTAACTAGGCAAGTGGACCGGACAATTCTTGATGAAAGTAGGCTTTGTTTCTGCGGTAGTCAAGTCGAAAACGCAACTGGTCGACTGCGGAGAGAAATAGACTGGAGGGTCTGTGCCGTTGCTTCCCGTGAAAGCAGTACACTGTAGCCTATCTACTCGCGCTGAAATGGTGACGTCAGTAAAAGAACGCCGTCGTAGGCATCACGTGCGCTAGAGAGAGAGAGGCGCACTCGAAACTTATTAGAGTAGGGGGCCGACCGACCCAACCTCACCAACACGCGGCCCGTTCGCAAATCGATCCGAATGCCGGAATAGAGAGAGATAGATTTTGTTTTATGCATGGGTGTGAATTGCGAACGGGCTTTCAACGGCTGAGTCACAGTAATTGATAATAACTTAGGCATTGCTTCGTACTATGTTTGGATCTAACACAGAACTTTTACATATAACGCTTTCATAGATCAGCACCATTATTTGTCAAACTCTATGGTATCATTGATTGCTCCGTTGTGTCGATATTTGGAGCGATTATAAAAGAATAGTTGATAATTGATGAGGTAATTGGATGATTTATTCGTATCGGAGGTGTTGTTTTCTTCCCCAACTAACGGTTTATCGTGATTCTCGATAGTTCATATCTTCATTTTCATCGATTCGATATTTGACAAGCGTCACAGAGTGACATCAATCTTTCGATTTCGTCCAAAATCATCACCTGTTGACCATCTCATTTCAACGTTTGCATGGATCGAAAAGTTATTTTAGGCTTCCATCTAACTTCTTTCTGTTTAATTTTCGGCCCGCATGACCTTTCATATACGATGCGACGCATGCTATAGATCCGTAGGTGCTCGCCCTATTTATCCAATTCGAAATATTTCTTCTGTGTTCAATATCCGCTCCCCCTCTCGGACAGACGCCAAAACACCAGAACCAGAGATTATGTTGACTTCTCGAAAATCTATTATGCTTGGGATAATTATGATTCGCATCTCGTTTATATATTTCTTTTGGGTTTAGTCAAGTAGGAGCGTGTTTTTCGGGAAGATGGGAGCAGATTTTCATGAAACCTACGGATGTCTTGAATCTAACGTTGTATTTTGTGAGAGCTTGAGATTGTTGGAAAAATAAAGGAATTATCGAAGTGCTTTGTGTGTTTTATTGAATGAGATCATAATGCTTCTTATGCTAGAGCTGTTGGTGAAAAACTTCATTCGATGAATGGCAAGGCAAGACACTTATGGCTTCAAGAGGAATTGAAATGATGCCGTGGCCAGCGGAATATCCGGACCTGAATCCGATCGAAAATGTGCGGGTTGAGGAGACAATGGTTTTCCGACATTGAGAGTCTCATTTTGTCTAAGAACAAAAGTTGTTTTTCCACAAACTTCTCAAATTATTTTCATATTCTTCAGCATATAGTGATCATTCAGGGATATTCACGAATATGGCTCTATAAAATATTTTTAGGAAAGAAAAAAGATTTCCAAAATGCTTCGAAAAAATGGGGTTCCATTTTGAAAAAAACGATATTTTGATGTTTCGTCACTTCTAACTTTGACAAAAATTTTTTGATTTCCTATATTCTGAAAATCACGCTATCGGAAAAGAAGCATCAGCCTTTCTTCACGCAGATTCTCAAAAATGAGAATGTTTAATGAAAAAACCTCGAAGTTGTCTGTATTTCAACACAGTTCAATTTTGAAATTGTTTTTTCGTATTTCCTCATTTAAAGAGAATTTTCTCGGGAAAATTCAAACTTTTGGAATCAAAAAGACTCAGAATTCAGTGGAGAATCTATTTATGAAAAAATGGGTCTTCCCATTTGAAAAACGAAACCTTAAAAGAATATACGAGAAGTCGTCTTCTTACTTGAAGCTCACCTTTAGAATTTCAATCCTGAATCTTGTGTCTTTCCTAAAAATATTCTATAGAGCCATATTCGTGAATAACCCTGTATATTTTATCTATTTTTCTGCTTCTAAACTCAATGAAAACATTCTTGACAAACACTTTTGTATGGAAAAAAATTAATATTTCAGTCAGTTTCATAATATTCAGAAACAAAAGATTTATAGGTATATCTGAATATAAATGAAGAATATAGAATCAGAACGGAAAATACCGACTAAACAACTAGTGTGGTCATACATGAGGTTTGGAGGAGGGGTATTGGGAACGTAACCCTACTCTAATTATCTGAAGAAATTTTAAAAAAATTATTAGTAACGATTAAAAAAAAAGAAAAATTTTGAGATTTTGTTGAGACATGGCTCAACTCTAATTAAAATAATTATCTTTCCCTAAATGCTGTTGATATCGTTATTTTATTTCAAAATTCCCTGTGGAAAATCTTATAAAGGAGAAACATCAAGACCATTAGAAATCAGAAAACGTGAACAT
Organism: Hippodamia convergens; assembly: GCA_038502775.1. Classification (NCBI taxonomy): domain Eukaryota; kingdom Metazoa; phylum Arthropoda; class Insecta; order Coleoptera; family Coccinellidae; genus Hippodamia; species Hippodamia convergens. The sequence goes on from CM076607.1 coordinate 96,177,857, forward strand.
ATAAGAATAACATAAAAAATGGAGATATTGGTAGATCGCAGATAGCAGATCATGTATGTTCCAATACCGGCAATCACATGATGGATTGAAATGGCACAAAAATTCTAATGACCGAACCTGCTGGTTATAAAAAAAAAAATCAAGGAGTCAGCTTGTATTTTGTTGGATGAGGCTAATAATCTCGCCAATTGTTCAGTTGGAATAGATCGAATTTGGATGGATTTATTTAAAAAAGGACTGGTTTCAGGGAATTTTTAAATAAAATAATGAAATCAACATCTAGCGTAATCAATATTAATCTATGTTCATCATATATTGACAAATGTCAATCCAAAAATCAAAATATTGTCACGATTCTACGAAGTTCTATGGAAACTAGTAATTGTCTGACGAAGGAGTCTGATTTAGACTCCGAAACGTTACGCTTAAGAGTTCAAAGTGTTTTCTTTTTGTTCATTGTTAGGCTACAATTTCTTCTTGTAAAGTTTTGGCCCCTGACAAATAAGTGCTCAAATTTGTACGCAAGGGCCTTTCTTCCGTTATTTAAAATTTTTTTCTAATTGTTTCTTGTTCCAGAGACTGGGAGAGAAAACTCACATTAAGTTTTCAGAAAAAACTCCAAATATTAAAACACCTACTTAAAAACCAATAACTGCTCAGTAATTCAGTACAAACAAATATACAGGGTGAGTCTTTGACTTGTACATATATTCAAACCATAGATTGTTGAGGTCAAAAGAAATACTTTTTTCGTATAGCATTTTTTCTGATTCAGCCTAGATAAAAAGATATAGCCATCTTAAACTTTCATAATGAGCTATGCCACCCCTGGAAATATGACACTAAAATTTTTCCGAGCATTAGATCTACCACCTGAACTTTCGAGAAAATGTATCAGAAATGTAATTCTGCGAATCTTCTGAACAGAATTATATTCAGCCAAAGTAACCAATTTTTTTAATTTCGCTGATATAGATTTCTTTAAATGATTAATTACTCGGAGAGTGCGCATTTCACGAGATTTCACGAAAAATACTTTTGTTTTCCAAAATGGCCAAATATTCATTAAATGACATTCAACTCACTTCCAACAGTCGGGATCATAGAATTTCTGCTATAATTATGGAATGGAATGATATATATTGGTCATAACGAAAAAAATAAAACATGTGAGTTAAATTTTATATTCGTAAAAGATTTGCCACATTAATGAGAACCTATATTCTGAAAATCATTTCATTCGATGAAATCGTTCACGAGATATATTCGAAAATTATATTTTTTTATGGATTTTCAACAGCCTGTATCTTTCTAAGCGAGCCGAATCTGAAGAAATGGTACAGACAAAAAATATTTCTTTTGACCTCAGGAATGTCCCGTTAAATTATATGTACAAGTCAAAGACTCACCCTGTATATGCAACATTTGAAAATATAGTTCTCACACATACCATACACAACATTAACAAAATATAATTCTAATCCATTCAGCTGTTAAAAATAAAAAATCTGTAGATATTCATTTGTATTTGAGTACTTACTAATAATTTGAAATGAGACCCCCTTCATATTGAGAAATTGATCTGAAATTTAGTATCTACATAACTTCACTTCTGGTAAGCATATATGTACCTATGTATGTGTAATTTAATATATTTTTTCTATTTCAGTATCGTAATGAGTTACAGCATTGTTTTCAGTTATATTTTTCGTTTTGTGGTTGTCAGTACTGATCAAATTCCGTAATCTGTCAAATTTCGTAAGTCACACCAACTGTCAAGATACAACACAATAGTCACTAATCTAAATTTTTTTTTATTTCGAGAGTATTTCACAAAACTTGACTGAAATAGAAAAAATATTGTCTAATACTCGTTGCAGAAGGCAATCGTGTTGGAATAGGAGCTCATTCTGCAACTTTTTTGAAATATAGTAATTCAGTATCATTGGAAATACGCTGATACAAAATGGCGGATTACATATTTAATCTCATCCCCTTCAATATACACTATGAAAAGATGTAATTCAATATGGCTAAATGTACATTTTTTCTCCATATTTTGAAAGTAAGGATTCGATTCTACCAGCATAGAAAAGAGGGTAACTATAAAGTTTACTGCCCACTTGTATTTTTTTTTGGATTTTTTTTGTGATCTTGAGGTAGGGAAAATGAACCTAACCTCACCTAACCTAACCTGAATGCGGATCGATGTTTTATTTTTTTTATGAAATTTTTTTTTTAATTTGAAAAAAATTTTTTTTTCAACTTTTTGTAGGGAAAATGAACCTAACCTAACCTAACACAACCTAACCTTGTTAAACAAAACTATATAGACTATATATAAGACTATATCAGGGCCGTATCCGAGGTAAATGGAGTATATTTATGAGTTTCATTTATTTTTTTCTCGAAAATTACTGCCTCCCCAGAGCTGTAATTGAGACTAGAGTATCAGAAAGTCCTATAGATCCACTGTGCAAAATATTTTCAAAATCGGTGACGGGGCATTAAACTTTATAATAACCGAAAAGAGTACTATATAATATGCAGATACTTTCGATTAAAATTAATTCATCTTCTGAAAATTTTCAAAATTCACTGTCTCTCAAATGCGCCACTATCTGATTTCGATAACCCTTTGATAGATTATTTTTACGAAGAAGTCAGTGGCGTACCTTACAAATTTTTCGGGCCTTCGTTTTGGAGTTATAACTCAAACTTTTTTTTAATTCTTAATTCGGTGTTGTAGATGAAATTAAATGAGCAATTAAATTAGAATTCTAAAACAAGTTGCAGAATGAGCTCCTATTCCAACACGAATGCTATTGATGAATGTTGAAATTGCCTTCTGCAACTAGTATCAGACGATATTTTCTCTATTTCGGTCAAGTTTTGTGAAATACTCCCGAAATTCGAATAAAAATTCAGATGAGTGACTTTTGTATTGTATCTTGGCAGTTGATGTGACTTACGAAATTTGACAGATTACGGAATTTGAATAGATTTGATTTGAGAATTGATAGGATGGAAGTCAGTACTGACAACCACAAAACGAAAAATATAACTGAAAACAATGCTGTAATGAGTTTCATTACAGCACTACTTTTGGTACTGTAATGAATTCATTGCGATACTGAAATAGAGAAAGTGTATCATCCTCTTTCACTTCCATTGCGAATTTCACCTATTGTTGGTTTTTTATTATTGATATATGATCGAAAAACTTCATCAATGTTTTCCTGTCATGTTTCCAGATCACAAAAACAAGTCTTTGGTTTCAGATAATATCTGTCAATGTAGTTTTTCCCAAAAAAATCCATGAATATCATTTATACTGGTGATAAAAGAGATATTATAATAACACTTTATGATAGAGCGCAATTAATTTAATCGTCAACTGAAATACAGAATAACGAAATTAATTTCATTAAAGATATTCTTGAGGATAATCAATATCCAACTAATTTCATAGAAAAAACTATTTCAAATTTAGAGAGAAGAATTTTACGTCAAAACGATAATAACAATCAAGAACCAACAACAAACCGCCAAGAACAACCAATTTTAGTAAATTCGATTCCTTATGTTCATGGACTTTCAGAAAAATTTGAAAGAATTGGTTCTAAATTCAACATAAGAACTGTTTTCAAAACAAAAAATGATTTACGATCTTCATTAACAAAAACTAAACCTTTGAATGAGAACCAAAAATCAAGAAATTGTATTTACAATATTCCCTGTATTTGTGGAAAATCATATACAGGAGAAACATCAAAACCATTAGAAATCAGAAAACGTGAACATAAGAATAACATGAAAAATAGAGATATTGGTAGATCACAGATAGCAGATCATGTGTGTTCCAATACCGGCAATCACATGATGGATTGGAATGGAACAAAAATTATAATGACGGAACCTGATGGTTAAAAAAAAAATCAAGGAGTCAGCTTGTATTTTGTTGGATGAGGCTAATAATCTCGCTAATTGTTCAGTAGGAATAGATCGAATTTGGATGGATTTATTGAACAAAGAACTGGTTTCAGGGAATTTTGAAATAAAATAACGATATCAACATCCAGCAATCAATATCGATCTATGTTCATTATATACTGACAAATGTCAATCCAAAAATCAAAAAAATTGTCACGATTCTACAAAGTTGAATGAAAATTAGTCATTGTCTGACGAAGGAGTCTGATTTAGACCCTGAAACGTTACGCTTAAGATTTCAAAGTGTTTTCTTTTTCTTTTTTTCATTGTTAGGCAACAATTTCTTCTTGTAAAGTTTTGGCCCCTGACAAATTAGTGCTCAAATTTTTACGCAGGGGCCTTTCTTATATTATTAAAAAAAATTTTCTAGTTGTTTCTGGGAGAGAAAACCCAAATTAAGTTTTCAGGAAAATGCAGAGACCTCCCAGACAATATTTCAATAGATAAAAGAAACCCATAGCCGTACCCAATTTTTTTTTGTAAAAAAAATAATCGTATTGAAAGTATGTCGAATTAATTCAAATATCTCCATAGTTAATCACAAATTTTCAAAAAGTTGTATCATTCTGATGTGGACATTCGACAATCGAAACGTGCGACGTTTTACCACAGCCACCTCGATAGTTCGTAACATATCGAGGCACAGTATAGTTTCTATACTTTGATCGAGGCAAGAAAGACTAGAACAATGTGAAAGTTGTGCGTAGACATGCTTACTTGATCCTGTAATTGCTGACGTCCACTGAACGATGCAAAGAAATTATGGCGAAGGTGCCGGGATAGCTGAAATATAAAAAGTTACGCGTATAGAACAGTGGCGGCCCGTGGGTTACCTTCACAAGAGGTCAGGAGCTACGCAAAAAAAACCTATTTACGTAATCGGTTACGAAATAGCTTATTTTGCGTAACTCTTGAGATTCCAGTTAACATCATTGCATTTCTTAACGATACACACAAGTTTTTCCATATATATTCTTTTGATTCAGAGAGCTTAAATAATACAATAAATATCGAAACAAAAAGGTACCTAGCTGAGGTTGGTGCAACACAGGAAAACCATACAGGTCTGCAGTATGATTAAATGAGAAAAGGGAAAAAACCTCAGCTGAAAAAAAAACCTTACCCCGCCCGTGAAAAAAAAATACTTAAAATATTAAATATCAGGAAAATCTTGAAAGATGTGATCTGAGAGAACAGCTTCATGTTATCAGTCCATGGACTCAGATGAACAGATTCTTCACAAAACGACTCGCAATTCTTAATCTGAAATGAAAAAAGACAAAAGCAGAAAAGAAACCAACTATTTAGAATAAATCAAATTATTTTGAAATTAACCACCCATTTCAGAAATGCATTTGTTACTTTGTGTATAGCCTCGAAACCATCTTGAAATTTATAAATGGGACAACTATTTATAAGATGTTCTATAGTCTCCTCATTTTCCCCACACTCACAACTAGGGCTCTCAACCGAATTCCATCGGAAGAGCATGCTGTTGCATCTTCTAATACCTCTTCTAATACGATTTAGAAGAGACCATATTCTCCTGGGAAGGTCAAAACCAGGAACTCTGATGGAAGGATCAGAGATAAGATCTTTATTGAAAAAATTGGATATATTCCATCCAGATTGCCAAATTTGACCAAAAAGGTTTACGCGACTTCAATCTGGGGACCCTATTATCTGGAATATAGGTGAGTATGGGAAATGAATTTGGAAAGGAATTGAATTTATTCCAAAAATTCAAAGCTGTTGTCTCTCTGCGAATATGGGGAGGGACAATATTTGAGAGGACTGGTAACCAAAGAGTAGGTGTAGATTTGATAGTACCAGTAATAATATTCATAGAAAAATTTAGTTGGGCATCAAGTTTTTTACATGAACACTGTTCAATCAAAGAGGGCAACAATATTCAGCAGCAGAAAAAACCAAAGCAAGCGCTGCCGTACGAAGTATTGTTGCATCAGCGCCCCATGAGGAACCAGCTAGTTTCTGAAGAATATTGTTTCGAGTTTTAAGCTTCAAACGTAGATCATCTAAATGGACGTTGAAATTTAGAGAGGAATCAAGTTTGATTCCCAGGTATCTAGGATTGAAACTCATCTATTCGAATTTCTGAAGCTTACCCACTCCAAGTTGCGCTACTGATCAATTCGGCCGCCATTTGCAGAAATCATCCCGGACAACGAAACTAATACAAATGCTCCTTCCTTTATATTCTATATTCTATGAATGACACCATGCGTAGAGACATATTATTCTGTGATTCGGCCTACTTGATACTGAATAATTTAAATTTCACATACAAACTATATTTTTTATGATATCTGAATGAATCTGAGGGCGATGTATGATATATTTCTGAAACGAGAAAAAAATGGCGATTCTTTCTAAGCCGTTTCAAACTATTGTTTCCATAAGAAAAAATACTACTTTATGTTATAGCTCAGCCAGGAAACCTCCAGGGTTGCGTTCATAAACTTACTCAGAGTAAGCTCCCCTTACTCTGAAGCGTTCACAAACTTGCTTTGTCTTCCTCGGAGTATACTCTGTGAGCGTTCATAAACTTCCTCTGAGTAAGCTCTGCATACTCTGCTATTTGGGAGAGTAAACACATACTCTGACAGTTGTGACGTACGATTTTCATTCTGTCCTGCTCCCGCAGACTTTTTGAAACTAGAATATTATTCGAATAAGTATTTATTTCTGGTTTGGTTTCATTTCAATAACGAAATACGAAACAATTAATTTTCCAAGTGAAACAACTATTCTGTGAAATAAAGAAATATTGGGAAGAATTACTTAAATGATTAATAAATTTAATGAAATTGCTAGCAGTGAATTAACGCAGCTCAAAGTGAACTTTATCAAGAGATAATGGTAAAGAAAAAAAGAATTTTTCCCTGTACTGCAGAACCTAGAGTTCAAGTTCAAATAAATCGAGACATGAAAAGTCCCACCATAACTGTTTTTTGTACCTGATTTGGAATCTACGTTGATATTTTGTTATATTCGAGAGTTTAGATCTGTCAAGATTCATTCATATTTTGCTTTATCTTTCAAACAATATTTCTTTAACTTCTTTTTGTTAGCTTCCTCAAATGAAACTATTTTTTGTTACGAAGTATTAAATTTTTTTCTGGCGTAGAGTCAATAAAACAACAAAACATGTAATAACATTTTTAATTTTCTATTTGCACGAGAAGATTATAGACAATAATATCCTTTTTCATTCTTTCTGTCTCATTGAAAGTAATTCAAAGTCCTGAGAACATTTATCAGTTTCCTCACAATCATCTAAAAAACACGTTTGTGCTCTGCTTTTCAAATAAAAGAAAAATTGACTATACTGCGAAGACACAACTGAAAATGTACGACTAGAGAGAATTTTTTTCTTGAACTTCTATTATTCATTCATGATAGCAACAATTCAATATAAAAATGATATATAAAAAATGTATATGATGCAAAAGTATTATTCATAACCTATACACATGTTTGAATTTTGAATGACATTTGTCAGAGTAAGTTTGTGAACGACGAGTGTGGAGTAAAGACCGAAGTATATTTCTGATCATATGGCCATACTCTTACTCTACTCTCTGAGTAAGTTTGTGAACGCTGCCCTGGGAAAAAACAACGTTGGGTCAAAAATTGGGATCAAGTGTGGCTCATAACTTTCGTTTTTAGAATTAGAACCCTAGTTTTTCATGGTTTAGTTGGATTCTGCTAAGAAAAATAATGATAGTGTTTTAACATGTCAATGCACCTAAAATGAATAATTCTTGAGTTATTTAAGATTTTATGTCGTAACTAGAGTAGAATTCATAAAATCTGATTCATATCAACAATTATATATAAGTAAAGGAAAGAAGTCTGTCACTAGATCTGCTTTAGATTAAGACGAAAAAACCTATATTTTTCAAACACTGCCAAAATTAACCTAAATAAAGTACATATATTTGGAATCACGAGAAAAAGCTCTACCGATTAGAAAAATAAAATACAGGGTGTACCATTTAAAAAACAATAGTTCACGACAAATTTTCAGGTTTTTCATGCCTTTATGAATTTCTTAGTACTGAATTCTGAATGCCCATGAAAAATACTTCAAATTTGTCCATTCAAAGGTTTTTGTACGACCAATATTAACTGAGATAGCTATTGAGTAAAATAAAAACAATCACCCTGTACTTGCATTATGAATGACTATTCTATAAAACTTTTTTCATAAAACAAATTGAAATAACATCTTATGACGTTTTTAACTTACCAGACTGCATTACATAATCAATATATATATATATATATCATATAACATTACTAGCAAGGTAAGAGGGTTTTTACTGGCGAATGGAGGATATAACTGACGAGCCGCAGGCGAGTCAGTTACCTTCTTGAGCCAGTAAAACCTGTTACCTTGCGTGTATTGTTTTATATTTTATTTGTTTCTCATTTATAAAAAGGTTAGATAAATTCCAAAAAAATCTCAATAATTTGTCGCAAATGTCGTACATGTCTGTTTATTTTTCTTTACATTTGTTTTGGCGAAAGCGAAAATGAATGTACCAAATGAAATTATTCAGGCAGCCAGCAATGTAGCATCAAGTTTATTACCTGCAAAATCAGCTTCAAGATACGAGCGAGAATACGACGACTTCAAAAAGTGGCAAAACAAAAATAGTGTGATTGGGGTAACTGAAGATGTTTTGTTGGTCCACTTGAATCAACTATCAGCTAGATTCAGCCCTAATACTTAATGGGCAAAATGGTCTATGCTGAAAAGCTGCTTGGAAATGAAAGAAAATGCCCGTGTTCGCAAGTTTGTTTTCCTTAAAAAATTTATTGAAAGATATGACGTTTAGTTGTAAGTAATAGCGTTTCTGAAACAAAAAAATGATTGTTATACGCCAAAAAAGGCCAAGATATTATGTAAAGAAGAGGCTGAACAATTTCTTCTACATGCTCCTGATGGCCAGTTGGATGTTGTCGATGTGACGAAATTCTCTCCTTAAACATGAATGATGTAGAAGATATGGAAAAATACGTTATTGTGACATTGCAGCAAACAAAAAATTTAATAACAAGAAGATTCACCATAACCGATGATGTCTGCAGCTTCAAGCCCTGCATGTTATACAGAAAATATGTAAATCTTCGGCCTCCTGGAACAGAAAGCCTAAGATTTTTCTGACATACCGACATGGAAAGTGTTATACACCGGCCACTCTTTTCGCGGAACTGGAACCACTATGGTTGCGGATTCGGGTGGAGATATTTTAGTACTAAAGCGTGCAGAAGGGTGGAAGAGCACCGAAATTGCGATGAGTTATGTCGATGATTCGGTCAACAAAAAAGTCGAAATGTCTAGCAAATTATTTGGTAGTAAGGAGAGTTTAGGTCTGCGATATCGAGGATGAGAGTAGCCATTTTGATAGCCAACCTTCTGAAAGGAGATGGCACCTGAAGAAGGAGAAGGAGAGTACAAATGTTCTGCAGTCCTCGAGTTCAGCAGTTTCTGAGTCAACAGATGGTTCATCATCATCAGTATCAACTCTTTCATCATCAAAAATCTGTGTTACTGGAAATAACAATTGTACCATGATTTTCAACATATATGACGATGAAACAAAATTTTTCTAATGTAAATAATACTACTAACTTATAAAAATTTTTCAAGTTAACTGTTAGTTTTACAAGTTAGTGACTTGATAAAATAAACTTTCTTGATTAATTTCGTGTTTTTGGAAACTGACGTTTACAAATGAGAAAATTATTATACGTGTTCACATTCATAAATTCATGTATTTATAACTTATCTTCGTCAATGAGTTTGAAATTTTAAAATCTACTTATTTGATCTTTTTAGAAGAGATTACATCTCAAACTCCATTTAATCAAAATAAAAATCCACATTCAGAAACGGCTTTTTTTGTCCCCAAACTTAAACCAACGCATTCGCATCAATTCTATCCAATAAATTCATGAATACAGGGCGTTATTTCCCCTTCGTCCCCGATCATAAAAATTCAAAATCGGCGCGTTTCAAAATCCAGCATTCCCTCTGCTGGCAAGTTTGTTTTCAACGCGAATAAAATACAGGGGGAACCAGAAAGTGCGCAGGTCGATTTCGACATGAGGATAGGCGATTCTGCCTCCCCATAATTTCTTACCGAGGCATCTCCCCTCGTTCTGCACACATCCCTGTTGAAAAATTAGGAGGGTGCATCCCCGAAGAAGCGACGTCTATCGGCGGAGGACCGGAATATCTCCTTCGTGCAGGCGCGTAAACACCGCCGTGTTATACAGGGTGATCCGAAAAAAAGTTGTCATTTGAATTTCGTTCCTGTCCAATTTTCGTCTTGGGTTTTTAACTGCTTAATATGTTTGTCGAGACTCCAATTATTAACAAAAGTGACGATTTGCTTGTTCCTCTGGATATTGAAGAGTCTGCAAGAAGAGCAAATCTGGAACTCCTACCTAAAAAATCTGTTCAAAAGTACGATATTGCATATAACAATTTCCTGCCCTGGTGTAAATTGAAAAATGTAGAAGGGAATTTCAGTGAAACTATTTCCCAGGCACACTCAGAAAAAAAATAAATAATATGGAGTTCATCAACTTTGTGGGGCGAAATTTCAATGATAAAGTCAAGCGCCCTTGTTGAAAATGGTGTGGATGTTAGTGAATATTTTAAGGTAATAGATTATTTAAAACGAAAAAGTGAAGGATATCGTCCCAAAAAATCGAAAATACTCAGTCGTGAACAAGTTGAAAAGTTTATAAAGGAGGCACCAGATGAGAAATACTTGATGGTTAAGGTTTCAACTATTTTGGGATTATTTGAAGCCAGTCGGCGTGAAGAATTGTATAATTTATCAGTGGAAGACATCCAAATAACAAATAAATCATTGGTTATACAACTTCCAAATACAAAAACGAAAGTCAGTCGTTCTTTCAGTATTATTGGGAAGTATGTAGACTATTTTCATAAGTGCTTTGCACTGCGCCCTTCTGTCATCAAACATCGTAGATTTTTCCTGAAATACATGAATAATAAATGCACTGCCAATCCATCTATTGTTGCCGAATTCCTCAAACTGCCAGAACCAAAGCAATATACAGGACACTGTTTTCGAAGATCCTCCGCTTCATTGCCAGCAGAATCAGGAGCAAATATTACGGATATAAAAAAACATGGTGGATGGAAGTCTACGACGGTAGCCGAGGGCTATGTTGATCATTCCATTGCATATAGAAATGTCATTGCTGAAAAAATTCTCCCAACCTCAACAGATTTTGGATCATCATTATCCAATATCGTACTTCCGGTTTCTACAGTACTGATGGTGCTGAGGATTTTAATAATGTGTTGCGAAGCACCCTGACGTCACAGGGCATTAATGTTAGTTATTGTTCTAGTTTTACGATTAATATTGTAATATTGTATTCATAAGTAATGATTGTTAAATATTTATAATAAAAATTTGCAATTGCTGAATTTTTCTCATCTAATTTCATCATAAGAAAATGGAATGTTAAAAATATTTTTTGCTGTCATTAAAAGTCTCACTTTTAATGGCAGTTGTACAAGAAGTTATAAATACATGAATTTATGAATGAAACCGTATAATAATTTATATATTGATTATGTTATGCAGTCTGGTGAGTAAAAAACCTCATGAGATGTTAGTTCAATTTGTTTGATGAAAACAGTAGTCTTAAATAGTTATTCATAATGCAGGTATAGCAGGCAATCATATTCTTCCATGAGTTCAAAATTCTAAAAAGGAACCAGTTTTTGAATGAACGAATGTAAGAATTAGCCTTTTGTACGAGTATTATACAATATTTTCTCAAATTCATTGGAATGTCATTGAATTCAGTGATTTTAACATTGAAAAATATTTATTCATCAGAACTGCGTTCTCTCTCATAAATTTGACAGATAATTAATAAATCCGTGACAGAAGGAAAACATGCAATCACCATAAAAACTGATTCTAGAATGAAATATTTTCGCACGATTCTGTTGAACAAGATGTGGCAGAATGATCGTATTTGACACAGAATTAGAGAGAAGTGCAGACGCGTAAACACCGCCGTGTTATACAGGGTGATCCGAAAAAAATTACGAAAATACGACGGTGCATTCTAAGTTAAAATTCAGGACGAATTTACAGTAGAAAAGGCTCCGTTTTCGATATACAGGCTGACGACGCGAGTTTCCTGATGAAGGTTTTTCCCGATTTTCTCAAAAACGGATGGATCGAAGTGGGTGAAAACTTTTGACATCTTGGTATTTTTGCCTTTATGATCTAAACTTCCACGTTTGGCTACAGAATTTTTAGCTGAACGCATTTTCGTCGAACCAGCTATATTTTCGAATGGGAATGGATCTAATTTTCGGAGAAGCTTCAGTGGAATTATTCCAGGGTTGGCTTAGCCCCTTATGATTATATCCTTTTCTCAAAGCTGAATCGGAGAAAACGGTATAGGAAAAAAGTATTTCTTTCAACCTCAAGAATCTACATATTTTCGGAATATAAGTGAGAGCCAAAAACTCACCCTGTATATTGAATCAGGAAAAAACAGAAATGGACGGAAACAATCTTTTCTCTTGGAAAAGGTAAGTTTAACATGGCTTTCGAACAAAATTGAGACAATAAATAAAAAAAAACTATTGATTTCAATGAAAAAGGGACCTCATATTGTTCAGATATCTATTGAAATATTGTCTGGGAGGTCTTTGCATTTTCCTGAAAACTTAATTTAGGTTTTCTCTCCCATTCTCTGAAACAAGAAACAATTTGAAAAAAAATTTAAATAATAGAAGAGAAAGGCCCTGTGTAAAAAATTTTAGCACTAATTTGTCAGGGGCCAAAACGTTACAAGAAGAAATTGTTGCCTAACTAATGAACAAAAAGGAAACACTTTGAACTCTGAAGCGTAACGTTTCGGAGTCTAAATCAGACTCCTTCGTCAGACAATTATTAGTTTTCATACAATTTCGTAGAATCGTGACAATATTTTGATTTTTTGATTGACATTTGTCAATATACGATGAACATAGATTAATATTGATTACTAGATGTTGATATCGTTATTTTATTTCAAAATTCCCTGAAACCAGTTCTTTTTTCAATAAATCCATCCAAATTCGATCTATTACTACTGAACAATTGGCGAGATTATTAGCCTCATCCAACAAAATACAAGCTGACTCCTTGATTTTTCTTTTATAACCATCAGGTTCCGTCATTAGAATTTTTGTTCCATTCCAATCCATCATGTGATTGCCGGTATTGGAACACACATGATCTGCTATCTGTGATCTACCAATATCTCTATTTTTTATGTTATTCTTATGTTCACCTTTTCTGATTTCTAATGGTCTTGATGTATCTCCTGTATAAGATTTTCCACAAATACAGGGAATATTGTAAATACAATTTCTTGATTTTTGGTTCTCATTCAGAGGTTTAGTGTTTGTTGATAAAGATCGTAAATCATTTTTTGTTTTGAAAACAGTTCTTATGTTGAATTCTTTTAATTTTTTCTGAAAGTCCATGAACATAAGTAATCAAATTTATTAAAATTGGTTGTTCTTGACGGTTTGTTGTTGGTTCCTGATTGTTATTATCGTTTTGACGCAAAATTGTTCTCTCTAAATTTGAAATAGTTTTTTCTATGAAATTAGTTGGATATTGATTATCCTCAAGAATATCTTCAATGAAATTAATTTCGTCATTTCGTATTTCAGTTGTCGATGAAATTAATTGCGCCCTATCATAAAGTGTTTTTTTTTCGATATACAGGCTGTTGAAGCGATTTTCTCAGAAACGGATGGATCGAAGTGGGTGAAAATTTTTGATGTCTTCGTCTTTTGTGCCTTTATGATCTGGAATTCCACATTTGGCTACAGAATTCTTAGCTGAACGCATTTTCGTTGAACAAGTTATATTTTCAAATGGTATTGGATCTAATTTTCGGAAAAGTTCAGTGAAATGATTCCAGGGTTGGCATAGCCCATTATGTACCTTCGAAATGGCTATATTCCTTTCTCTGAGCTGAATCTGAGAAAACGGTATAGAAAAAAAAAATTCTTTCGATATGTTCGAAATAAATGTGAGAGTCAAAAACTGATACTGTATATTGAATCATGAAAAAACAGAAATGGACAGAAACAATCTTTTCTCTTGGAAAAGGTAAGTTTAACATGGCTTCCGAACAAAAATTGAGACAATAAATAAAAAAACTATCGATTTCAATGAAAAAAAGACCACATATTGTTCGACAGAAAATTCATTTTCACAACTCAAGAATTCATAAAATGATTTTTTTCTGAAATTTTTCAGGAGTTTCCTCTCATCAAATATAAAAAGTTAAAAAAATTTCATAAATTAACGTTTCCTTCAAAAGTTATGGTTGTCGAAAGATTAACACAAATTTTTCAGAACTTTTAAAGAGAAGAATATTTGATAATTCAATTATAATGAATTTGAAAAATTATATATACTAAAATAAGAAGAACAGAATAAGAAAACCAGTAGTAACTTCATAAATAAATTTATTTTCAAGAAATCTTTTTTTAAAAACACCGTACACTTTCTTGAGAAATCAATAAATTCTAATGTGACTGACTTTCTAGTAGGATTTGAAGTTGTAAATCTATTTTTCTATTTCAGTATCGTAATGAGTTCATTACAGTACTAAAAGTAGTGCTGTAATGAAACTCATTACAGCATTGTTTCAGTTATATTTTTCGTTTTGTCGTTGTCAGTACTGATCTCCGATCGAATCAAGTTTCGAATCAAATCAATGCAAATTTCCGTAATCTGTCAAATTTCGTAAGACACACAAACTGCAAATATGCAATATAAAAGTCACTAATCTGAATCATGATAATTCGAAATCAACTGTTGATGATATTCTCCTGAAAACTTAATCTGGGTTTTCTCTCAAAGTTTCTGAAACAAGAAACAATAAGAAACAATTTTTTAATAACATAAGAAAGGCCCCTGCGTAAAAATTTGAGCACTAATTTGTCAGGGGCCAAAACTTTACGAGAAGAAATTGTTGCCTAACAATGAACAGAAAGAAAATGTAAACACTTTGAAATCTTAAGCGTAACGTTTCGGAGTCTAAATCAGACTAAATCAGATGATTTGAATAAAATCATCAAGTGAGTGTTAAAGATATTCTTGAGGATAATCAATATCAAACTAATTTCATCGAAAGAACTATTTCAAATTAAGAGAGAACAATTTTGCGTCAAAACGATAATAACAATCAAGTACCAACAACAAACCGTCAAGAACAACCAATTTTAATAAATTTGATTCCTTATGTTCATGGATTTTCAGAAAAATGAAAAGAATTGGTTCTAAATTCAACATAAGAACTGTTTTCAAAACAAGAAATGATTCACGATCTTTATTAACAAAAACTAAACCTTTGAATGAGCATTAAAAATCAAGAAATTGTATTTACAATATTCCCTGTATTTGTGGAAAATCATATACAGGAGAAACATCAAAACCATTAGAAATCAGAAAAGGTGAACATAAGAATAACATAAAAAATAGAGATATTGGTAGATCATGTGTGTTCCAATACCGGCAATCACATGATGGATTGGAATGGAACAAAAATTCTAATGACGGAACCTGATAGTTATAAAAGAAAAATCAAGGAGTCAGCTTGTATTTTGTTGGATGAGGCTAATAATCTCGCCAATTGTTCAGTAGGAATAGATCGAATTTGGATGGATTTATTGAAAAAAGAACTGGTTTCAGGGAATTTTGAAATAAAATAACGATATCTACATCTAGTAATTAATATTGATCTATGTTCATCATATATTGACAAGTGTCAATTGAAAAATCAAAAAAAATTTTCACTATTCTACAAAGTTGAATGAAAATAAGTTATTGTCTGACGAAGGAGTCTGATTTAAACTCCGAAACGTTGCGCTTAAGATTTCAAAGTGTTTTCATTTTCTTTCTGCTCATTGTTAGGCAACAATTTCTTCTCGTCAAGTTTTGGGCCTTGACAAATTAGTGCCCAAATTTTTACGCAGGGTCCTTTGTTATATTATTAAAAAAAATTTTCTAATTGTTTCTTGTTTCAGAGACTGGAAGAGAAAACCCATATAAAGTTTTCAGTAAAATGCAGAGACCTCCTAGAAAATATTTCAATGGATATGTTGATGATATAATGGATATGTTGAATGTCACCCTAAATTCAACATATGTACTTTCAATTAGCCGATGTTTTACAATACCAAATCTTCTGTGGCTGTTCTCTAAATTGTCACATCGGCAACGTCGCTGAAACTGTTCGATTCTGGGAACGATTCGGGAGTGGAATATTCCGTCTGAAGAGCAGGTAGAAAAATACGGGGTTGCCGATATTCATGGACCTTCTTACATTTAGGGTCCCCTTTCTGAAGATTGCCTGCTGTTGAATGCATTCGACCGAAAGAAAGCAATTATGTTACCTGAGTTAGTTTGGGTTGGTTATTTTTTGTTGCTGCAGTATATTGTGTGGAAATGTTTTTGTTTACGATATGAACAAAACGGAATTACAAAATTAATCCTTTTTTGAAATTTCTGGGTTAGGCGTTAAATTGAATCATTAATTCTTTGCTAAACTATCTCTTGAACTTTCATTGAGTAAAGTTGTATTCATTGATCCCTAAGGATATGTTTGTTCTGATAATGAAATGGTTGAAAAGTATCCGAAAAGGGATTTACCCGATTTAATTTTTTTATTCAACTAAATTCAGTGATAATGTTTTTGTATAAAAATATTTTTTGAACTAAAGGCATGGTTGAATAAACACAACTCATAATGTTTTGATACTCAATTTCTTGCAGAGTTTGTTCTGGGAAATTTATTGAGCATATTTAGATCATTCATATGCGAAATAAGCAAGATAAAATCTCTACTTCACAAGAATGATCACAAACTTAAGTTCATTTAAAAATGATTTTCCATTATTGAGGCAAAAGAATAAATAACGAAATTCATTTAACAACTAATTGTACAAGAATTGTGGAGAGCTTTCTGTACCTTCTCATTCCAACTGTATTTCCACAAATTCTCTTATTATTGTATTATACGTTATTTTCTCTAATTCTCTGAATTCTCATCGAAATTAATGCAATATTTCTATGAATCTCGTTTAGTGAATTTTGCATTGTTGGTTCGGAGAACTGTCTTCTGTATCGTAAATTTGGCAGATACTAAATAAAGGGATGCCAACCTGTAATTATTGAATATAACCATACAAACCTTGTGAAGCTGACATATTCTCGCACAATTTTACCCAACAAAATGTTGAAAAATGAACAGATTTGTCAATTCATGTTCAATGGGTCATAAAAATTGTAATTCTGCATCTAAATTGTTGGTAACCTGATTAATGATTAGAATTTTACCGAAACAATAATTTACGAAGGTCCTTTCCTAAAACCACATTAACTGTTCGAAGCTGCCATTAAAATCACTAAATATTCTCATTCAAACCTCTTAAAACATAATTGCCGTAACGAGAGTTAATTTGGAGTCGTATTATAGTATTTATCGTAGAAATTTTTCTGTTCCCAATATTGCATGAACTTCTAACAGGAGGTGTGAAACTTTTTGTCAAATTCGCGTTATAATTATAATTGAGGATGTACTTGAAAACAATTACTAGTTTAAAAAAAATTTGAAAATCATATTTTACAGTGATTTCAGCAGAAAATTAAAGATGTTGAAATAAAATTTAGTTTAATAGTGTGAAATCCGATGAAAAAGTTTCAAAAAAGCAACTACTTTTTCCATGAAAAATGAGAATTTGCACTGAAAAATATAACTTCTCATTGAAAAAATTAAGTTGTCGAGGTTGAAACAAAATATTTTCATATTGTGTACTCTTTGATACTTGAAATGTTTTATTTGAATTTTTTTTTGTATGTACATATATAGTTTTTGAAATAATTTACTGTCTTGCGTTGAATGTTGTAACTATGTATATAAATTAATAACAAATATGTATATCGGTGAATTGTTGGGATATTTAATTCTAGGATAGGTTGTTGACGGGGCTTTTTAACTTCAATTTGAAGTAGAATAGTTATTTCTCTATTTCAGTATCGTAATGAGTTCATTACAGTACTGAAAGTAGTGCTGTAATGAAACTCATTACAGCATTGTTTTCAGTTATATTTTTCGTTTTGTGGTTGTCAGTACTGACCTCCGATCCCATCAATTTTCAAATCAAATCAATTCAAATTCCGTAATCTGTCAAATTTCGTAAGTCACATCAACTGCCAAGATACAATACAAAAGTCACTAATCTGAATTTTTATTTGAATTTCGAGAGTATTTCACAAAACTTGACTGAAATAGAGAAAATATCATCTAATACTCGTTGCAGAAGGCAATTCCAACACTCATTCGTGTTGGAATAGGAGCTCATTTTGCAACTTGTTTTAGAATATACTATTATGATACAAGTGCAGAAGGCATTAGATAATCACGTCTTACAGCAACTTCAGCAGAAAATTAAAATTTTGAAATAAAATTTAGTTTGATAGTCTGAAATCCGATGAAAAATGTTTCAAACAAGTTACTACTTTTTCCATGAAGAACGAGAATGTGCACTGAAAAATATAACTCCTCATTAAAAAAATTAAGTTGACCTTGAATTATCCTTGAAGTGGTCAAAGTTGAAACAAAATATTTTCATATTTTGACCTCCTTGATACCTGACAATTTTTATTTGAAATTTTTTTTTCTGAAGTACGTAGTTTTTGAGATAATTTACTGTCTCAAGTTAAATGTTGTAGCTTTGTACAGGGTATCCCAAATTGCTCGATTTTGGCTGTTTCTGGTACTTCTAGACTAGATAGGTTTCACAAAATCTTCATTCGTTTTGAAGATATAACAAAATTTTGATATTTTTTCGATTTCGAAGATGTGCCATAACTTTTTCATTTTCGAAAATATCTGAAAAAGATGAAAACTTTTTCACTGGGAATAAGACATCAATTTAATTTTTTTTTATTCTTGATTCCTTTTTATGATATAAGCGTTCTTATTTAAAATAAAAAAGTGGTTTTTTTCCACGAGAAAAAAAATTTAATATAGATTTTTCTGGCGAAAAAGCGCTTTAGAAAGTTTTAATCGTTTTCAGATATTTTCGTAAAAAAAAAAGTTATGACACATTTTCGAAATCGATAATATATCAAAATGAAAAAAACTGAAAATATGGTGTTTTCACGAAAATCGAGCGCAGGACACCTTTCGAAGTTTTTACCTATCTAGTCCAGAAGTACCTAAAACAGTCAAAATCAAGCAATCGGGATTCCTGTATACAAATTTGGTGAATAAAAAAAATTCTTTAATATTTTTATTAAAAATATGTCGGTGGAAATTGTTGGGATTTTGGGATATGGGATATTCCATTCTAGAATAAGTTGTTGACTTCGCTCTTTAACTATTCTTCAAAGTAGAATAGATATCCATAATACAAGAGTTGAAAATTCTCACAAAGTGGCTAGTTTTCGAATGAACGAGTTTTAGAATTAGCCTCCTTCCTGATATCTATTGAAATATTTTCTGGGAGGTCTCTGCATTTTCCTGGAAACTCAATATGGGTTTTCTCTCCCAAATCATCAAATGAGTGTTAAAAGAGGTATTATAATAGTATATTCTAAAACAAGTTGCAGAATGAGCTCCTATTTCAACACGAATGCGAAATTCGAAAACGAGCGACGAAGGAGCGAGTTTTCGAAAGCATGAGTGTTGGAATTGTCTTCTGCAACGAGTATTAGACGATATTTTCTCTATTTCAGTCGAGTTTCGTGAAATACTCTCGAAATTCAAATGAGAATTCAGATTAGTGACTTTTGTATTGTAGCTTGGCAGTTGGTGTGACTTACGAAATTTGACAGATCTCGGAATTAGAATTGATTTGATTCGAAAATTGATTGGATCGGAGGTCAGTACTGACAACCATAAAACGAAAAATATAACTGAAAACAATGCTGTAATGAGTTTCATTATAGCACTACTTTTAGAACTGTAATGAACTCATTACGATACTGAAATAGAGAAAAACACTTTATGATAGAGCGCAATTAATTTCATCGACAACTGAAATACGAAATGACGAAATTAATCTCATTAAAGATAGTTTTGAAGATAATCAATATCCAACTAATTTCATGGAAAAAACTGTTTCAAATTTAGAGAGAACAATTTTGCGTCAAAACGATAATAACAATCAGGAACCAACAACAAACCGTCAAGAACAAACAATTTCAATAAATTTGATTCCTCATGTTCATGGACTTTCAAAAAAAATTAAAAGAATTAGTTCTAAATTCAACATAAGAACTGTTTTCAAAACAAAAAATGATTTACGATCTTTATCAACAAACACTAAACCTTTGAATGAGAACCAAAAATCAAGAAATTGTATTTACAATATTCCCTGTATTTGTGGAAAATCTTATACAGGAGAAACATCAAGACCATTAGAAATTGGAATAACATAAAAAATAGAGATATTGGTAGATCGCAGATAGCAGATCATGTGTGTTACAATAACGGCAATCACATGATGGATTGGAATGGCACAAAAATTCTAATGACGGAACCTGATAATTATAAAAGGAAAATCAAGGAGTCAGCTTGTATTTTGTTGGATGAGGCTAGTAATCTCGCCAATTGTTCAGTAGGAATAGATCGAATTTGGATGGATTTATTGAAAAAAGAACTGGTTTCAGGGAATTTTGAAATAAAATAACGATATCAACATCCAGTTATCAATATTGATCTATGTTCATCATATATTGACAAATGTCAATCAAAAAATCAAAATATTGTCACGATTCTAAGAAGTTGAATGAAAACTAGTAATTGTCTGACGAAGGAGTCTGATTTAGACTCCGAAACGTTACGCTTAAGAGTTCAAAGTGTATTCTTTTTGTTCATTGTTAGGGAACAATTTCTTCTCGTAAAGTTTTGGCCCCTGACAAATTAGTGCTCAAATTTTTACGCAGGGGCCTTTCTTCTATTATTTAAAAAAAATTTTCTAATTGTTTCTTGTTTCAGAGACTGGGAGAGAAAACCCATATTAAGTTTTCAGGAAAATAGCCTCCTTACTGTTCGATTATTATACGGCATTTCCTCTAATTGATTTAGTTCTTATCGAAATCAATTGAATATTTCCATAAATATCGTTTAGTGATTTTTGCATTGAAAAATATTGATTGGCAGAACTGTTTTCTCTGTCATAAATTTGACAGATACTTAATATATCTGTGGCAGGAGGCCATAATGTAATCAATATTACCATCTATGAGATGTGTAAGATTGAATGAATTCGACACAGAATAACACGTTTTTACTCGAAAAATGACGAGAGTAAATGATGAATTAGTGAGTGTGCCCCTTAAAAATTCGATGAACCCCGTACATCCACAGAATTCCCAGAATATCCGCGACGCGATTTCGTAGAACACATCCGAGATCGCATAGCGCAACACTTTTGAAATCCAGCCCTGGCCTCCCCTCCAAAACTCCGACATAACCTAACAACCTTTGCCGAGCGAGCGGTTTTACAACGCAACGTGCAGGTGGACCGAACCAGCCCGACGCGACCCGAAACCGCCCGAGCCTCTCAGACCGGTCTTGTCGTTTTCCTCCGTTGCGGCTTGCGCTTGTTCCTGCCGAACGTATTGCTGTGTTAAAGTTCGAGTTAGACCGTACAGCGCTCCTCCGTCAGATAGTTGGTGTTTACGTGTGTGCGTTCTTCCAGTGACATGTTGCGAGACGCAACAATGACGTTTCCCGTCTCGATATAATCATGTGGTGCGAGAGTCAGGTAAGCCGATTTCACGAATTCGATTTTGAACGTCATTTCGGCTAGGTTATCTGTGAAAGTTCGTCTGTGGTCGCTTCCTTTCTCCCCGGGAATTTCTGTGTTTCTTCGAAACGTCGAATTTGCGTCAAATTTCGAGTTTTTCGTTTTGGCGGGATTTCGATTTTCATTCGCGGATAGTGTGCGGAACGTCTGCGTTAATTTCCTATGAGAAACAGCGTCGTACGTACGAATAAAATAGCGGAAGGTTCAGTTTCGCGGTGCGATTTTCGAATTCGCGGGTTCGTGCACGTGACAACTGTCAAACTTGATCTCGTTACCTCTATGGCATGTGTTTTGTTTGGAAACGAGTGGAATCTCATCGTAATGCATCGAATTGGTTTTATGCGTGGTGGAACAGCGCGTTAGCGCAGGCTCGCGCTGGCCAGTCACAGTCAGTGTTTGGCTGGTCCGCTGGACGACATTTATATTATGCTATCTTCAGTCAGAGACGGCGCCAGCGTTGGACGTTTCGTTGTTTACCGCATTCGCTTGTTTTTCTGACTGCTCGACGTTTCGTATCTCCGTCCTCGACCGGTCATTTTCCGCGCTCGATTCGATTTTGAAAATGGGGTTTTCGCGTTTTAACTTCTCGATACCTGCGATTTTTATGGGTTTCTTTGGATTCGATTCGTTCCATTTCTCGTTTAACAGTTTCGACTCCCTGAAATTGATCGGGGTAACAGAATTTCGTGAGATTCACCTGAAATTCGAGAATATGAAAAAATCTGTCGACGTCATATCAGGTGAATGCGGTGGCCGAGTGATGGAATTTCGAGTTTTCTCCAAAATTTCGTCAGGTTTTCGCTGCTTATCAATTCTTTGTCGTTACTGACAGCGTTTCTTGTGTACAGGGTGTCCCAAATTGCTTGATTTTGACTGTTTCTGGTACTTTTAGACTGGATAGGTAAAAAAAGTTGAAAACATCAGTAGTGAAAACCGTTTCACAATATCTTCATTTGTTTTGAATTTATGAAAAAATGTTGATATTTTTTCGAAGATGCCCCGTAATTTTTTAATTTTCGAAAATATCTGAAAAAGGTAAAAACTTTCAACAGGCACTTTTTCACTAGGAATAAGATATTATTTTAAATTTTTTTATCTTCATTTTTTTATGACATAAGATGAAAAAAAATTTGTTCGTATTTAAAACAAAAAAGGTGGTTATATTTCACTGAAAAATAAAAATTTGAATATAGTTTCCTATTTCCGGTGAAAAAGAACTTCTAGAAAGTTTAAATCGTAAATTCGTAAATAAAAAAGTTATGGCACATTTTCGGAATCGATAATATATCAAAATTAGAAAAAGAATGAAGATATCGTGAAACGGTTTTCACTAATGGTGTTTTCACGAAAATCGAGCCCAGGACACCTTTTGAAGTTTTTACCTATCTAGTCCAGAAGTAGTCAAAATCAAGCAATTTGGGATATCCTGTACATATACGAAATTAGCTGTCATTCTCCGCTTTTCATTGAATTTGACAAGAATATGTGTTATTCGTAGTAGGCTCGTCCTGAAATTATCGATGCACAAAAAAAATCGCACGACGTCATATCAGGTGAATGCGGTGGCCAATTGACGAATTTTCGAGTTTTTTCCCAGGATTTTCGTGACTTTATGAGATAGTGTGTTGTCATGATGCTAAATCCAAATCTTTGTCCTTCTGACCATCTTTCCTCGTGTACAAATACGAATTAGCTGTCAATATTCGCCTTTGACAAAAATAGGTATCATTCAGAGTAGGCTTCTCCTGAAATTCAAGAAATATTGAAACAACAGAAAAAAAAAAAACGGTCGACGTCATATCAGGCGAATGCGGTGGCCAAACGATGATATTTTCCGATTTTTCCCAAAATTTCGTCCAAATGCTAACTTAAAATTGCAAAATCCCCCAGTTTTTCACTGCAAATCAATTCTTTCTCCCCATTGACAAGCATTCTTCGTGTACAAATACGAAATTAGCTGTCAATCTTCGCTTCTGATCGACTTTGACAAAAATATGTATCATTCAGAGTAGGCTACCCCTGAAATTCAAGAAATTCTTGTTGAAGCGAAAAAAATCGAACGACGTCGTATCAGGTGAATGCGGTGGCCGAATCTTCGTGTTTTTCGCTAAAATCCGGGAAATTCAAAACAATCGGAAAACGCAGAGACTTCCCATAATATATTTCTATCGATATTTCGAATCTCGTTATAATGTCACTTTGACAGCTCGCGTGAACACGAAAACGCAACAACAACATACCAGTAGAAGACGAAAAAAGGTTCTCAAAAGCTCCGAAACTATTGAACATTTTTGAAACATATTACACTTGAATTTTTTGTTAACGTTTATTTAGAATGATATTTTGTTGAGGAAGTTCTGTGAAATTATTTTTCACTTTTGTTCGGTCAGATTAAAATAATAGAGAATAACAATGCTGAATTTTCCGTTGCATAATAGTCAGAAGTGAAGAAAATTAGATAATGTTTCAACAAAATTCATTATTATTAATTAAATTTTCACTTGAAAATAACAACTTCAACATTATATATATATTCAATAAATAATCAAAACAACCTCTACAATACTAGAAAATACTTATATCCCATAACTAACAATGATAATATCACATATATCTGCATGTTATATGTTATCATTATTGTTATCAAGATTTCGCTTTCCATATCGAAGTTATTGATGTTCTTATTAGAGATGTTAAAACAGTTCTGCAATACAAAACACCATCAAGTGTCTCATTCTTCAATTAACTTCGTATTCTTGTTTTATTCAAATTTCCCCGGTCCTGGGGAAAAATTGCCAAAACTGGCATCAATGCTCGTAGGTTACGCTTCGCCGCTCGACGAAACGAAGGCAAACAACTTTCTGTCGACAATCGACAAGGTCCCCCTCACAATTCTACTGGTCGAACGAAACAACTCGCACTGTATACTTTAGGTCGTAAATATACAGGGTGATTCCTGAATTTATATTCAAACAGAAGATTCTAGTATACGTCGGAATTGTTTTAATATGAAAATTGGAAGAGTTACCTTAAAACTGCGCTTTTAGACGATTAAAAAATGATGGATTTAAGTTTTTTCTTTGCTGCGACACCCTGTATAACTCGGCGATAGGAAGGCATGGCGCAACGAAACAATGGAATTGCGCCGATGTTAGTTATCTGCGATGTAGCGAGCGACCAAGCAAGCTTGTCCCGCTTTCTATATTATACCGTTGCTTTGTACGTTCCGCGCTTATAATAAACGAACGTTTTTAGCTCTCTACACAGAAACTCGCTAGCTATAACCTACTATCCGCTCTGCGCCTCGAATCCAGCGTTAAATTCGGCTCCTATCTCTTCCAAACGCGCAATCTACCAGACACTTTCGTAGTAGCGAACGTATACTGGAAGTTTAAAAAAAAAGATGACCCCCTCTCTAAGATACATTGCGCAAAAAAATTAACGCACATTCTGAAAATCTCAATTTAATGAAAGTTAACTCTACATTGACTTAATAACTTATTTTTTATGTTCTCTCGGGAAGGTTTTGAACGAAACAAGACACATTAAATGGAAGAAAAATTAAGGATTTCACCGAATCTTATGTGAAAGAAGCGAAATGAACAATTTTCAAAATACTGAAATGCTGATAGGTGATTTAATACTTGGTATTTCCACCCCTTGCGTTAATTACAGCTCGGCAACGATGATTCATACTCAAAATGAGTGAGCTTAAAATATTCTGATCTAATCCTTCCCAGATTTCTCCGAGTTGGATTCTTAAGTCGTTAAGAGTAGCTGGATGATTTTCTGAACTTCTCAGCCTTTTATTGGGGTAGTCCCAAACCTGCTCAATCGGATTGGGATCTGGACTTGTTGCTGGCGAGAGACTTCAACCTCTTCAAGGTACTCCTGAACGATGCGCGCACGATGGGGTCTGGCATTATCGTCCATAAAAAGGAAATTTTCACCAATGTATGGGGCAAATGGCACTACATGCTCTTCAAGAATGTTCCTTTTATACTTATCAGCATTCATAGCTCCATTACCAACGACCACTAGGACTGTGCGAGCAGTCAAAGATATTCCACACCATACCATAATCGATCCTCCCCCGAAACCAGTAGAATTCAGGAAATTGCACTGAGCATATCTTTCATGTGGACGTCTGTATACAAGGGAACGTCGATCACAATGGTAGAGGCAGAATCTAGACTCATCTGTGAAGAGAACTCTTTCCCAATCGGCCTCTTCCCGATGGATATGCTCTCTCGCAAAATACAAACGCGCCCTTCGATGGGCTGGGGTAAGAGCTGGGCCTCTTGCCGCGACACGAGGCCTCAAATCATATTCTCTGAGGCGATTTCTTATTGTCTGAGTGCTAATTTGCACCCCATGAGTTTGCTCAAGCTGATTTTGAAGGAGGCGAGCGGTTGCAAACCGTTGTCTCAACGAAGAAACTCCCAAGTAACGTTCTTGAATGGCAGTTGTTACCCGAGGTCTACCCTGTCCTGGTCTTCGGACATTCATACCTGTTTCCCTGAATCACTGCAACATTCTGGACACACTTGTATGGGAAACTCCAAACCTTTCTGCAATTCTTGTGTATGTCCACCCTTCTTCTCGCAAAACTACCGCTTGGGCACATTCCTCTTGGGTCAAATTGCGTGTTTCGCGTTGCATAGCGATCGAGTGTAGGAAATCAAACGAAAGAAAAACTATTGATCACTAGAATTGATCGAGAACAACTGATTTTAGAATGAAGCCAAAACATTCAAAATCTGATAACATCTTCTTTTTTCATTCCTGCTGGGAAAAAACATCTGTATTGAAGGAAAACGTTGAAAGTGGATAAAAAATGCATGCATAATTCTGATAAAAATAATTATCATTGAGAACACCTTCAGTTGTAGAATAAATAAATAAACAGGGCGTTGAAAAAGAAAAAAATATACTCATTTTTTACGATTTTTCCGAAACTGCTGGCAACATTGTAATAAAATTTTACACTAATATGTTTTGGAAGCTGATACATCTAATGAATGTGTTTTGATGTCTGACTCTCATAGAGGGCGCTAGTTACATAGTTCATACCATGTTGTTTTAAACATAACTTTTTTGCTACCAGATTTATCGAGCTAAATTTTGAGCGATCTTAAACATCATTCAATTTCACACCAAAAAGGTACTCTTGATGAAACTCGATACTGTGCACCGTTTTCGGAATAATTCGATTTGAAAATTATGAAGCAATAATCTTCTTGCGGCGTTGCTATCCTCACGAAATTCCACACCAACTTTCGCGAACTCATTCTTAATTTCCCCAAGAAATTTCAATCCGATCCAATCGTTACTTCTCGAGTTATAAAGAAAAAGTCAAAGTCTTGAAGTTTGCATCGATTTGTGCAGGTGCATCCCTTACATCAACAAGTGACCACAGACGACCGTAGATATGTCATTTAGGACTTCACGGAGGAATCCTCGATGAATTGTTGCCGAGGGGGTGGGTTCGGAAATTTCGGATCGCGAAGCATCGCAAATTTCGCGTCGGGCGTTCGAAATCGATCGCTAGGTAGCTGCGACTTGGTCCGACGGAAAGCGTTGGTTTGTCGTCATGGCGACGGCGGTGGGAGGTACCGTTTCCATTTACACAAATGACGGCCAGGCTTCGGGCGCATTCGACCGGAGACGCTTGGCGCTTTCGGAACTCGCCTCTTTCGGGCTCTGTGGCTTCGCGAGATCGAGGCATAGAATAAAAAATGGGAGGGAGCATATCGGAAGGGAAACGGTTTTGACATATATCATTTTATCATAATTGTCAAATTTGAGTTGATGATTTCGTACTTTTTGCAGCGTTTATCGTTATTAGTGTTTGGAATGAGATTTTTGTTAATTAGCAAGAACCATTCCGGTCATTAAAAACAATACAAATGCTCCGCCAGGTGGGCAGAAATGGTGACACCTGAACTATAACTTTTTAACCGTGAGAGATAGAGGAAAATGAATGACACTACGGTGGTCTTTTTTTAGATAAACTGATAATGCCATCAACTGCATTCCTCTATCTTTTGTTTTCGAGTTAAAGGTCAAAATTTAAATTTGAGCTATTTAAACTTTGGACATTTTCTCCGTTTCTGTTTGTGCTAGGATGTTGAGTTGAAAACATTATACAGGCACTTTTCTCATAGCAATCCAGTAGCGTACTTTATTTTTTCCCAAGAGGTTTCCTCGCTGAGCTATAACATGAAGCTGTGTTTTTTCTTATGGAAACAATAGTTTGAAATGGCTTAGAAAGAATCGCAATTTTTTTCCGTTTCAGAAATATATCATACATCATACATCGCCCTCAGATTCATTCAGATATCATGAAAAATATAGTTTGTATTTGAAACTTGAATTATTGAGTATTAACTAGGCTGAATCACAGAATAATATGTCTCCATAATGCATGGTGTCATTATTATTTTGCCATTGAATACTTGATTCAATTCTCTTTGGTTTGATCTCTGTTCAGAACAACTGTCAATTATCAGAATTCGAAGGCATTATTGCCGGCAATTCGAAAATGTTCGCAAACTACGAGAAATATGATATATTGAAATGTTTTATTTTAGCGGCAATAATGACTTCGAATTGACAGTTGTTCTGAACAGAGATCAAACCACGGAGAATTGAATCAAGTATTCAATGGCGAAATAATAATGACACTATCTGTAGAGACATATTATTCTGTGATTCAGCCCACTTAATACTCAATAATTAAAATTTCAAATACAAACTATATTTTTCATGACATCTGAATGAATCTGAGGACGATGTATGATTTATGATATACTAAGGTGGCCCAGCGAACTTTGTTTCGCCTCAGATATTCATAGAGTTGTATCAACAAAACTGGTACTTTTTCAAGTAGGAGGTGAATAAGACTAAATTGAAGTACAAAATATACAAAAAATTTAATTACATTGAAATAGGTAGGTATGTACATTGTTATTTACATGAATAGACTTCACTTTATTTAAGCGGTACCTTATTATTATTCAAAAAGTGTCTCATTGTTGTACCTTATGATGAACCACATTTTTAGTTTTTTCGTCATAAAATTTTCCGTAGTGTTCGGAAGAAAGAAAGGTGTGATAACACATGGATTCAGATGCGTTAATATTATTATTAAATGTAGTTCACCGAATTTATATCAAATATAATACTTACACGAAAACGCTATCAACCTCAGCGACATCTACTGGCGTTATTCGCAAGAAAGAAAATAATTTCCTACTTTTTTTCCATTTCATCAAATTTTTCATTGTTTTAATGTATTTTATGTTAACCCCGCCGTAGAAGAATCTAACAAAAAACTTTCATAACAAACAGTTCATCCAATCTTGAGTTATAAATGGTGTAACCAACAATATGGCCGACTGAGTTTTATATATTAAGATTTCTGAAACGGGAAGAAGATGGCAATTCTTTCTAAGGCATTTCAAACTATTGTTTCCATAAGAAAAAACACAGCTTTATGTTATAGCTCAGCGAGGAAACCTCTTGGGAATCTTGAGATCAATTTTGGGCTATAAGTCAAAAACGAAAGAAGATAGAGGAATGCAGTTGATGGCATTATCAGTTTGTTTAAAAAAGACCACCGTAAGTTGTCATTCATTTTCCTCTATCTCTCACGGTTAAAAAGTTGTAGTTCAAGTATCACCAATTTTGCCCACCCTGTACAGGGTATCCCAAATTGCTTGATTTTGACTGTTTTAGGTACTTCTGGACCAGATAGGTAAAAACTTCGAAAGGTGTCCTGATCTCGATTTTCATGAAATTACCATTAGTGAAATCAGTTTCACGATATCTTAATTTTTTTTTACTTTGGAAAATTATCGATTTCGAAAGTGTGCCATAATTATTTTATTTACGAAAATATCTGAAAACGATTTGGACTATCTAGAAGCGCTTCTTCACCGGAAATAAGAAACTATATAAAATTTTTTTTTCTCGTGGAAAAAAACCACTTTTTCATTTTAAATACGACACATTTTTTTTCATCTTATATCATAAAAAAATTTTGAAGATGTCTTAAGAATGTCTTATTCCCAGTGAAAAAGTGCTCGTTGAAAGTTTTTATATTTTTCAGATATTTCCGAAAATGAAAAAGTTATGGCACATCTTCTTAATCGAAAAAATTTCCAAATTTTGTTATATCTTCAAAACAAATGAAGATATCGTGAAAGGGTTTTCACTACTGATGTTTTCACGGAAGTCGAGCCCAGGACAGGAGGTTTTACCTATCTAGTCTAGAAAAACCAGAAACAGCCAAAATCAAGCAATTTGGGATACCCTGTACATACACTGGCCTTCTGCAATGAAATATTACGCGAGCTAAACCGCGGGTTTAATCTAGTTCGAATTAAACGTAGGATAACAATCAACAATGGGTTCAATAAAATAATCCCGCAACTTTAATTCCTCCCTGAACTTCAAAGACCTAAGACATAACTTAACTGGTGACAAAGCGTCAGTTACTGACAAGTGACAACTGACAACTGACTTGAGATCGCACCACAGAAGGGTTGCGTTCATAAACTTACTCAGAGTAAGCTCTCCTTACTCTGAAGCGTTCACAAACTTGCTTTGTCTTCCTCGGAGTATACTCTGTGAGCGTTCATAAACTTCCTCTGAGTAAGCTCTGCATACTCTGCTATTTGGGAGAGTAAACACATACTCTGACAGTTGTGACGTACGATTTTCATTCTGTCCTGCTCCCGCGGACTTTTTGAAACTTGAATATTATTCGAATAAGTATTTATTTCTGGTTTTGTTTCATTTCAATAACGAAATACGAAACAATTAATTTTTCAAGTGAAACAACTATTCTGTGAAATAAAGAAATATTGGAAAGAATTACTTTAATGATTAATAAATTTAATGAAATTGCTAGCAGTGAATTAACGAAGCTCAAAGTGGACTTTACCAAGAGATGATGGTAAAGAAAAAAAGAGTTTTTCCCTGTATTGCAGAACCTAGAGTTCAAGTTCAAATAAATCGAGACATGAAAAGTCCCACAATAACTGTTTTTTGTACCTGATTTGGAATCTACGTTGATATTTTGTTATATTCGAGAGTTTAGATCTGTCAAGATTCATTCATATTTTGCTTTATCTTTCATACAATATTTTTTTAACTTCTTTTTGTTAGCTTCCTCAAATGAAACTATTTTTTGTTGCGAAGTATTTAATTTTTTTCTGGCGTAGAGTCAATAAAACAACAAAACATGTAATAACATTTTTAATTTTCTGCTTGCAAGAGAAGATTATAGACAATAATATCCTTTTTCATTCTTTCTGTCTCATTAAAAGAAATTCAAAGTCCTGGGAACATTTATCAGTTTCCTCACAATCATCAAAAAAACACGTTTGTGCTCTGCTTTTCAAATAAAAGAAAAATTGACTATACTGCGAAGACACAACTGGAAATGTACTACTAGAGATAATTTTTTTCTTAAACTTCTATTATTCATTCGTGATAGCAACAATTCAATATAAAAATGATATATAAAAAATGTATATGATGCAAAAGTATTATTCATAACCTATACACATGTTTGAATTTTGTATGACATTTGTCAGAGTAAGTTTGTGAACGACGAGTGTGGAGTAAAGACCGAAGTATATTTCTGATCATATGGCCATAATCTTACTCTACTCTCTGAGTAAGTTTGTGAACGCTGCCAAGGCGTGTAATCTTCTTTCCACGGCGGGAAATTCGAATCCCAACACCCGACCGAAAGTTACGCGTACTTTCGAACCTCGAACGAACGGCAGACAACAACGAAAAATCAGCTGTTCGTCTAATAAATGTCCCGTCTGCAAGTCCCGTTCGCACAGCCACGCCATAATAAGGTTTTTATGTGGACAATAGAGCACATGAAAGAGGCCACCACAAGACGTCGCCTTGCTGTGACGTCATCGCTACGTCATGAATCGTTTCGTCCGACGGGGAATTCCTCCATATTTAAGATTGGGCCGATAAAGAAGGGACCTCGCGCGTTCACGTGTGCATAACTGAGGACAGAGCGAACTCTGCGAAATGCGGATCCGGGTGGGCTGGGGAAAAACTTCGCTAAAGGCGAAAGTAAGACGTCTAAAATGGTTTGACATTCGAGAATATGTGAGCGATGTTTCGTGGCTTTGCCGAAATGTCATAGTTGTCATTTAGATATTGACAGATGAACTGTTGAAGTGCAGTTTCCTTTTTTTCAGATGTCAAATACGTGTAATAGTATATTCTAAAACAAGATGCAGAATGGACTCCTATTGCAACACGAATGTGAAATACGAAAACGAGTGACGAAGGAACGAGTTTTCGAAGGCATCATTGTTGGAATTGCATTCTGCCACGAGTATTAGACGATATTTTCTCTATTTCACTCAAGTTTTGTGAAATCTCCTCGAAATTCAAATGAAAATTCAGATTAGTGACTTTTGTATTGTATCTTGGCAGTTGGTGTGACATACGAAATTTGACAGATTACGGAAGTCGAATTGATTTGATTTGAAAATTGAGAAGATCTGAGTTCAGTACTGACAACCACAAAACGAAAAATATGACTGAAAACAATGCTGTAATGAGTTCATTACAGCACTACGTTTATCACTGTAATGAACTCATTACGATACTGAAATAGAGAAGAGAAAATTTATCTTATCGACTTATCGTTTTGGAAATTAATGTTCAGCAAGTTTTAAGTAAGAGTGGGCAATTTAGCATTTTCAATGCTGAATTTGGCATATTCAGCAAATTATTCAGGCGTTTAATAGCATATATTTATTGATGTGTATGAAGTTAATCCAGCACTTATGGATTTTCGAAAAAACTTTTGTTGTACTGAATTGTGCTATTTTTATGCTGCTCCGTGCCGACGCATTATTTTCTTAATTCTATTGTGCTTCCTGTGATATTTCGAAAACAGAAAAAATGGACCAGCCCATTTTTAGAAATTTTGACTGGAAAAAATGTGTTGCATATGTACTGAGTTGGGGCGTTCCAATTTTTTCGAAAAATATTTAGATTCTGGAAAAATCGGAATTAAAAAAAAATCTCAGCACGTTTTTTCCTCTCGCAAATTAATGGGAAAATTTGTGTTTCATTTGTTATGTCTTGTGTCCTTCAATATTTCCTCGATGATTTTTCACATTTTCTGACAAATTGCGATGATAGTCAACCCAGCACTTTTTTTCGAAAGAAAATATGTTTAAAAAATTGTGGTACTTGTAGGAATTATAAAGTTCCCTGCCCAGTTGTATTTTTTTGTTTTTTTTTGTGATCTTGAGGTAGGGGAAATGAACCTTACCTAACCTAACAACATAACCTGAATGCGGATCGATATTTTATTTTTTTAACAAATTTTTTTTTAATTTTATAAAATTTTTTTCTAACCTAACATAACCTAACTTTGTCTAACTAAACTATATAGACTACATATAAGACTATATCAGAGCCGTATCCGAGGTAAATGGAGTATATTTATGAGTTTCATTTATTATTTTTCTCGAAAATTATTGCCTCCCCAGAACTGTAATTGAGACTGTAGTATCAGGAAGTCCTATAGATTCACTGTGCAAAATATTTTTAAAATCGGTGACTAGGCTATAAAATTTATAATAACCCGATATTTTCTCTATTTCAGTTTCGTAATGGGTTTATTACAGTACTAAAAGTAGTACTGTAATGAATTCATTACAGCATTGCTTTCAGTTATATTTTTCGTTTTGTGGTTGTCAGTACTGACCTCAGATCCTCTCAATTTTCAAATCAAATCAATTCAAATTCCGCAATCTGTCAAATTTCGTTAGTAACACCAACTGCCAAGATACAATACAAAAGTCACTAATCTGAATTTTTATTTGAATTCCGAGAGTATCTCACAAAACTTGACTGAAATAGAGAAAATATCGTCTAATACTCGATGCAGAAGGCAATTCTAACACTCAATTTCGCATTCGTGTTGGAATAGGAGCTCATTCTGCAACTTGTTTAGAATAGTATATTCTAAAAAAAGTTGCAGAATGAATTCCTATTTCAACACGAATGCAAGTTAGAATTGCATTCTGCCACTAGTATTAGACGATATTTTCTCTATTTCAGTCAAGTTTTGTGAAATACTCTCGAAATTCAAATAAAAATTCAGATTAGTGACTTTTGTATTGTATCTTGGCAGTTGGTATGACTCACGAAATTTGACAGATAACGGAATTTCAATTGATTTGATTTGAAAATTGAGAGGATTTGAGGTCAGTACCGACAACCACAAAACGTAAAATATAACTGAAAACGATGCTGTAATGAATTTAATTTTTAGTACCTAACTCACTGAAATAGAGAATATACTATTCCAAATTTACTCAGTTCTGGAGACACTCAAGAAGTAATGAACATATCGGGACCATATAAACATTCTGGAACTACTTTGACAGCTTGACGGATTCTGCACCTGTCATAGACTCAGCCAATATTGAGTTATGAACATAGATATACCTTTCTTTGAATTTTAGGGAACCGAATTTGAGAGAACCAAAGCTTCAATAACTTCGTCGGTGCCCATCTCGAAATTCTATGGGTGTTTGACAACTGTCAAAGCGTGAAAACGATCGAATGGATCGTATATGCGATTCAAGGGTAGGTTGCGCCCTCTGTAAACATTGAGTTTGCTGAAACACTTTGTGTTGTACTTTCTTGTTTATGAAGATCTTTGAGCGAGTTAATATATTATAATATAATATATTGAATGATGGATTCATACGAAATTAGAGTATTCCTTACTTTAAGTGAATAATTCACATATTTGGGAGCCGTTCCAAAAAGTAGGAGTGTCTTAGAAGATGGGTACGGTACAAATAAATTATGAAAATAGTTTTCATTTACTTAACATTATAGGAGAAGCAATCACAAAGGCTTGGGTTCCGTAAATTGCTGGTGTTATTATGGGATGTAATGGTCATAATGCAAAATAAGAAACATGTAATTGGGATTTTATATCTGTATCAAATTTCATGAAAACTTTCGTCAAGTAACTGAAGATACTAATAAATCCTTGTTAACATGAAGATGAAACAAATTTTCAAAACAAATAAACAATAAATTTATTCCCATAATTGAACAATTGCCAATGAAATAACATATGTTAAACAATTACAACCATCCAGGTTTCTATTCTGACATATCTTCATACTTTCAATTTTTTTAAAGAACTAGAAGACATTTGTATACAAGGTGAGTCAAAAATGTATTCCAAGCTTTCTGAGGGTGAAAGTATCAGAAATGTAGAAGTGTAATAAAAAAAATGTATTCAGGGACATTTATACACGAAATTTTAATCTGGTGGCATTCACCGTTCAGAAGTTATGCAGAGAATTTTTTAATTTCATCAACTTTGAAAGGATATATCTCCCTCAATATGCATTTTGGTCCATGAGTTTAACAAACTTTACTTATTTTTCAATGTACTATTAACCCCAGAAAGCTTGGTACACACCTTGGGCTCACTTGGTATATATAATTTGGACACTATAAAGTAAAATTCATGAACAAAGTAATCAAAAGATATTTGGACAGTACATACTGATAAGGAACTACTTTCAAAACGTATCATCTGAAAAAAATCGAAGTTGACATATTCACTTCTGCAGAATTTCTAGCTTGTGTCTAGCATATGAAAAGAATTCATCCCTGTTATGCTGTTTAAGTTTTTGTCAGTTATTGTATTGTCACATATTTTCCGAATTTTCAAACTATCAACTGCAACATCTTCATACTTAACTTTTGCCAAACCACATTAAGCTTCCGCAGCCAACCGTTCGTCGGTTGTTCTGGACATTTCCTGAAATTATAACTTAAATATAATGACTATGAGAATATTTCAGTTCTTTACCTGTGTAGGGAGCCCTTTGTCAATTTCTGGATCTCCCATTGATCCATAATTGGTTTTCAACAGAAAATGAATTACTTTTAATTGAAAAGAACATTATGCAAATAAAAATTATTACAATTGGCTATGCAGGCTCATTTTTGATTATAGTCGGTCTTTTCTGTATGGTAGTGGTTTCATGAGATCCCTTAGGAAGTTTTTTTGTAGGAACTGCATTTCTTTTCAGCATTTAACATGGTCCTTGTTAGCACGACGTTTACATCCATAAATACAACATTAAACTCCGATTTTCGGAATATTGCTTCTTATATCATTCATTTTCAAACACAAATAAATCAACGAGAAGTAGAAAATGAACTTTGAAGCTTTCAACTCTCATCAACAACTGTAGAAAAAGTAAATACACGAACAATCACTGTGAAATCAGTACAATCTCAAAGTAAGGGATACTCACAATTAGTTTGAAATTTTTGCCGCTAGGTGGTTTCGAGATGAAGTTGAATCGCCTATACTGATGAGCAGACCCCGAGAGATCGAAGAACAGGTACATCCGTACCGGTAATGACGCAGACAATCGGAGTCATGACCATGTAGTTCCGCCTGTTGTCGTTTTTATTGCATTATCGGCCGCTCACGTGTCGTAGAACGAACTCTACTAAATCTAACAGCTTTGCGACAAGTGACAGCGGGCACGCGCCAAACGCTTTCAATTGTTCGAGACGTAGTAGGTATTTACATTTACCGAATGTGTAGCGTAACTTTGCCCTGCCACTTCTTTTATCTGCCGACGAACAGGTTTTATGAATGAAAGCTCACGCAATTTATGGATTGACTATAGATCATCACCATTATTATGCCGCCGACTGTTTTCCATTGATGGAGCGTTCCGTTCAGAAATGCGAGTCTTTACGCTTCGAGTCTTCCGGCTTTGGAATTCCCTCATCCGTTTTGTTTTTGTTTGGTTGTTTTGGCTTCTTTCTTTTCGATGTTTCGATTTACCGTTTTGAAATCATGAGGGCGTTTTTGTTTTTGCGTTTGCTGTCTTATGTTTTCTAAGTGCGTCATCTTTGCATTTCGTCCTCTGATTATTTTTTTTGTTTGACTTTTTTTTTGGATGTTTCACTTAACCGTTTCAAGTTCACGTGCTGTCTTCAGTGGTCCTATCTTCGCAGTCAAAATTGAAATGGAATAAGCCCAGCAAATGTTTTTGCATTTCTCGAAAAAAACTTAGGAAAAAAAGGAATTTGTTTTTTTTATGTTCAATTAAATTTCCTCTGTTTCACCACATTCACAATTAGGACTGTCAACTGAATTCCACTTGAAAAGCATGCTATTGGTACGACCATGACCTGTTCTTATTCGATTAAGAAGGGACCATATTCTCCTGGGAAGGTTAAAACCAGGAACTTTATTCGATGGATCGGATATAAGATGTTTATTAGATAAAAAACATGCATCCCATTCGGATTTCCAGATTTCCTTGTAGCTGAAGTTCGAATTCAGAAAGTTATTCGACCAAATGGGTTTACGAGATTTCAGTCTTGGAATTCTATTTTCTGGAACGTAGAAAGTATCGGAAAAGAATCCGGAAATAAATTGAATTTATTCCAAGAATTTCAAGTTGCAGACTGTCTTCGAATATGGGGAGGAACTTTATTTGATAGCACTGGTAGTCATTAGATAGGTGTAGATCGGATGGTTCCAGTAATTATTCTCATTGATAAATTGAGCTGTGCGTCGATTTTCTGAACATGAACACTGTTGAGCCAAACAGGGCAACAATATTCAGCGGTGGACAAAACCAGGGCAAGGGCTGCTGTGCGAAGAGTAGTCGGGTCAGCACCCCATGAATTACAGTGGAACTTCCCTATAACGAATACGCTAAATCCGCAAAAAAAATTCGTTATACAGAAATTTCGTTATGCAGAAATTTTTTTTTATTGTGTCAAGTGTCAAAAAAAAAAGCAACGTTCACTTGCATTTTTTTTTATTTGAATATATTATACATATTTAACTTAAGCACTCCCTTCTAGACATTTTCGCGCTACATTTTCATTAACGATCAGAGCTAAACTGAAAACTGAACAATCCGTATAGACAGGGTTTGCATCTACAACTGTTTCAGAAGGAACTCTAAGTCCGCCGTAATGG
Organism: Hippodamia convergens; assembly: GCA_038502775.1. Lineage (NCBI taxonomy): Eukaryota > Metazoa > Arthropoda > Insecta > Coleoptera > Coccinellidae > Hippodamia > Hippodamia convergens. The sequence goes on from CM076607.1 coordinate 96,215,830, forward strand.
TTTAGTTTATGATCGGGATTTATTTCCTACGTCATACAGAATTACAGAAAAAAACCATCCCTAAGTATACTCTGGGAAAAACCTTCTTACCAATACGCACTTAGAGAGTGATTTTCTTGGAATAATTCGTTATAGAGAGAATTCACTTCGTTTTAGAGGGTGTTTTTAACAGGGTATTTGGATTCAAGGTGCAATGACAGATACGAAATTCGTTGTACAGAGAAATTCGTTGTAGAGACGTTCGCTGTAGGGAAGTTCCACTGTACTTTGTCTTAATCTTGCAAGATTCCGACCCAAATCTCTGAAACTCTGGTGTTTCCTAGAATTACTTAGCCGCAATCTCGAGCATAGTTCTTAGTACGGTCCTGGCAATCTCTTGGGGCGGTCGAAGGGAGCGTTGTTATAACCGTTTGGCCAATACGAGCTTTATTGTGCGCAAACCAGACGATTCTGTTTGTTTTAAAGCTATTGCATAGCTTTTATCTCAGGCTTTGAGCGCGGCGACCGAATGTAGAAATTCCGTTACGAAAAAACCTAACACAGCCGTGTATCGTCGGTTCAGTTCGGCAGACTTCGGCACGGTGTTTGGGTGCTTGCGACTAGACGGATGCGTGCAGCCACTCTAGCAGTGCAAAATGGAGTCGGCAATCTCGCTGTTCCCATTGAATTACGAACGGCAAATATTTCATTAACATCGCATAGAAAATGTATAGCCAAACGCAAACATTTTCCGTTAACTTCAACTCTTGCTCAAACTATACATAAGTCGCAAGGTGGAACTTTTGACGAAATAGTATATGAGTATAGTTAATCACATTCTCAGGAACTCGCCTATGTTGCACTTTGTCGGGTGACTAATATTGAAAAATTGTATATTACGACAAAAAAAATGATAATTCTGCATTGAAGTTTTATTAAAATCGAAGGCAAGCTGCATCGCCTGCATCTTTGAATAGTGTTCAGAGGATAGCTCAAAATTTCTTGATTTCATTAGTAATAGAAATGGCATTTCAATTGCCAAAATCTAAATAGTCACAAATACGATTTACAAGATTCAGTTACGAGACAAACTAATGTGTTACTTCTTACCAAAACATGCATGACGCGTGATAATCCGATTGAAATACCTTAATTTCAATTGTATCGTTCAATTCAAACGAGATACTATTCCAAAAGGTGGGGTAGCTATTTACCGAAATAGTAATAATGTTACTCATATTATTACTCCGAATATTGGAATAAATATTGAAGACGTTAGCGATGTTAATGTTAGACGCTCATTTGTTAAAGATATGTGTGCATGCTTATGCAAACTTAGAAATGGCTACACGTGGTCATGGTAGATATTTACATTTCTTCGAATCCAAAATTGGACGAGGTAGAGCATTTTAT